>JASEKS010000018.1:0-607933 GCA_030770415.1 Pleoardoris graminearum
AATAATAATAATAATAATAATAATAATAATAATAATAATAATAATAATAATAATAATAATAATAATAATAATAATAATAATAATAATAATAATAATAATAATAATAATAATAATAATAATAATAATACTATATAATATTACTATAATCTAAATAGCTTATTATCTATTATTATAAGAATAAAAATAAAATAAAATTTATAGAATATATATTATAACTAAATAACTATTATAGTATTAAGTGATTTTAAATTTTAAATAATAGTTTTAAATATAGAGATAAGTATATAAAATTAATAATTATACGTCTTATATAAAAAGTAAATTAATAAAATAAAAGTAATAAAATAGTATATAAAAAATAATAATATTATTATTAATAACTATTATCTATAATTAAAATATTTATCTATATACTATATATAAAAAATAGAGTTATATATTAAATAGTTTAAATATAAAATATATATTAGTATCTAAAGTTAATAAATAATATAGTAAAAAATAGTTATAAACTATAAAGACTTATAGTAGATAAATAATATAATATTAAATTATATAATTTTTTAAATTCTTTAAAAAGACTTAAAATAATTAGTTCTTAATAAGAAATTACTATCTTAAAATTACTTTATTAAACGTAAACTAGTATAAATAATTTTAGTATTAAATTATTAAATTTTAGATAGAGTTACTACTAGTAATAATAAAAATAAAATAGTTTATATTAAAAATTTTAACGTATTAAGCAGTTTAATATTATAAAACTAAATTAATTTATATTATATAAGATTACTAGGGTAGAAATAAATAGTATATATTAATATTAATTATAAAAGTAAAAATATTTTTTATAATTTTTATAAACGCTTATTTCTTAACTATATTTAGGAGAATAATTTTTTTTTACTTATACCTTTTTTAAACTACTATTACAATGCTATACTTTACTTTTTTTATATAAGTAATTTTAGTAATATAATATAAATTTTTATATTAATATTATCTAAATAAACTAGTTTATTATTTATATTTTGGGGGGATGTTTATATAACATATTAAATTATATTTTAATTCGTGTTTTTAATAATTAAAAACTTATTTTAAGTCTTTAATATAATGTGTTTTATTAAAATTAAGTAAAAATATATAAATATATAAATATAATTAAATATATATATATATATATATTTTATTTTTATTTTTATTTTGTACTATAATTAATAAAGTATAATAAATAAATTTATATAATTTTTTTTATAATTTTAATTTAAATAAAACAATTATATATAATTATATATAATTAATATATATTTATATATTAATTAAATAAAAAGTGTGGCTGTAGTGGCTCGGGACGACTAAAAGTGATTTAAAAAAGGAGGAGTATATATATACCTTTATACTTAATATATATATAATTAAATTATATAAATATTATAAATTTTTTATAGTTTATATTATATACTTTTTTCGACACATTAAGTATAAAGACATATATATACTCCTCCTTTTTTAAAACCCCTTTTAGTCGCCCTGAGCCACTACAGCTACACTATTTGTTCGATTAGTATATAAATATATAAATATATATATATAATTATATTATAGTATTTACTTTTTATAATAGTTACTAATATTTAAATTACTAAATAAATATATTATTAAATAATTATATATTATAATTATACTTCTGTTTAATTTTAATATTATTATTATATAATTATATATATATATATATATATTAGTATTTAATAGAATTTTTTTATACTTATAATTTTATATTAAGATTTTAATATATTCTTACTTTTTATTTATTTAAATATTTTAAAAAATTAACTAAATATTATAGGTATATATTTTCTATATTTATAAGAATTTTTTTTAATTATTAGTAAAATAATTATATTTTAAATAGCTTTTATTAAATATTATAATTATATATATAATTTATATAAAAATAATATCTATTATTATTAAGAGTTAGTTTTTAATTAAAATATATATAGTATAAATTAATATTAAATTAAATTTTTATACTATATTTACATCCCTATAGTAAAATTTAGATATACTTATTACCTTTTAATTATAAAAATAAAAGTATAAAAAATATATAAATATTTATATATATATATATATGTACTTTTTCGATATATTAAGTATAAAGGTATACACATACTCCTCCTTTTTTAAAACCCCTTTTAGTCGCCCTGAGCTACCACAGCCACACTTTTTATTCAATTAATATATAAATACAAATATATATATATATATAAATATTATATATAAAAATATATATATTATTATATCTATAATTCTTTTAGTTATAGTTTATACCCTTAGGTAATAAATTATATATAATTTTATTAAATCTATTAATTTTTACTAGTACGATTATCTTACCTATGTATTATTATTACGGTCAAGAGAGGACCTCCTCAATTAATGCTAGCACGTCATCCGGCTTACTGGTAACGACGAACGCCTAACCGTGTTATTTTTACCGTAGACCCCGCTATCCTAGCGCACGTCTTATATAGGCGGCGGAGCCTCGCTATCATTCGTAACACTAGAAAGTCGAAACATGTCGCACCTCTGCATAACAATGTCCATCCGGCCGCCATTTGCGGGATTACCATAGCAGCCCCATACTACAACTCGTCCTTGGGCGAGTCGCTGTGCATTGTCGCAAGCGGTTCTTACGTCTTGACTTTTCCATCCTACACACAGTCTATCATGCTCTGGCGACGGTCGCACAAACTGAGCGACCGATGGTCTGGCGGCACGAAGAAGGCAGCGAAGTAGAAGGAATGTGACACGCCTCCGTGGAAGCCTCGTGCTTGGCCTATGGTTCTTCAAAGTGGGTCCTTATGACACGGATTTTTTGCTAGGAGACAGTCCTAGGAGTGCTTGGCTATGATGGCTGTCTTTCTTTCTTTAACGACTTTGCAGATGGCGACTCCACGGAAGCGACATTGTCGGTCAGTGTCTTTCGGGTATATTCTGGATTTTTTTCGATCTAGGCCGACATATGAACGTTGCAAGATGACAAGGCGGCGAAAAAATGGTTAAACAGGTTTCCCGGACCTAAGCCTACGAAATGAAGCCAGAACAACACGCAATAGATTACTGAGGGATGAAGCGGTGAATGGAGTGGTATACATTCCAATTTACAGTGACGTGCGGGCCGGCGTCCATGCTGCATTGGTTGATCCCAATGAAAGCTTCGGCGCATTGCAGCTTGAGTTAGTTGGGCATGATGGTTGTACGCCGGTGAGGAAATGTCGTAAGGTCATCAAAACACAAGGTCAGGAAAGGCGGACAATTAGTGGTATGTCCCCGATGCGTCATTAACTGTTAACGGCTTAATTATACCTGCGAGTCGCTTGGAACGATTCAAACTTAGACTGCTTTCTAGGACTGCTCCGGTTTTCGTGCTGTATGAACTTTCCTAGACATCGGTAAGCATGTGTATGAACATACAATCAAGTGCAGGAAATGGAGAGAAGACGCACATGATATAATAATACTTCCTTTCGTCGGTCCTTAACAAGTCATCTTTGGCTGCTGCTACTACCTTTTCAGCCTCTTCCTTACTCATGAAACCCTTGTTTGTCAAGACGTGCAGTCCAGCCAACGTCAAAAACTTCTCCATGTTCCCCCTCGCCAATGGCCCAAGCTTCTTCTCTTGCTCATCCTCTGACCAATCCCCAATTGGCCACCGAAACGTCTCTTCCTCTACATCTTCGAATCCTACTTCGGTTAGTTCAGCAACTTGCTTGCTCGATACGCGGTAGTCGAGCCCATCTAGCCGCCAGCTCTCGCCTGCTAAATGCACGAACTTTACCAGGGCGGATGCATCTTTGGAATCATACGCGTCCTCATCTGCGCGCAGTGGGTGCGACATGTCCAGTATCTCGAGAGCCCCGCCTGGTTTCAAGTGTCTGAAGCATTTCTTGCGAAATCCCGGCCAGTCGTGGATTCCACCGGTAACCATGCGTGCATGTATGAAGTCAAACTGCCCGTCTTCGAACAACGTCCACTCGGGATCATTAGCGTTGTGTTTGATGTAGTGCACATTTGGTGCCGTCTCGTCTTTTCTGGGCGGAGGAACGAGGTCCGTCGCCACGACTTTGGCACTGGGGAATGCGTGCGCGATAGTGTTGGCCCAGAGGCCCGTGCCGGTTCCAACATCGAGAATGGAGGTTATGTTGGGTGAAAGCGGTGTGTTGTGGAGCCTTCCGCCAAAGGTCAGGACCCACATCCTATGCTGGTTATCTGGGAAGAGCGGTGAGCCGCAGCTAGAATTTGGTGGCTAGTACTCACCTAGGCGATCCTGTTCTGCCTGTGCTAGGGTAAATAGCTGTCGCTAAAGAGGCGCATCGCAATTGGAAACGTACCGAATCTTCAACGTCTGCCATCACATAGATGCGATTAATGATTGGCGTGTGTCTGTACTCATATTCATCGTCCTCCTGGGCCATTTTGGGCTACGACTTTGCTGTAATCGAAGCCACCCAAGACTTGAAAACACGGTGGTTGCAAAGGGAACCGAGAAAGGACGCGCAGTCTACGCGTCAATTAGAGATGACGTGAAGCTTGCCGGGGAAGTACTCGAATTCCGCGGGCCACAAGAACGAGCCGGGCTGCATTGCATGTCCGCGACGCCCAATGTCTGTGCGATACAGTCAGCGGTCATCAACCCCCGACTCGTCTGCGCGGGATTCCCGAACCGTAGTGCCCGCATGCATTAGCATCCTGCACGTGTCAGGATGGTGGTTGTATAGTCTTCGCGCACGGTGCATGGAGCGCCACTGCGATACGAACCATGTTACTTTCGGGCTAGCCACATGCACGGGACATTGATTGCGGCTTAACCCGTGCGCAAGCTAGCACATTTAAGGAAGGTGCGGTCAACGGAAAGATACGATGCGTACGTGTCACAATCGTGTCCGGAGACGTCTCAAGGAAGATAACAGAAAAACTAAGAGATAATAAGAAAGGTAGCCCACAGTACACACTTGTTTCAGACCCACCATGAGGCAATTGCTTTTTCACGCTGTGACACGGTTTGCCAGTTATTACAGGACACGCTAAGTACTCACTCGTCCGAGATTCAACACTCTCTATCGAAGACCGTGTGAGTGAAACCACTGTCAATGAGATAAAGGGTTATGCAAATATATTGGAAGTATACAAGCATGAAAGTTGCAAAACATGTCCTAAGAACACTGTCAGCCAACGCGTTGAGTGCTTTGTCGGCCTATGACTCGACCGAATATTGGAAGTATCTAGCCGCTAAGGCTTCATCCTTTCAGTCATCGGAACCTACCAAGGTGTCTTGCATCCGGAAATAGGATGCCGCACTATCGATTGTTCAAAAGCCCTGATGTTGCTACGTAGCAAAGGAGACGACACGACATTAGGCATGGAAATCTGTCATACTCACCAGCTCTGTCGAAGCATCGCCGGATATATGTCGAGGGCGCCTAACTTTGCGTCTCCGCCTATGCGAGATACCGAACCAAAATGCTGAGTGTGTTGTCCCATTACCGGGGTCATGTGGCCCGATGACATGGCGTTGGGACCATGGTACAACGGCCTGTCAGGCCAGTCTGAACCGTACACGAGTGGTCTACATGGAATCGAGGCTCATACAAGGGTAATAAAGCAGTGATTTGGAGGAGCGACGACGTTATAAGGACGATTGGTGGATGTTACGGAAGTGGTCCAAGGCGGAATCGCAATAGTACCCGGCAGAGTGGTCAAGAGGTTTGTCAGAGCTTTCGAGAGGGCTTTATTAGGCTGATGGATAAAGATTCATAATTGCCTCTGCCCGACGGCCTAAAGTTATTCTATACTACGCTAAGACGCTAAAATACTAATACGCCCCCTATTAAATATAAATAATAATATTAAATTAATTAAGTAACTATCTTTTAAATGTCTCTACTAGTATAATATTTATTAAAATATATATATTTTAAATTACTAGTACTAGTACTACTACTATCACTATTAGCCAACTATTAATTTTATTTATTTATACATTTTTTAAGTATTTTTTATAGCTAACTTTTACTAAAATATAAATATATATTTATAAATAAAAAATTTCCTTTTATACGAAGTTTTTTACTATTTAAACTTATATTTTAATAATACGTTATTTAATAATACTACTATTTATATTTTATTTTATTCTATTAAACTATTTAGTTTAATATTACTACTAAATTATTTACTTTAATATACTCTATAGACGAGTTACCTACCTATTAGTAAATAAAAATTTTAACTTTTAAAACTTAATAACTCTTTTACTATAAGGGTTATTTTAAAATTTTTTACCTCTATTTAAAGCCTATATTGAGGTTAATAATATAAACTAAAAATAATAACTATAGACTATATAATAATAAGGTTATTAAACTAAAAATATAAAATATTTTTTTTAAGATTTAAATCCTATAACTACTATATTATATAAAAAAGAGGTAAAGTATAGTATTAAGACACTAGTCTAAAAAATATAAGCTAAAGAAAGTTATTCCCCTAGATATAGTTAAATAAATAGATTATATAATACTTATAAAAACTATTTTTATTTTTCTAAAATATAAACTTATAGCCATAGCAACCGATAACTACTATTATAACTTATTAGTTACTTTTTTAACTTTATTTTTATAAAATAAAATAGAGGTTATATTTATTTCTATTACTTTTCGCTCCGTCTATATATATAGGTAGTATAGCGTTTAATAATAGTTAATATTTTTATTTATAATTATAAATCCTTTTTTACGTAAAAATAACTATAATACTAAGTACACCTATTTACTAGCCCGTCTATCTAGCCTATATACTAGATATACCTATATATATAAGCCTCTCCTAAAACTTTTAAATATTAATTACTCTAATATCTTTATAGAGATTTTACTATTTTTTACTTATTACTTTATAGACTCTGTGCTTAGAATATAATTATTTTTACTACTAGTATATATAGTATTATTTTACGTAGCTACGCTATATACTCTAGACTATATATCTCTATTATAAAGCTAATAATAATATATTATTCTTTTTTTATTTTTTATAGCTCGTATAGTAATATACTTATTTTACTCTTTTTATTTACCTTTACTAACGCTGTTACCTTTATATTAGCTAGTACTACTATCTTTAAATTTTTAAATTCTATTACTTTTACTATTAATAAAGTTACTATACTATTTATTTTATTATACTAATTGTCTTAAATTACGTAAAATTAATAAATAGTATTTTTATAGAACTAAATAATTATTTTATATACAGGATACTTAGTAGAATTAAAAAAAACTTTCTATTAAACTTTATTACTCTATAGGTAGAATATAGTAGGGATAGCATATATATTTAGTATAGTAGATATATTAAAATTAATTTAAATAAGTATAATATCTACTAAAAAAAGAGTAGAAGAAGTAAGAGTTTTAAAGAATATATTCGTAAGTATTTTTTTTTATAAAACGTTTAACTATATTAATTATAAGAGAAGATAGAGAAGAGATATATAAGTAGTACTCTATATAAATTTTTTCCTAAAAAATATAGTATTAGTACTAGACTTTTTATACTAAATTTTTTTAATTTAATATTTTTTTAGGGGGGTGTACTAAGTACTAAGCGTAGTCTAGCACAGCCCTATTTCTTTTTTAACCTAGCTTTATTTAACTTTTTTAATATATTAAGTATAAAAGTATATATATACTCCTCCTTTTTTAAGCCTGTTTTAGTCGTCCTAAGCTACTATAGCTATACTTTTTATTTAATTAATATATAAATATATATATAGCTATAGCGTATAGTTTAATGTATAGCTTAGTATACTAAACTTTAATATACTACTATAAAGTAATAGTTACTTCTACTTTTTTCTTTTTTTTAAATTAGATATTATAGTACTAATAATACTATAATAATTTAATTCTACTATATTATTATTAAAGTTATATAATAGAATATAGTAAATTAACGTAAATACTAATATAAATATTAATATAAATACTAACGTAGATACCGGCATGGCGTTTATTTTTAGTAGCTTATAAAATATAGTTAAATAATATTTATAATATACTACTCTATAACTATAACTAAAATATTATAATAAATTTTATAACTATTAAGAATTACGTATTAGTATAAAATATATAATTTACTATAAAAGCTACTATTATATAAAAATAGGTTAAGTATATAATTAAGACACTAGTCTAAAAAGGTATAAGCCAAAAAAAGTTATTTTCTTAAATATAGTTAAAAATAAGTGTATAAAAATTAAAAAAAATATTTTTATTTTAGATAAAAGATACTATAAAGCTTAACAATTTTTAAAAAAATTTTTAAACTTAATAAATTATATAAGCTTATATAATATACATAAATAAACTATAAGTTTATAAAATATTCATCTTTTTATAGGGAAAGTAATATAAAAAAAATAAAAAAAACTTTATAATAGCTATATAGTAATATATATAGTTTTATTTAAACTTAAAACTATTTTTAATATAAAACTTTATTTTAAATAATATTTCTAATATTACACTATACGCTATATAATTTTAAGTAATTATATATTTTATACTAAAAAATAAATTTAAAAATTATAAATTTTATTATAATATTTTAATTTCAGTTATAGAGTATAAATATTAAATAAAATACTTTTTATTTTTAGTTTAATAACTTCTTTATTATATAAGCTGTAGTTATAATTTAAAATTTATTTTATATACCTAAGTTTAGGCTTTAAAATATATATGAAAATATAAAAAATAGATAAGAATTAACTAAATTACTAAGTAAAATACTTTAAAATATTTACTTACTAATTAAATGGGCGACTCGCCTATAAAATACGTTATATATAAATAGATTAGTCTTAAAGGCGTAAAAAAATAAGTAATATAATATTCTTTATTTAATTATTACTAGTTTTAAAGTTATAATATAGCGGTAGTGAAAAATATTTTTAAAAATAATTAATTTTTTTATTAATATTAATTTTAATTAAATTAATTTATTAAAATATTATAAAATATATATAAAACTATAGTATTAATTAAATATTAATAAAAGATTTTAATATAATTTTTTTATATTACTACCGCTACCCGTATTTATTTTAATAATTTATTATTTTAAATTTTACTAACTAACTAGTATACTTATAATTAGATAATAATATAAGTAATAAATTTTTTAAAAATAAAGCTATATAGTTCTTAGTTTTGATTATTATTATTTTTTAATTTATTATTATAAAATTACATTTTCTTACTATATTATCGCTTTTAGACGAAGTCCTAAGATACCTCTTATACTAAATAAAGATCTATACAATTATTAAGGTGGAGCAGCAACAATTTTAAGATGTATTTATAAGATTTATATTATTATAGGGATTCTATGCTAGGGAGAATGGGTGCACGCTTTATATACGTATTTCCCTTATATCATTATCCCGGAACTAAAACCCTTCGCCTCGGTGTCGTGACCATCGTCCAATGCAAACGATTCAATGCCACCACCAGGACAGCTACCCAGCACGGCGGTCTCAACTGAGATCAGCTTCAAACCGGAGTCGAATATAGAAGATTTGGGAGATTGAATTGTTTCTATCGTAGTCAACAAGCCCGTCGTCCTCCACGCATGGTTCTCTATCGCGTGCCTCTGCGTCTTGAAAAATCCCCAACAAGAACGGCTCTTGCATCATCTCTGTGAAACCAGACTGGATATTCTCTGCTAGTAGTCATAGGCTTCTCATCTGTGTGATATTCGGATACATGACTTTGAGATTGCTTCTCAGCATCGAATCGACCACTCCCAGGTTTCGCAGTACGAGAGGACGCGCTTCCTTCATCGGAGCTCGCTATCTAACTCAGATACCTTCGGTGTGTCGACCCACCTTGTACAATCCAAGGAAATCAACCCTTGAACAAAGGGAACGGCTTTCCTCATAACGATGGAGTGTAATTCAACCCGGAAAGTCCGGGTTTGGTGATACAGAGTGGGTATTTCTAAGTCGATTTGAAGATATTTGCTGCTCAGCTCGATATATTCATGTACACGTGTGTTCTATTTTATCTCGCTACATATACCGTATTGCTTAATCATTTAACCCACAACTACAAAGCCACCAACAGCAGGGGCGGCGTAAGCAGCTATCGTAAGTAGTGGATTAAAGACGGTAAAAAACTTATAATGGCGCGAAGCTAGTGATCCTGACTCGAACCGTAGAAGTGTTCGGTTAGTCGCTAAAATCACACCCATAATCGAACTGCTCAAATCTAAGCCCAAGGCATTCCCAAATACTAGCCATGTCATTACCCACACGCACTGGGATAGCCGACTATTACCGGCGACTGGTACCGCTCCAGCAAAGATTACCGTCATGCAAAAAGAGGTAAAGTGTAGCGTCGAGACACTAGTCCAAAAAAAGGATTACCGTAGTGAACACATATCTTGCTATAACCGGTTTCTGCCACCATGATTTTCGATCCGGCTCCCTTGGATTCTCGATAATTCGCCCGACGACTCTTGGTATCGGAAAGTCCAATTTTTAATGTTTGTATTGCGTATCCAGAGCTTCCTTGAGTTCATCCAGTGCCTTGGATTCGACGAAAAATCTTGTGGTGTATTGCGGGCATAGTAGGTTACCGATTAGATTCAGGAAGGACATCCAAGCATACTGCGCAACCGTAAGGCCAAAAGCTGCATAGCCAAATAATTCAATCTGGTCGCCTTTGGTCCGGTAGAGCGTTGCGCACGCAATTAGAAGCTGGGCGATAGAGATAGCCACCTTAACTAGGCTATAGCTACTCGAGATGATCGTGCGTTTGGGTGGCGGTTTAATAATCTTGTTACTTATCCACTGTAACCATAATTGTAGTTTATTGTCCTCCACCTCTTCTTCGAACCGTGCCATTGGTAGAACGCGAACTAGGAGTACCCTCTTGGCAGCCTGCAAATTCCATGGAGCTTAGGTGCCATTAGATATATCGGTTTTCTTTTGGAAACGTAAGCAGATTTACGTTTAGATATACACAAAAACTACGCATATACACCAAGAACTTACCTTTTCTGGGATCTGGCGCTGGGATTGGCCTATTTGCATCTTCTGTTCTTTGTTCGCACACCTGAATTTCGAGATCTGCGTCGGCAGCTTCTAAACGTCGTGTATTTCCGGATGCAGACGTGTCGCGAGCCTCATTCGTCTCGAAAGGGTCACCATCTTGGGCCACCATGTAGAGCGCCCCAGCCCTTGCCGCCTGTTGCAGTTCAGTCAAAACAAATATGGGTCTAAAGGGAATTGGCCACAATGCCTTAAGAACTCTAGCTCCTGGGAAGAGCAGAGCAATAATTATAGTGAAAATAGAACTGAAGATATTCTCGCCAGGTTCGGTCGTTACAGTCGCGGCGTGAGCGATGTAGTTGCCTAGGTAGAAGATGCTAGAGTATTTCCATGACGCTGGCTTGCAGAGCAAGTTGCAGTTTCCGTAGTGCGTGTAGCCAGGAATATCAACGGCGCAACCCGTGTCATTAGCACTTGCGGCGAGGCTGAGTGTTGCGAAATATAACAGAGTAAGGATATGCTGCCGCATTTCTAGTATGTAGGAAAGAGGGCTTTAAAGAAGAGTTTTTAGAGTCTGCAGCAAAGAACTAAGAGAAGCAGAAAGTGGCAAGGCTTGATCAGCAGAGATGCTTAGAAGTTCATCTTAAGGTCTCTGTGTATGAGAGGGATTATACTGTAAGCTCGTTAGTGCGACTGTAGGCGCGAATCTCATATCGTCATATACGGTCGGCACATTTGGGTCCGAGGGCGGTATAGCTTTTGGTTCGTCAGTTGTTTAATCGTGAAAGGTAACAAGCCCAAGTTATATACGCTTCCGGTGTTTTCAGCTTCGTCTATAGCGCTCTGCTGATTCCTATAACTCTACACAGTCTCGAATGCTGTCGTTCTTAATTAGGCAAGCAATTCCGTCGACTCCGCTCCCTTCAAGTGTACTGCTTAAATATTACAAATCCTTCCTTTAGACTTCTAATTTAAGCGCCATGATGAATACTTTATATATGTCCTTCATTATCCAACCCTTCTATCGACGTTACGCGAGTGCCTTATTGCTTCTTGCTCTCCGCACCCTCGCTAGCCTTCTTTATTGCGTTAACGGCGGCGGTTTTGTCCTCTTTGCCTAAGGACTTCCAGCTGGGAAGACCGTTTACTTGGCCGACCATTTCCTGTGAGTGAGATATCAGATATAGGGCATGGATGGGTTTGAGTAGATCGATCCGGAGAACGAGAAAGAAATTATGAACGTACCTCAGCAGCGCCCTTTGCGGACTGCGCGTGTCCGCCGACAAGGCAGGCTGGTTTTGCTGGTTGGACAACATCTTGTTATTGGAATAGCTCTTTGCGATGGAATAGATTTGAAATTCGAGTATTTCGCTCTTTAAAAGATTTATAGCGGTTTGTGAAGTGTTATCATATGAGCGCGTTGTTGGTTTATATGAGGTGGTCGACGAAGAATAATAACGTCATTGCGGATTTGGGCCTGCATCATCGGTACATAAACACAACACTGACCTCGAGCAGTTACCAGGCAATTAACTTTCACCAGAAATTTTACATCCTTTGCATCTCTCAGAAAGGACTTCGTATTCAAGTTCACTACAAGCTATTCTTGATTTAAGAACGGGAACTGATGTGGAGAGACGGTTTGCCTCACCCTATATGATCTCTATTTCTACTTCTCTGCAATCACTTTTGAACAATGTCAGCTTTCCGAATAGATTCTGCAACTCACGTTGCATCGGATCATTGGCGTTAACTCCGGTAGTCTGCATTTCGGGTAACGAATAATAACGTTCCCAAGGTCCACCCTCGTCGCCATCATCTGGCGATGAGCAGAGGTACCCATGACTCGAGACATCGTCTCCAATACGATGAAATCCCAAATGTTTCAAGTAGTCGATCTTAAAGTGCATATTCTGATCGAATCTGAGCCTTTTGCTGTCCACTTCACTCTCCGAGCCTTCGGGAAAGGCTTCCGTTTTACGGCCAGCTAGTTGTCGCAACGACTTATATCTCACAAAGTCGTGGAAGTACCCGATCCTCCGAAAACGACTGTTCGAATGATCAACAGGCTCGCACACAATGCCAACGTCGGTGACCGTAGTACGTTCGCGTGGGTTGCCTAGGCCCAGGAAATTAGACGGATCCTCTTCATCGCCGAGTACTCGTTTTAGGAGGAGACAGACGAGGTTCTTTCGTTGCTTTGGTTCCACGTCAGGCGTGAAGAACACGTTGGTGGACATGCCAACTCTCGCGAACTCCTGAATCTTTGCTTCGTCTGGTTTGATTGGAAATGCTTCATAATTGCCCTTCTCGAAAGTATCCCATGCAGCTTCAACGTAGGAGTCCACCTCTTCTATCGGATCTTTGGTTGCCGGAACTAGCATCCAACCCACCCGATGGTGCGTCACTGGAAGCGCGAAAAATGGTACAACCTGACAGTCTCGAAGCCACCCTCGAATACTAATCGAAGCAGTCCCCGGAAGGTGCTCGTTGAGCACAGATATCTGACTAAAAGGTGTTACAGGGGGTAGTCTTGTGATTTGAGCGGCGTAGAGCATATTTTGAGTTACTTTGCGGTAGGGTGAAGATGGATTCTGGTACCGGATTGCCGATCGATTGCTTGCCCATGACTAGCTTGGCGTAAGCTTAAGAACTTGAGTATTACCCCATAATGGCCCTTCACTATTTATGACGGACCAAAGTAGCTTATATAGGAGGTTTTCCAACTAGAGACCGTATGAGGATCGGTAATGGAGCTTGAGATGTACTAGTTGAGCAATACCTGCCAAGGCACTCAACCTGTTATTTGCATTGTTTAATACAGTTCTACTGTAATGGCTGGTGATGTTGAACCAATGGAAGCGGAAGAGAGGATTCTGTAAGTTTTGCGGCCACGTATCCAGCATCGAGGATAAAAGTTTCTTCGGATCAGCTTGTCCATCCGATGAAGACTCTACTGAAGCGGTCTGAGCACAATTATGGCACTGCCTCAATGTTCGACATTCCCAGATGATCTCATTCCATGTAAAATGTAGAGTCCGTGGAGATAGCATTCGTTCCTGATATACCCAAGCCCTGGTATTCAATGTACACCCGGACGTCAAACGATCAAGATGTGTGAAGATTGGCCTCCGTGGTCGCCGAAAGCTAACGACATGGTCATTGCTGTTGACCACGCAGTGCTCCCGCGAAAGTAGAGATCGTTCTCGAAAGCACTCGGAATTACAGTCTATAGAGTCTCCTGCAGCCACGGTGATAAGAGAACCTGCGTATATAGAGCCTATATGTATAATTTTTAGCGCAAAATCCTTACTACTCTCTTAGATAATATATAGAGTATTAACCTATAGATACTATACTAATATACGTCTGTATACCTTTACAGTATCTTGTATTATCTATAGTAGTAATACTAGAGGGATCTGGGACCTAAATTTATCGTAGTTCTTAGTGTTAAGTTTAAAATTAGTACTTTTGCCCTAACTGTAGCTTAATATAGTATAAGACTGCTTCTTAATATCTTCTACGAGGACTAGTCTAAGGCCCTAGTTATTTAACAGTACTATAAGGTTTAGTAGCTAAGTTAGCCCTACATTATCTAATCTTTTGTAATATAACTCGTAATTATTAATATATTGCTTTAGTTAAAAATTAATTATGTCGTAGCCTTTATCGTAATTAGTTAAAGTACTTTATTTATAGCGGGCTTCGAGCGACCCTGTTAGATAATTATTAATACTTATATCGCACTCTGGGAACTGTGTACTGCGGTTATAACAATGCATCTCGATCGATGCGACCTCTCTGGCTTTTGGTTCTCTAGAGGGGTATTCTTTATATATTTTTAGGTATAGTAGTTAGTATACTGACTTAGGGCGTCCTTCTGCGTAAACGTACAATCGCATTCTACCGTATCTTTTATACGACTAAGATACTTTATTGCTAAAGTAGATTACGTAAATATAACAACCCGCTACAGCTAAGCTCTGTAAGCAAGCAAGACTTTCGTAATATGCTAGCGGCTGCGCTTATACTCTAATAATTTGTGGGTCAAAATCCAGGAAGGTTTTACTTCTCTCTTTAAATAATTTATCTTCCCAAAAGATGTCTTGCGAATATTTTGCAAGAAGTCGGTCGCATAGTACGTAAAGCTGATGCGGCTTCGCATGCTTGCCACGCATAAAAATCGAAGCCATTATAAGAGTTATTGTTAGTGATCTTGACAGTAAGTAATTTGTATATCGGAGGTTTGGATTTTGTAGCTGGGGGTAGTTGAAGAATTACTGCGGTCTTATACCCAGGTAAGCAATATAACTCAGCCCCCTCACTAAGCGATGATGATACACGTGCGCGAGGCAACCGTGCCAGTGGAAGTTCATGGGTTTAACGAGATGGTGCAACTCAGCCCCACTGCTTACCAGGTGCAGATAACCCCACTAATGGGATTGCATATTCTTTGATATGTCGGGAATTACGCTGGAATTATTAAACAAATTCCTAGCTAATATATCCGCGCCTCTGGGGCTCTGTATAGCTTTAGCACAGTCTTAACCTATAGTGTCGTATAGATAACAGCCTCTAGCTTTAAAGGGCTAGTTTTAGCTTTTATAACGTATCCTTTACTCCTCTATATAACTTCTACTTTTAGTTTTAAATAACTAGTTTCTACTATTTATAGTTTACATTTTAATATAGTCTTCGTTTTAGATTTAAAAAAGTAAGTTTTACTTTTTATAATCTACGTTTTATTTATATATACTATATTATTAAAATAGTTTTTAATTTTAGTATACCTATAATACTTTTAAATTAAATAATTTTATATTTATAATAGCCATTTAAGTATTTTTAATAATTTTTTTTAATAATTTTTCTTAGTATTTTTAATTTTATAATTATTATTTATTTTAATTTTATAATTTTTATATACGCTTATTTTTTGACTGTATCCGGGGAAATAACTTTTTTAGCCTATACCTTTTTTAGACTAGTGTCTTAACGCTACACTTTACCTCTCTTTATATAATTATAATTCTAAAAACTATTTTTATATAATATAACACTATTAAAAATATAAATAAAAAAATTTTAAAATTTAAAATAAAAAAAAATAATATAAATAAACTATATTATATTTATAGATTTTTAAAATAAACTTTTTATATTAATTAGTTCTATAAACTAGTATTATATATTTTTAATTTTTTTTATAATATACTCTTTAATCAAATTTATAAAAATAATATAAATTTTTAAATAATAAAAATTAACTTTTTAAACTTCTAATTATTATAAGATTTTTTAAAAGAAGTTTAATTTTTTTTAAAAAAAATTATAGATAATTTATAGTATTAAAAATTTATAAAATTTTTTTTATTAATTTATTATAATTTTTATATTACTATATATAATTTTATATTAAATGTTTTTGTTATTATAAATATTATTAATTAAATATTTATATTATTATTAATATAACTATAATATATTATTATATTTATATTTATTTTATTTTATATAACATTTTTATATTTTTAAAATTTTTATTTATAAAAAGTTATATTAATTTTTATTTTATAATTTTATAATTATATTTTTAATATTTACTAAATTTAAAATACTTAATTATTAATATATAATTAATTAATTATATTAGACGACTCGAAGAAGACTAAATAGATATTTAATAAAACTTTAAGAAGTAGAAAATAAAATAGTATAGAGTATCGGCAGATAGCTAGACTTACTTTAAAGGCTAAATATTCTATTATAAATACTAGATAACCGCCTAACGACTCTATTAGTTTTAAAGTTTATATATCTAGTAATACCTAATTACCTTATATATAATTATAAGCAGTAATTACTAATAATCTCTAAAATAATTATAAGCAGTTACTAATCTATAAATATAAATTAGAGTATAAGTATTACTATATTTAGTAGGGCACTATAACCCTTACTAAAAGAAAGGAGTATAACTTTTAAAAGTTTAAAATTTATACTATTTATATATAGCCATATTATATATAAGCTATTTAGTATTTATTAAGTTTTTATTATTATATTATACTGCGGCTTTATAAAGTTCGCGAAGTACGTAAATTAAATTATATATATTATAAATAATATTTTAAAAATAATAAAATTATTTAAATATTACAAATATAAATTTTTATTTTATTTTTAAATCTACTAAAAAGTTATAAGTATTATTAAATTTTTATTAAAAATGTTAAGTTTATAATTATATTCCTTAAAAAATAGAAAATAAATAAAAAATAACAATTAATATTATAAAATATAAAATAAAAATTAAGGAGTAATATAAAAATTTTATTAAATACTATTTAAATATTTCTTATTAAAATTTTTTTATAAAAAAAATCTACATAATATTATAAATTAGAAAAAAAGATTTTTTATTTTAATTTTAATTTTCTTAATGTAAATACTTATATAATTTATTTAAATATAAAACCTTTTTTTTATAATTAATATATATTTTTAAAAATTATTACTTTAATTATTATATTTTATTATATAATAACCCTTCTAAGTAAAAGGTAATATAAGACCTAACTTAAATAATATAATTATTAAATACTATATTTTATTATTTAAAATTAATATATAGAGGTTACTATAATATTATACTTTTTAAATTGCTATAGCTTTTAATATACATTTTTTTAACTATTATTATTAATAGCTTTTTTAATATTTAATAATTTAATAATAATTATTTTTTATAATATTTTTTTATATTAATAATTATATAGTAATAATTTTTAATAGAGTAATAATACTTTATAAAGTACTAACTAAGTTAAGTCTATTAAACGCCTCTACTAATAAATTAAAATATTATATACTTTAGTATACTACTATTACTATTACTAATACGTATTATAAATACTTACGCTTAGTAGTCTTTTTATATTTTTATTTTTACTTAGTTTTTTTATTTTATATATAGAAATATATACTTTATACATCTTTTAGCTAAGATTTAAAATTATATAATATATTGTTATAATCTACTACTAGTACTTTTATATTTTTAGTTATAATTACTATATACTTTTAAAGTAATCTATTAATAGTATTTTATAAAATAGTAAGAGTATTTATTTACTTTATTTATTATTACTATATTATTAAATTATTATATACTAGAGTAATAATACTAACTATAGTATAGTAAGAGCTACTATATTTAATTAAAAAAACATATACTACTTAGACTAGATAAAGTTACTTTTATATAATTCTTTAATATTTTTAATTTTTAATTTAGTAATTAATAAACCATTAAAGTATAAGTATTTATTTTTTATATATATATTATTTAAACTTGTTAAATATAATACTTAAGCAACTATAATAATTAAAAAAGTTTATATAGTAATTATATACGTTCTATTATTATTTATATTATATATATAGCCCTTAAAATAATTATATTATAATACTTTAAGTATTCTAATATTATCTAATATAGGCTTCTAGTTTAATACCAATACTACTAGTTTACTAGTCTACTTATTCTTTAATTTAGTAACTATTTAAATAGATATTACTTTTAGTTAACTTTTACTTTACTTTTTAATTATTATATATATAGTTTAGTACGTAATAAAGTTTTCTTACTATATTTATACCGCTAGAATATTATTTAAATATATTTATAACTTTTTAATATTTTATAACAATTATTAATTTATAAACTTTAATAATATTATAGTTGTGTAAAAAATTAAATATATTTTTTAAATAATTAGTTTTTTAAATAATTTTTTTAGTTTAGTTTTATTAAAATAAAAATATTATAAAAATATTATATATTAAGGATATTATTATTTTAGTTACTTAAATTAAAAAGATAAAAACTAAAATAAATATAGTAAAAACTTATAATTATTAATCTTTTATATTTTAACTTTTATTATACTATAACAATAAAATAATAATAATATATTTTAATTTTAAATTTTAAATTTTTAAATTTTTAAATTTTAATAAATGTTATTAAGTAATAAAGTAGATAGTTATATTTTTCTAGAACGTTCTTTTTTACTATAGCTAGTAAGCGGTACTACTTTACTTAGGCGCTTATTACTTTTAGTTTACTTATCCCTTTATCTATTTACCTACTACTTAGTTATATTACCCCGCCCTATACTAATAGCTAATTATATTTATTTATAAGGCGGACGGACCCTTGTAATTTTATTAAATTTATATAAAATAAATATAAAGGCATACACATACTCCTCCTTTTTTAAAACCCCTTTTGGTCGCCCTGAGCCACCACAGCCACACTATTTGTTCGATTAATATACAAATATATATAAAATAAATATTTAAGAATAAATTCTAAACTTTAAAAGGTATTTTAGAAAAGAGATAAAATTATCTCCTAATAACTAAAAATAAAATAGACTCTTTTATTATACGCTTCTTTAGTATTATATAATATAATACTTTTTTTTTTTATTAAAGTAACTTAAATTATACTTTTATACTATAAACGTACCGTTATACTACTAAGTAAAGTCTACTTAACTATTTTAGCTATTACTATACTACTAAAATTTTTATTAAAAATATTACTACTAGTTTTAAAACTCTATACTATTTTTAATTTTATTTATTATATTATAGTTTTTATAATATTAAAATACTATAAAAATTTTTACTAAAAGGCTTTTTTAAGCGTATTAGTTAAAACGTGGCTATAAGAAAAAGAATAATATTATTAATAAAAAATAGGTTCTAAAAAAACTTTAATTAAAAATAAAAAAAACTATAAGCGCGCGTTTACGCCATAGAATTAGTAAGTTTATAATAATATTTTTAAGCGTAATATACCTCGCTAATATAAAATTTTAATAGTAAATATAAATAATTAAATCTAGGAGCGAGCCTAAATAATATTAAAATATTTAAAAACTATATTCTATCTATTATACTTAGAATTAAGGGTAAGTAGAGTAGTAAAAAGCTAGACTTATAAACTATAGTCTAGTACTATAAAGACTTTACTACTATTTAAAAATAAGCTAGAATAAAGAAATAAAAAAATAAAAAAATAAGGATAAGAATAAAGAGAATAAGAAAAAACGCTAGTAAAAGTAATAAGTCTAAATATAATACTATCTATATTAAATATAAGTCTACCGTCGCTAGTTAAACGTTTTATAGTATTAATACTAATAATATAAAATAGTTTATTAAGTATAAACTATATAATATCTTTAAGCTACTTTATAAAAAGAAGTTATATTAATATAGCTTATATATATATATATATATTTTTACCTAAAAAGATATTAGTAGAAAAATAATTAATTTATACTTTTAAAGCTATAACTTAGAGTTAAAATATAGACTCTTACTATAGCTTATTTTTTAAATATATTAATAATTAGCAAATATATAAAATCTACATATTACAGGGGGGTGACATTAAAAAACCTAAATTAAAAAAGTTACTATTTTAAAAATTAATATAAAATAAATTACTAAGCCTAAAAATACGTGAATTATATCGTTTTAAAGAGAAAGTTCAAAAGACTTTTAGAAGAAGTTTAGCTACTAGTTATAATTTACCTATAATGAATTAAAATTACCGAAATATAGCAATTTTTTAACTCCTTTTTTAGGTTCTAATAACTTTTTAGTTAGTAAATATATTTAACTAAAATTTTAACTATACCCTTTTAGGCCTAGTTTAGGTCACGTAACTAGATTTTCGAAGTATATTAGTAATCTAATAATAAAATTATATTAATTATTAAAATAGTACTAAGGCTTATATAATTACTACTTACGTAATATATTATTAATATTATAATATATTATAATATCTTTTAACTTTTATAAACTTAACCTTCTATTTTTTTAAAATAGCGCCAAATCTTTTAAAACTCGAATATAAAATAAATTTACTTTTTAAAGTAAATAATTCTCCTTTATTAATACTACTACTTTAAAAAAGTCTACTACTAGTATTTATAAGGCATTAAGGCTTATTATAAAGAAGAAACAAAATTATAATATAAAAAAAGTTTATAAAGGGGGTATAAAAAAGTTAACTAAAAGAGATAAAAGAGTTATTAATAGAGACTTAACTAGAAGTCCTAAAAAGGAAAATAAAAAAATACCATTAGAAAATAATCTAAATATTATAAAAAGACAATTATAAAAAGTTTTAAAAGAGGAGAATTACTCTATTAATATAAGTAAAAAAAACTAATAATAAATAATAAAAACGCTAAAAACAGAGTAAAATACGCTAAAAAAATATATAAAATATAAAAATATAAATTTAAATAAAATAATATTATCTAATAAGTTAGTAATATAAAGGAGATAAGAAAATAAATAATATTATAGAAAAAGGAGTAATAATAGAGTTAAAAGAGAACTGGCTATTAGGTAATTACGAAGTAAATTATTTTAATTTTTTAAAAACTTAAAATATATAACTTTTTATATATTTTTAAGTTATAGTTTTAGTTTTTAATATTAATTATATTAATTATTTTATTAGAGAAGACCTTATCCTATAAGTTTAGAGTGCAATTTAGGTAGGAGGTAGAAGTAATTTAGTATTTATTAAAATACCTAATTTTTTAACTTCTTTTACTAGTAAAAACTATATAAAAAAAGTTTTTATATCTAAAGTTAAACTGAATATAAAAAGGGGTAAGTTTTATAAAGTTTTTTTACCCCTTTTTATATTAATATAATAATATATATATATACATATTTATATATTATATTATTATAATAAACTTTATATGAGTATTAATTTAGGTTAGTAATTTTAATAAGATAACGCCCCTAT
This sequence comes from Pleoardoris graminearum, assembly GCA_030770415.1. NCBI lineage: Eukaryota > Fungi > Ascomycota > Dothideomycetes > Pleosporales > Didymosphaeriaceae > Pleoardoris > Pleoardoris graminearum. Next base: position 21,987 of record JASEKS010000018.1, read on the forward strand.
TTATAAAACAATAAACGATTTAAACTAGTCTAATAATAATAATATTATACTTTTTCCTTACCTAGCCTATAGTCCAGATTTTAATTCTATTAAAAATATATAAGGTTTATTCAAATTTAGACTAAATAAAAGATATAAAGGTAATTTAGGTATAGAATTACGTTTAGATAGTATAGAAACCTTTAAAAGAGCTATTATTAAGAAGTAGAATAATATACCTTAAGAAGTTATTAATAACTATATTTTATCCCTCCCTAACTATTATAAGGTAGTTATAGAAGCTAAAGGCTACTATACTAAATACTAGTAATTTATTATTACTAGTTTATTATTAAAAATCTAAAAAAATAACTTTTATATATGATTATATAAATAATATATAAATATATAAAAATCTTTTATATACTTATATATTATAGATACTATTATAATATAGAGAAAAATAGGCCAATTTTATATCTTAAATAAAAAGTTATAATAGCCTAAAGTAGGACTGTAAAAATTTTTAATATTTACTAATTTCTTTTATCCCTAAACCCGTTAGTAAGCAGCCACTAAGTAGGTAAATAGAATATACGAGTTATTCTCTTTAAAATTATATTTTTGTTAAATTTTTAGGCCTTATAACTAAACAGTTATATTATTTTAAAAAAGGTAACTTTTTTAATTTAGGTTTTTTAATATCACCCCACTGTATTTTAAATCTAGTAGACGATTATATTTTTAGATAAGTCTATCCAAAAGTAGTCTATATTAACTTAATAATAATAGATTAGAATATAATTTTTATTATTTTTTATAATATAAATAGTACTATAGAATTTACTATAGAATTTTAATAAGATATAAAGTGTATAACGTTTACTTTAAATAAAAAATAAAATTAATCTTTACTATATACGCCCCTAATATTAATTATAAAATAGAGTAGAGTACGTATTATATAAAAGTATTAAAACTCGCTCGCTATTTTATAATTTAATACTTATAATTATTACTATATATATTATAACAAATATATTTAGTAATTATAAATTAATAAATAAAATTTTAGTACTAAAACCTCTAAAATATAAATAAATAATTTAACTTTATAAGAATTTAAGTATTCTAAATTTACTATTTTTTAAAAATAATAAAGAAAAGATAGAGACTGTAAGTATATTTAACTAATATTTTTAAAAATAGGACTGTTATACTAGCTATAATAAACTCTTAACTATATCTAATTTTAGAGTAGAGGATCTAATTCTTACTAGTATATATACTATTTTATAGTACTTAATATACTTATCTTATATTATATATAAATATAAATTATTTATAAATTATTAAAATAAAATAGAGTAAATAGTATAATCTAGTAGTATATTATAATTATTATATAGCTAATAATATTAAAGTAAATAATTTAGTAATCTTTTTTTATAATATAAATATTATATAAATATAGTAGACCTTTTTTATTTTTTACCTATTATTTAGAATCTAGAAGTATCGTAATTATTGCTAATAAAAAAATAGTATAAGTTTAAGTAATATTCTAATTTATAAAATATTAAAATAAATCTTTAGAATTATTCTTTAAATAATATATTTTTAAAGAATAAATATAAGGAGTTGTGGGTCTAAAAATAAAAGCAAAGTTTAAAAGTACTCTATATATATTAAAAAGAATAGCCTACTTAACCCGTAAGTAATATTAACGCCTATAAAAAAATATACTAATTATTATAAAACTATATTTTAATAAACGTATAAACTTATACTAGTATATAATTATCTAGTATTTAATATATTTATTAAAACTAGTATATATAGTAATATAGGTAAGGCTATTTTTTAAAATCTAATTAAGCTCTATTTATAAAAAGAGGAAGTATTATTTTAACTAAGTCTTTAGCTAGATAAATACTACTATTTAAAAATAGAATTTAAATAAAAAATTAATAGATACGGAATTTATTTCCTATTAGTAAATAGAGTCTAATAAAAATTTTTATTAATTAACTAGCTACTATATAGTAGAGAGATATATATAATTATTATTAAAAGTAGTATAAAAAAGGTTATAAGTTTATAGAGTTTTACTTTTTCTATAGCAAATAGTCTATTAACTAAAAAATAAAATATTTATTATTAAGACTATTTAGATAAGCCTAAAATAATTTCTACGTAGTATAATTTATTAATTTATAAAAAAAATACTTACTATTTTAAGACTCTATTCTAATTATTTAGGTAATAAGTTTCTATTTTTTATAATATAAATACCGCAGTTCTCTAAAATAGTTAAATAAAAAGACTATATTTATATTTAGTATTTTAAAAATGCTAAATTACTAGTATATTCTTTAACTAAGCTCTATTATAGAGAGTTTTTTATATTATTTTAAAAACTTTAGTTTTATATTAAAAATATTTATTATATTAATTTTAGAAGTGCTCTTATAAGATCTAAATTAATAAATAAAAAAAGAGCTAGACTAACTAAGTAAATATATATTAGTAAAAGGCGGCTATAAAGATAGAAGATAGATAAACTAAAATATAAATTTATTAATAAAAGTAATACGTTTTAGAATTAAAGAAAGAGCTTAATATTTTATATTATTTTAGTTAAAGCCCTATCTTTTATTAACTTAGACTTCTCGTTAATCCTAAAAATTATATTAAATTAAAATAAAACTAAAGATAATATACTACTATTTTTATAGTATAGTAGATCAAAAAATTGTTTTAATAATAGTAATAGAGCTAATAAAAATTAAAAGTATATTAGTAAAATTAACTATCTAAAAAGCTATTACCTATAAATTCTAATAGATAAATAAAGGATAAAATATTTTAAAGACTAAGAAAGCTAAAATAAATAAGATAAATAATAATTTTAAAAGTATAATCTTTTATAAAAAATTACTACTTAGATGTTAATATAAGTATACTCTAGTAGTTTATTCTTAATCTAATTTAGCTCTTTCTATCTAAGAATATAAAGAAGATAAATATAAGATTAAGTAATTTTTAGAGATTTATATTTTTTAAAAAAAAGCTTAAATACTGCGTAAAATAGCTAAACTATAATAACAATCTAAAGTAGTAAAACGGAGCTAATTTTAAAAATAGCCTATATAAACTCTATACCTTTAATAAAAATAATTTAATTAGACCTAAACTTTTAAAAAGACTAAATTACTATATATAGTACTATAAAGAGAATAGAAATACTAATAATTATTTAGATAATAATAAACTAATAAATAGGTTAGTAAGGCAGTGTAAAACACTTTACTAAGAATTTATATATTAGTAAAATATTTTATTTAAATTATAATAATAAGGTAGGCATAGGTAAAAAGTTTTTTAAAATTTAAATAGTTTTAGTATATAATTATTATTAAGTATAGGCAGCATAAAAATTATATTAAAATTTTAGTATTTACTACTAGTTAATATATAAATGCTAGCTTTAATCTATAAGGTTTTAACGAAATTTATTACTAGTTCTAACTTAAGCTTTTTAGATTATATAGAGGTACTTAGGCTAGTATTAAATAAAAAAAGAATAAAGTAATAGTATTTTTACGTTATCTACTAAAATAGTATTCTCTTTTATATTACTTTTATTTAATATATTATTTTTATATACTAAGTTTACTTAGTTAGAGACTATTATCTATATTATTTTTTTTACTATAGTAAGTAATAGTATATATTTATAAACTAAAATAGTTAATACTATTTTACGTATAGTGTCTATTAAAAAGAGGTATAGCCACGTTTTTAAAATAAATAAAATAAAGTAAGTAAATTAATTAGTTATATATAAATAATAGTAAAACTAAACTTTTAAAAGTATAAATACTAAATACTTTTAAAATTATTACTAAATAAAATACTAAATATACACAGTAAGAGTAAAAAAATAAATAAAATTATTATATAAAATATTATTATATTTATATTTATAAATATTAAATAGCGGATTTAACATATACTTATATATAAAGTAGCTAGTATAGGGTACGGATAACTTAGCTAAGTTAATTTTTAACCTTATAGTAAAGAGAATACTAATTATATACTTATAGTTATAAGTTTATTATTAACAACTAACGTTACTTTAAAAATATATATAATAATAATTATAGTTATAAGTAAAATTAGTTTATAGTTTTATATTTTAATTTATTCTTATAATATAAAACTCTTAATAAAGTTATATATATACTCCTCATTTTTTATTATGTAAAGAGAGGTAAAGTGTAGCGTCAAGACACTAGTCTAAAAAAGGTATAGGCTAAATAAAGTTGTTCCCTCGGATACAGTTAAAAAAAATAAGCGTGTATAAGGACTACGAAAAAAGTTTTTCTCCTTTTTTATAACCTCTTTTAGTTGCCCCGAGTTACTAAAGCTATACTATTTGTTTAATTAGTATATAAATATAATAGAACTTTTAATAACAGGACTTTTTACTTTATATTAATATTTTATAAGGATATTTTTATAAGTTATAAATATCTTAATTTTATTATAAGAGATTTTTTTTTATATAAAAATAGTAGGGCTTATACTATAAATTAGGTATAGCTATACTTAGATTAAGTTATAGTATTTTATATTTATATTTATAGTAAACTAAATTAGTCTTTCTATTAAACTACTTTTTACTTATTTTAATATTATATATATACTAAGTCTCCCGATCTAAAGTTTATATTTTAATATTTATTTTTTATATTATTTAATATATATACTTATACTATAGTAACTATTAGTCTATATAGTATATTTAAATAAGTAAAATAATTTATTTTATTATTTAGATTTTAAAGTAAAGAATATTTTAAAATATATTTATTAGATATATAAAAAATGCTGTTTTATAAAATAGTAAATAAAAAACTAACTAAAATATTTAAAAAAGTAAATAAAGACCTATAAAATATTAGTAGTCTATAGTAGCTTAACTATACCTTTATATTTATTCTTAGCAGCCCGCGATAGCGGCGTTTAATTAAAATTATTTTTTAAATAAAGTTTAATTTTACCAATATTTAGTAGTAGTTTAACTACGCCTTTATACTTATTTTTTAAGTTAGTTTTAACCTTACCTATATATAGTAGTAGCTAAATTATATCTTTACGCCTATTTCTAATAGCTATTAATAGTAGTACTTAGCTAGACTTATCTTTTAAATTAATATTAATATTATTTATATTTAGTAATAACTTAACTACGCTTTAATACCTATTTCTAGACCCTCCTAAATAGGAGGCGAAAAACTATTTTACTTAAGTAACCTAAGTATAAAACTATATTATATTTACTAAAATTAATATACAGAGTTTACTATTATTTTAATAGTTTTTATTTAATATAGTTTAATTTAATTTTATAATATTATATTTTTTAGAGCGCTAAAGCCCTTAATATAACATTTTTCTACTACTATTACCGGCAGCTTTCTCTAATACTTAATAATTTAATAATAATAACCTTTTTACTAACTCTTAACTCTCCCTCTATAAGAATAATTTTTAAAGTATTAATAACTAATTTAAGCCTTTTTAGGTAATTTAAAATATTATATACTATTATTTTTATTTATTACTACCTCTGCCTTTACCGTAAGTACCTACGCTTAGTAACCCTCCTATACTTTTATTTTTATTTAGTTATCCCTCTTCTTACGTATATATAAATATATACTCTATACTTTCTTTAGCTATAGTTTAAAGTTATAGATTCTATTTCTATAATATACTACTAGTTTTTTTATACTCTTAGTAATAATTACCGTATACTCCTAAAATAACCTATTAATAGCGTTATATAAGGTAGTAAGGGCGTTTATTTAAATTATATACTATTTATAGACGGTTGTGTTACTATATACCTAAGTAATAATATTAATTTTAAATATAGTAAAGACTATTATACTTAGCTAAAAAAAGTATATACGCTATCTAGACTAGACGAAATTACTTTTATATAATTTAATATCTTTAATCTTTAATCTAGCGATTTATAAAATATAAAGCTGTAAATATTTATTTATAGCTATATAGAGATTGTATAAAGAGTTTATTTATATTTTATTTCTTAACGCTTTATTAGTCTTAATAGTAAAGCGTAGATATTATTTAAACTTTTTAGTATTAAATATAGTAATTAGGTAACTTTAATAATAAAAAAATTATAAAATTTCTATATAGTTTTTTTACTATTTATATAGTACGCGTAGGTAATTACGTTATATTACCTACTCTCTATAATACCTACTAAGTATCTACTAATATAGGCTACTAGTTTAATACTAACCGCTAGCCTACTAGTATACTTATTATATAATTAAGTAGCTATTTAAATAGATATTATCCTTTAAAGTTAGCTTTTATTAAAAGTTAACTTTTAATTATTACGTATATAGTTTAGTATTTAATAGAGTTCCCTTACTACGTTTATAGTTCTAGATTAAGGTCTAGGCGTACTTTTACTTTTTAATACCTATTTCTAGTACTAAGTAATAGTAGTATTATGCTATATTTATTTTTTAAGTTAATTTTAATTTTACTTATATTTAGTAATAGCTTAACTACGCTTTTATATTTATTTATAATAGCCTATAATAGTAGCGTCTAGCTATACTTATTATTTAAGTTAATTTTAACTTTACCTATATAAAGGAGTATTTTAATTATACTTTTATACCTACATTTAGTAATATATAATAGTAGTATTTAGTTAACTATATTTTTTAAATTAAAATTTACTTAATTAAAAATTACCGCAGCTACTTTTATAATTTTAAAATATATAAATAAATACAATCCTATTATTAACTTTAAAATATTTTATTTATAGTTAAACTACTTAAAGTAACGCTTATAAACTAGTATTACCTAAAATATTACTTCTATATTTATCTTATTATATAAAAATTTAATAACTTTTAAATATAGATTTATATTTACTAAGTATAGTAACTCTAATAGTACGTAGTATAGTTATATAATAAATTAAATTATAGTTACTCTTTAAAGCTAAAGTTTATATAGTAAAATTTACTTCTAAAAACTATAAATAAAAAATAGGTTATATAGACTACCGTAATATTAAATTTTATATTTTAAAATAGTTTTTTTATATTTATTTAAAGTATTTTTATATTATATAATCTACTAAAGAAATAATACTACTTTCTTTATTAAGAATAACAAGTCTAGTATATACTAAAATAATATTCTTACAATTTAATTTATTTTTTTTATTAAATTATACTTATTTAATGTTAATAGTAAGACTATACTAAAATTTTATTATAAGTAGTAGCCTCTTTACGTAAATAATCTATAATAAAGCTTTTTTTATAAAAATATTTTTATTTAGTAGTTATGTTTTAATTTTTACTATAGTATTAAAATATATATAATTATATAATTTTATATTAGTAAATAACTTTTTTAAAATATTTTAAAAAGCTGTTAGGGATCTCTTTTCCTTTAATAAACTAAGATAAAGGTATATAAGTAGAAATATATTATAGTTAATACAATTTTTAAAAATAGTATAAAACACTACGTATATACTATTAAAAGTATTAATAATTTTAAAGCTAATTTTTTACTATAGATCTAGATTACGTTAGATAAAATATAGTAGTTTATTAATCTATTCTTTTATATATTTTTAAAAATTTTACTTACTAGCGTAAATATCTCATTATAAGTTTTATTTAAATCTCTCTCTAATATTTAAAATAAATTTTAATATTATAAAAAATTTACTTTATACTTAGTTTAAAATTATAAGAGTTATAAAAATAGTTTTACTTAGTAGTTATTATTAATTTAATATTTATTTAGCGTATTAATAAAGATAAAAACTTATAAAAATTAAGTAGCTACTAAAAAAAAACTATTAAAATGTTATTTATTAAAGGCCGAGTCTTTTTAGATCTTTACTAGTTATAAAGAGATCTTATACTTTATAGGAAAAAAAATTTTACTTAAGTTAACTATTTTAGTATACTTAAAAGTAAATTTTTTAATATTTACTTATTTTACCATTTAAAGTAATACTAGATATATATAATACTATTACTACTTTTATTTTAGAAGTATATAGAAAGCTTTTTTACTATAATTAATATAGGTATTATCTTTTTAGCGCCCGGTATACGTAAATAAAATATTATTTACTTTTTAGTTTCTAACTAGCTTTTAAATTCTACTAAGTCTAAAAGCTATTTTTTAAATTTAACTTATTATTATTTAAAGAAGTGATTCTATTTAAGAGTATAATTAGTTAGTATTAGTTAGTTAAAAATAGTATACTATTTTTTATTTTTTTAGTACTATACTATTTAATTATATTATTTTTAGTAAACTGCCTAGTTAGTACTGTAAGTAGAGTAATATTAATATTAATATTACTTTAAAGATTATAGATATCCTTTAGCTCTATAAATAATTACTATTATACTCTTTTTAGCTTATTACTAATACTTATTTACTATAAGTTAAGTATAATATACTTATCTACTATATAGTCTAGCTTATAAACAGTACGTTAATAACTATTAAATATATTTTAAAAGTTTATTTTCTCTTTAGAATTAAGTTTTTATTAAAATACTATTACTTTAATACTAGTACACACGATAAAAAGACTTTAAAACCTATTTATTAATTATATTAATATAGTTCTTTTTTGTATTATAGTTATATATATATTAAATATATTACTAAACTCACTTAAAGCACTAATAAAGTCTTTTCTAATTTTATAAACTAGTTAAATTACTACTAGAAAGTCGCTAATACTAAATGTAAAACTTATTATAGCGTTTTTCTAAGTACTTTTAATATAATAAAGATATTAGAGTATTATCGCTAGCCTAATAAAATTATTTAGCTAAATAGAGTACTTAGTATTACGTAGTAAAATATATTACTAATCTAAGTAAAAGAATTAGACTACTCCTTAAGGAGGTTAGATAGTAATACGGAGATTTTATATTATAGAAATAAAAAATTTATAAATAGTATTCTATTTATAAAAGGTAAAATCTACCTATTATTAAGTACGTAAAAATCCCTAGTAAACTATATATAAGAATCTATAAAGGATTGTATATAGAGCTTATTAATAGATAAAAATAATATAAAAGTCTATAATATTAAAAGGTTTAATAAACTAAGTATAACCTATCTATAAATTATAATAATTACCTATAACTTTTAAACTAAATCTAGACTAGCAGCGAATATACTTACTATACTTTATATATAAATTAGTAATTAACGTAAACTAATACTAGTCTATATATTTGTATATTAATCGAACAAATAGTGTGGCTGTGGTGGCTCGGGACGACCAAAAGGGGTTTTAAAAAAGGAGGAGTATGTGTATGCCTTCATACTAATACTAGTCTAATACTTACAGCGTAATAGCTAGTAAAATAATATAGATATATTAAGAATAACTAGTAAGCTTAGTTTATTAGCTAAAATAAATTAGTATACTAAAAGGGCTAATACTAAACTAGTACTAGACTAATAATAAACTAATACTAGACTAATACTAACTATTATAATAGTAAAAGTATTATTTTATTTTATACTTATAGGTAGATTAAAGAGGAGTTAACTGCGTTTTTTATTATACTATATAATAAATAATTTTTCCTATTACTACTAATCGTACGTAAGTAAATTAGGGGGAAGTTAACTATTTTTACTATTTTATTATTACAGGGGGGTGACATTAAAAAAGATTAATTAAAAAAGATACCTTTTTTAAAAATTTATATAAAATTAATTACTAAGCCTAAAAATACGTAAATAATACCGTTTTAAGGACAAAATAACGGAGATTGTTATTAGGATTTTAGTTACGTTATATATATTACCTGTAATAAATTAAAATTATCTAAACATAGCAAATTTTTTAACCCCTTTTTTAGGTTCCTATAACTTTTTAGTTAGTGAATATATTTAACTAAAATTTTAACTATACCTTTTTAGGCCTAGTATAGGTCACGTGACTAGATTGTCAAAGTAGATTAGTAATCTAATAATAAAATTATATTAATTATAAAAATAGTGCCAAGCCTTATATAATTAATAATTACGTAATATATTAGTAATATTATAGTATATTATAATATCTTTTTACTTTTATAAACTTAAACTCCTATTTCCTTAAAATAGAGCCAAAATTCTTAAAACTTAAATCTAAAGTTAAACTTCTTTTAAAAGCAAATAATTCTTCTATTTTAATTGCTACTACTCTAGAAAAGCCTCAACAATTTATTTATAATGCTATATAAAGAATTAAAAAGAAGAAGAATAATTATAATATAAATAAAATTTATAAAGGGGGTGTAAAAAAGTTAACTATAAGAGATAAAAGAATTATTAATAAAGACTTAACTAGAAGGCCTAAAAAAGATAATATAAGACTATTAATAGAAAATAGTCTAAATATTATAAAAAGATAGTTATAAAGGACTTTAAAAGAAAAGAGTTACTCTATTAATATAAGTAAAAAAAAACTAATAATAAACAAAGAAAACGCTAAAAAAAGATTAAAATACGCTAAAGAATAATTAAAAAATATAAAAAATATAAAATTAAATAAAATAATATTCTCTAATAAGTTAGCAATAAAAAGGGGTAAAGCTAGAAGAGAATACTATAGAAAAAGGGGTAATAATAAAGTTAGAAGAGAATTGGCTGTTAGCTAATTATAAAGTAAGTTATTTTAACTTTTTAAAATATTAAAATATATAACTTTATATATATTTTTAAGTTATAGTTTTAGTTTTTTAATATTAATTATATTAATTATTTTATAGGCTGAGATCTTACTCTACAAGTTTAGGGTGCAATTTAGGTAGGAGATAGAAGTAATTTAGTATTTATTAAAATATCTAATTTTTTTACTTCTTATACTAGTAAGGATTATATAAATAAAGTCCTAATACCTAAGGTTAAACCCTATATAAAAAGGGGTAAGTTTTATAACACTTTTTTACCCCTATTTTTAATAATATAATAATATATATATATATATATTATTATATTATATTATAATAATAATCTTTATAATAATATTAATATAGGTTAGTAATTTTAATAAGACAACGTCCCTATTTATAAAACTAAGGCCGTTTTAACTTAGTTTAAAAATAATAAAATTAAACTATTTTCTTACCTAGCCTATAGTCCTGATTTAGCCCCTATAGAAAATATATAGAGTTTATTAAAATTAGGGCTAATTAAAAATCAAAAGGCTAATTTAGGTGTAGGAAATAGTTTAAATAGTATAAAGGCCTTTAAAAGAGCTATTAATAAGAAGTAGTATAATATACTATAAGAAGTTATTAATAACTGTATTTTATCTCTTCCTAACCGTTATAAGGCAGTTATAGAAGCTAAAGGCTATTATACTAAATACTAGTAATATATTATTTACTAGTTTATTATTAAAAATTTGAAAAAGTGACTTTTATATATAATTATATAAATAATATATAAATATATAATAATATTCTATATACTTATATATTATAGTTACTTTTATAATATATATAAAAACTAGTCAATTTTATACGTTAAATAAAAAGTTATAATAGCCTAAAGTAGGGCTGTAAAAATTTTTTATATTTACTAATTTTTTTTTACCTCTAAACCCCTTAGTAAGCAGCCCCTAAGTAGGTGAGTAGAATAAGCTAGTCTTTTTTTTTAAAACGTTATTTTTTGCGTATTTTTAGGCTTACTTATTAAAAAGTAATACTATTTTAAAAAAGGTATCTTTTTTAATTAATCTTTTTTAATGTTACCCCCCTGTAAGAGAGTTGGTCTTATTTTTACTACTAATTATTATTTTAAGTATTATTATTTTTATTTTATTAAGTAACGTCTATAGGCTATTTTAAAGAAATAATTAGAGATCTAAAAAAAATAGTTAAGAATATAAAAAGAATAGAACTATTAATATTATATTATTTTTAGTACTTTTAAAACTACTTAGAGATTATTATTAATATATTTTATACATAAATTCTTCTTAATAGTATTTATATTAAAATGTTACTAAATAATATTTAAACCGGGATTTTACTAAGTGGTATTAAAAAAGGCTTTAAAAGGTATATTTAAATTTTTATTATTATATTTTTAATAAACGGTATTAAATAATAATAAAAATTAAAAATTAGATAGTTACTAGACTATTTTATTTTTACTTATAGTAAAATTATCTCTAATCTCAAAACTATTAAAAAATAGCTATAATATAATATTTTTTCTCTTTTTTACTTTCTTTTTAAGTTTTATAATTAATATACGTATTCTAGGCAGAATTAGAGCTAAAAAAAAAAAAAAAAAAAAAAAAAACTAAGTAGGCTATAACGCTATTTAAATAGTATTAGATAAGTATATACTACTATATTAGTTACTTTTGGACGTTAGCTTCTTCTTCTTATTATTTTTAAAGGCCTTTTTTAATTTAGAGGTTTTAGACGACTAAAACTTAAAAATATTATTAAATAAAATAGCTAAGGTATTAGTATACTACAATAAAATATTAGTTTTTAAAATACTTAAAATAGTAACTACAGTTAATCTATTATAATTTTTTTTAATTATTATTATTTATACTACTCAGCCTATTAGTATTTAGTATAGAATTTTTATATAACTATTATATATTAGGCGTAGGCTTAGGCTTAGGTATAGCCCTTACTCATTTTTTATTTACTTATATAAGCTCTTTTTTACTATAGTCTATACTTAGAAAAATATTAAGACTAAATAAACTATTTAAAGGCTTATATAAATATTAATAGTATTAGGTAAATATATACTTATTACTAAATAAAGCTAACGTTATATAGTATATAAGCTAAACGTTTTTTTATTAAATAGTAATACAATTAGCGTAGATAGAGGCTATATTTATATTTATAAATATTAGCTTATATTAGTAAAAACTAATACTATACTAATACCTATATTAAAAGAAATTAATAACGTAAAACTTAGAAATAGTTTATAGTATTTTAATTATACTTTATTAAAAGTGTATATTTAGTAGTAAACTAATATTTATAGTAATTTTATAAACTAGTTATTAAAATAGCACGATACGTATTAGGAGACTAGTAAATTATTAATAATACTTAATTTTTTAAAGTATTTAGACTGGAAAATAAGTAGCTATAATATTAGACTAATACTAGACTAATACTTACTATCTAGCTTATACTAATAGGACTTATTAATCTTTATTATAAAGTTAAGTATACACTTTTAACTTTATAGATTAGAATTATTATAAATTAGTAGCTTTTTATTTTAAAAATTAAAACTTCTAATTTAATATTCGTAAGTAACTAATATTTAAACTAATACCTTACTTACTATAAGGCGATTTTATTATACTTATAAATAAAAATTTACTATTTCTACTAACTTTAGTATAGAAGTTAGGATAGTAATTTAGTAAAAGTATATTATTTTTAGTATACGCTATATTATAAGTATTATAGGCTATATATAGATAAATTTAGATTAGTAATAGCTATTATTACAGCTTATATTTTAATAAAGTAGCAGCTGCATAATATAAAAAGTAAAAAAAAAATAAAAAGAGAATAAAGTATAAAAAGAAAGGGTAAAACAAAATAGTTCTTATATACTATTACTAAGTATAACTAATATTTATAACTATAATACAATAATTAAGTAACAGTAAAAGTAACTAATATATATAGAATAAATAGTGTAGCTATAATATAGGCGTAAAAAGTAGTATTAGTTTAGTATTAGTCGCTTTATAGTTATATATATATAGTAAATATAATATAGCTTATAGCACTTAAGTTTATTTACTAGTTAATTAGCTATACTATTTTAGGTAATTTAATAAGTATATAAACGCGTTTAAGTCTATATATAAATATATAATTATATATTTTTACTAAAGTAAAAGAGAGAGTAATAGTAGTATATAGGAATAATATAATTAATTTAGGTATTAGTTTATGTATTAGATATATTTTATACTTAGCTAATAATATACTACTTAAACTATTTAATATTATAACCGCGCAGTAACTAAATAAAAATATATAAAATATAAAATAAAAGTAGTTTATAGTAAAACCGTTTTTAGGTAATTATATAATACATTATTTAGATAATTATATATTTTTATATTTGTATATTAATCGAACAAATAGTATGGCTGTGGTGGCTCAGGGCGACCAAAAGGGGTTTCAAAAAAGGAGGAGTATGTGTATGCCTTTATCTAGATAATTATATAATAAATTATTTAGGTAATTATATAATAAATTATATAAAATATATCTATGTGTACAGATCTACAAATAATCCTAAATAATAATAATAGTTTTTTACTTTTATAGTTATACCTTTTTAATTTCTTACTACTACTATTTTATAACCTATACTTTACTATACCTCTTTATAAATACTAATATTTTATAAATATTAGCGATCCTCTTTAGAATATAAAATAGTAAATATTAAAAAGTTAAAAAGGCATTACGTAAATATTAAATATTTATATAATAAATACTCTAAAAAGAATACTATAGTAAGGTAAAAGCTTTTTAGTAAAATATTATAGCAGAATTATAATAAAATAGTTAATTAAAAAGTATAATTAAACGTATATATTAATAGGCTACTTATAATAGCGTAACCGATTTTTAATAATACTAATTTAGTAATAAGGAAATAAGTAGAAAAGTAGTTATATATATAAACTAATAATATAACTATAGTAAAAAGGTAAGTATTAGCCTAAGTATTAGTTATAAATTTAGACACTAATAGTTACTAAATACGTATAATAAATAATTTAGCAATAAAAAGCTATAGTTTAAAAAGTATTAAAAATAATATATTATAAATACTACTTAAAGGACTACTAAAAAAATAATAAATTATATATAATATACTAAGGTGGTATCTACTAGTATACTACTATACTAATAGCTAATTACCCTTTAGTAATATACTAGTTTTTACTAATATAGCGTTTTTAGTAATAAGTAATATACTTTTTATATGTACTACTTTTTTATACTCTAGTATATTCTCTAATATAGTAGCTAATCTAGTAACTTATACTATAAGCTAAAATAATATAAGTTTCAGTAATACTAGAGTTAGCGTTAGTATTAGTGCTATAGTAAATATAGAAAATAATAAAGAGGAAAATACTATAAATATTAATAGTAATAAGAAAGAAGCTATAAATATTAATAATAATTAATAGAAGTAAGATACTATAAAAGTAGATAAGATGATTTATATAACTAAAAAAGTAATATTTATTAGCCTATTATATAAAGAGTTTTAATACTATTATAAACTCTATAAGTAGGTAAATTTAAAGTAATAACTTTTAAAAGAGGGTATAAGCGTATTATAGTATAGGATTAGCTATACTAACTTTAAAATATATATATAAATATATACTAGACTAATACTAGACTAATACCTTATAGAGTTATATTTAATAATTAATTTTAAATACTAATCTAGCCCTAGAAACATATAAGTAAAAGTTTAGTTAAAAATAAAATATATTACTATAAGTAAATAAGTTTTAATAAATAGAGTAGGCTACTCTAATTTAATTATATAGTAAACTATTATTTAGTATATAGTGTTAATAAGTATTTACTATTTTTATACTAATAGCTATAGTAGGCTTTTTATTTTACTATTTTAGCGCCTATTCTCTACTAAAAAAAAGGCTATACTTAGTTTAATATACAACTACTAACTAAGCTATAGTTATTTTTTAGACTATTCTACTATAAAATATTACTATTTATTAGGACATAACTACTCTATATTAAACACGTATACTTTTTTAATTATATAAGCTAGGCTATTAGGACTATACTTAGCCTATTATCTAATATCTATATTATAAGTAAAGTATTAGTATTAGTATTAGTATCTACTAATAAAAAATAAAAATAAATACTTTTTTCTAAATTTTTACTACTAAAGTAAGGCAATAAAAATACTAAGTATAATATACTTTATTAAAAATAGGTAGTTAGCGGCTCTAAAAAATATTAAGCTTAGCTACCTCTTTTAGTAAAGGAATAAATAAATCTTATTTATATTCTTTTATATATAGAGTATTAAAAGTTATTTGTTAGTTAGTACTTTTCTATATGTATTATAGAGGAATAATAATATAAAGATATAAAAGTATAGTACTAGTTTTAAATATTAGCCTTAAGTATTAGCTCTAAGTATTAGTTGTTAGTATTAGTTAAAGGAAAAGTATAAATATAATCTTTTTAGAAAGCTATATATATAAAGTATTTTAGATAGTTAGTAATTAAACTATTTTTTTTATTCCTTTATTTAGTCTAGACGTTTTTCCCTTTTTTTAACTTTAATTTTTAATAAGGAAATAGTATATTAAATACTAAACTATATAAGTTATATATATATAAAATAGTTATATATAATAGTCTAGCTATAAAGTCTTTTTATTAGTTATAAGAATTTTTATAAAACAGAAACTAAGTTTTTAAAATTTATAAATAGTAATAGACTAAGCTAAGTAAAGCAGAAATTAGATATAGGTTACTATTACTTTATTATAAATAAATTTACGTAAGATTAAAAATATAGAGATTATTATAGTTTTAGATTTAGTATTATAAAGTTCTATTTTAGTATATTATTTAAATATAGTAAAAACAGTTAAAAGTAAAGTTATAATATAATTTTATATAGTTAATAACTAAATTATATTAATAATTATTTTAATTATTTTATTTATAAGACTATATTTAGTCTATATATTAGTAAGGAGTATTATTTATGTAGTAATAAAAAGTAAAAACTAGTTCTCTAAATTTCTAGCCTTATTAGGTAGTATGAAGGTATAAAATAGTTTATTATACTTAGCGTTATAGACTAATATAGGCTAGTATTAGTTTTAGAATTAGTTATAGTTTATTTAGTATACGTCTTTTTAGTATATATAAAAACTAAATATATTTTTTAATATACTAAGTTTAACTAGAGAAGGTATAGATATATATTTTATATAAAAAATTTTTTAATTAGTATAGGTGCTTTTATTAGTCCTAAGATAAGAAAGAGCGTTATAGAAAAAAATTTTATATTACTCTATTACTATTATATAACTTTTAAAATAATAGTTTTAGTAACCTATTTATATAATTATTATATATAACTATATATATCGTTCTGTAAAAAGAAGGTAATATAAAAAAGTAATTTATTAATTAGTAGTAGCTAGTAAAAGTTTTTAAAAAAAAGAATATTAAAACTAGTAAATAGTTAATAAGTTAACTTAAGTTAAATTTTTTTTAGGCAGGTACTAATTTAGGTAAGTAGATTAAGACTAATTATAAACTTTTTATTAATAATAATATACTAGATTAATGTAAAAGTAGTCTAAAGCTATTATAATATAGTACTACTAAAGGGCTTTATAGGGTTGCCCTTATATATAACTAGTATTTAGAAAAGGTTATTAATAGTATAATTATTAATAAGAAATATAGTAATACTAGTAGGGGTAAATTATATAATTAGTACAAAAGTATTTATTTTTTAAACTAATATTTTAAGTCGTATAGATATTAATTTAATAATATAGATTTTTTAGTATTAATCTTACTATTTAGATTAATAAATAATTAAAGAAGAGTATGTTTAGCTAACATAGCTCTAAAGTAGTTAATAATAATATTAAATAAAAGCTTCTACTTATAAAAAAAATTTTTTTTTTTTAGCTAAAGTATTAATATTAGTATTAGTCTTTATAACTACTAAATACTTTTAAATATATTCTTTCTAGTATAGAGTGTTGTTAAAATTATATAAATTAGTATATTTATTAATACTTTAGTCCTTAATATAATTAATTAGCTAGAATTTTAAAGTATTATTATTAAATAGTTATTTATTTAAGGCTAGGCCGCGCGTAGTAAACTTATTAAATTTAAAAATTTTTTTTATAGATACTTTTTTAAGATTAGAATCTTTTAGCTTAGTATCCTTAATCTCTTTTTTATAATAATTAGTAAATAAATATATATAATACTATTAATAAAATATATAGACTTTAGTATTAGTCTAGAATATAGTACTAAAAATAACTTATATATTACTAAAATTACGGAATAGATAGTAAAGTATAAATTAAATTTTATAAAATTAAATAGAATTAATTATTAGCGAGTAACTAGAAAAATATAATAAAATTTTTAATTTTACTTAAAGGCGCTGTATAGGAACCCGCTTTATATAGTTAAAGTAAAAAAAAAGTTAATATAAAATATTATCTTTTTAGTAGTTAGGCGCTTTTTATAATTTTATAGTAATAAGCGACTTAATTAAAATAGTATATTTATATTATTAGGTCTATTATCTAAAATACGCTAGCGTTAATTAAAAAAAAAAGACTATTAATTAAATTAAGTCTAAATAATAATTAACTATAATAATAATACGTTATAAGTAAACTAGAGATCACTTAAATAGTATATATAAAACTTTTTAAGTAAAATAGTTCTATTTACTAATAGTTTTATTTAAAAGTTTTAAAATAAACAAAGCGAGCGCGTAGAATATTACTAATATAAAATAAAACTAAACTAGCTAGATTTTTATATAGTGGAGTCTTTTTTTTAGGTTTAAAAGTATAAATATTAATATATTATAATACTCGTACTATACTAGTGTAAATCTAGCTACTAATATTAGCCTACTAGCCTAATACTAAGGCTGATAGTAGAGATTTAGGCGTAGATAGTTATATACTAGTTTAAATTACCTATACTTTTTACTAAAAAGTATTTTAAACGTAGATTTTATTTATATAGACTATAGTACGTAAAATTAATAAACTAGCTTTTTAGTATACTTATTTTTTTAAAAAATAGTAAAAGGTAATATAATAGTAAATATAGTACTACGTTAATATTAATAATAATTTTTAATAGTTAAAAGTTATCTAATTATATAGAAGAGATAAAAGCGTTATATTATTAATAACTATTAAGGCGGTATTAAGATAAGGGGGTTTAGAGTATATAGTAAAAATTATATTAGTTTAGTGTTAATTTAGGCGTCTTATATTAACTTTAGTTATAGATAGGTCTAATTTAATATTTAAATTAGAGGTATTACTAATTTAGTATAGACTATAGTTATATATACTATTATAGTCTTACTACTTATATTAATTTTAAGAATCTACGATATTTAATAGTAGAGTAAAAATATATTTTTTAAATATAGTAAAGCGCGCGTAAAAGTAGTAAGTAATAATATAAAAATAATCTTTTATAAAATCTTAAGTAAGCTACTAATAAATTATAGAAGTGCTAGTCTACTAGTCTAAAAAATAAAATATAATATAGAGAAGGTTATACTAGAAATTATTAGTTATAAAAAAGGTAATAAATAATATTAGACTTTTAAGTTAGTAAAACTATACGTAATAAGTATTAGTTAAAGTATTAGGCTAAAATTATAGTAATATTTATTATTATTTCTAACTTTTTACCCTTAATATACTAGTACAATCTTATTTTTTAAAAACTTATATTTATTTAAACTACTCTATTAATAAAAAATATATTTTAGTTAGGGCTATTAAACTATACCTAAATATTTTTTATATCTATTATATTTCTATTATTTATTTAGTAAGCTAAAAATCTAGCGCGTATAAAAAAGGCTTTATATATAATATAATTAAAAATAGTATAGCAAAATTATAAATAATAACTAAACTACTTATTTTTATAGTATAATATATAACGTATCTAAATAATAAAGTTAACTTTTTATAAATAAGACTTATTATAATTAGGAAACTATAAAGAAAAAGAAATAAAAATATAGAACTAAGATACTATATAGTACCCTTTAACTTAATAATAAATATATAATAAATTATATTTATAAAAAAATACATCTACTACGTACATAATTAGATCTAGTTATAAAAAAACTTAAACTTAAAAGCTAAAGGACTAAAATTAAAAACGGTAAATATATTTACTAGTTTAAAATTAAAGTCTTTAGAAACCTAGTTAGCTTTTTTATATAATAATTTTTTTATGTTTTATAAAAAATTATTTAATTTATTTAAACTATTTTAAAACTCGTTATTTTGGGTGCCGTAGTCTAAATTATAATAAAATAAAATATTAGTCTAGATATTAGTTTAAGTATTACTTTAGGTATTAGTCTAATTTTTAAACTTTATAAGGTTATTCTCTGTATTTAAATAGATAATTTTTAATTACTCTTTAACTAATCTATTAGAAGAGAGTATTTTAATAATAATAAAATCTATTAATATATTACTATAATTAAAATAATATAAAACCAAAAAAACGTAATTACACTATATAACTAGATAGCGAATTTAGTAATCTTTTTTAAATTAATAATTAATTAACTTTAGATTATTACTATTAACGTAGACTGGCTTTAGAATAAGAATTTTAATAGTTTAAAATAGTTTAGATAGCTAATTAAAGACTTACGTAGTATTTATAAAAAAATTATAAATATAACTTTAATAGTAATATTAGGCTTTTTAGTAGGTATAGACTTCTATTATAATTTAAATATAAATAATTAAATACTTCTTTATAGTAATAAGGGGAGGTAAAAACGCTAGTATAGTTTTAAGATTTATATTATTAGTAGTACTCTAAAGAGAAATATAATCTAAACTAAAATTTTTAATATAATTTTATTAATAATTTTTATATTTATTTTTATAGATATTTAGATAGAACTAATATTAGTTATATATTATATAATTATCTATTAAAATTTTATTTAGCGCTTAATAAAACTATGCGATATATTTTTTTTTATTAAATAGTAATATAGGCTTCTAAAAGTAGTCTATACTATTTCTATTTATAGGGGGCTATACTAAAACTTTTTATTAGTTTATTTTCCTTTTTATAACTATAAAGTTATTTAAATTAAAAAAAATTATTATTTAACTTATAACTATTTAACTCTTTATTATATAACTTTTAATTATTTCTTATAGTCGTAAAGACTAAGACTTTATTTAATATTTAAGATTAGCTAGAGGAGATACCTTTTAAGTTTAGTATATATTTAATAAAGATTAAATATATTTTTCTTTATAATAGAGTATAGAAAAGTTTTATAGCTATATAATTTAGCGTTAGCTTATATATAGATAATAATAGAAGTAAAAGATTAAAACTTTTATAAAATTAGCTATATATAGAACTTAATTATTATAATAATAAAAAGGTAAAAATATTTAATATATATAAAAATAACAAGAACGTAGATAACTAGTAAAAAAATATATCTTTATATAAGATATAGTATAGTAAACGGCGTATAGGCGTATTTATAATATTAATAAATATATAACGTTTTAAAGATAGTAGTTATAATTTTAAATAAGTATTATTATAGTAATTAGTATACCGTTTTTTTAGTTTTCTATTAGTAAAGATATTATTTAATAGATTAAGTATTTAATTATATTTTATATAGATATAAGTACTGCGTTAGCCGGCTATATTAGAAATTAAAAGTAAAAGATAATTAGGGTAATAGACGTATATATAACGCATTAAAATATTAGTCTAAGTATTAGTTTGGGTATTAGTTTTAGTACCGTTAGAGGTTATAATAAAATCTATATAATAATTATAAAACTAGAAATATAGTTTTAATAAAAATATATTTATTATAACTTAGGTACTAATTATTAATCTTTTAGAAAAATATAGTCCTTTTTAAATTTATTTATTTAATTAAAATTATAAAGCTTCTACTTAATTTACTTTTAAAGTTTAAAAGTTTAATAAGTAAGTTCCCTATTCTATATTAGGGATTTAAAGTAAATATTTTTTTAAAACTACTTTTTTTATTATATAATAATATTATAGTACTTTAAAAAGGTATATAAAATATAATAGTTATAGTTTATTAGTAGTTTAACTTACTTAAAACGAAAAAAATAAAATTTAAAAGTAGTTAAATAATTAAAAATAGACTAAAGTCCTCTATAAAGCATTAGTATAGTATTAAAAATATATAAAATATCTTTTACTAAAGTCGGTCTAATATTTTTATAATATTTTTAAAAATAACTATTTTAGGGTTATTAACTATTAAAGTACTTATACTTAAAGGGCTTATAAGCGGTATTAGAGAGAATAATATTTAAAAAAAAGGTATAATAGAGGAAGAGAAGATATTATATTAGTTATTTTAACTTATTACGCTTTATATATTTATTAGTATATATATAAGTTATAGGTATTAAAGCACTAAATAAAAGGAGAGAGAATAGAGTTTTTAGAAAATAAAATTTTTATAAATATTATATTAGACAGTATTGGTCTAAGACTAGTAAAGTAGTTTTAAAATTTTATAATTAATAAGTAGCTAATACTGTATAGTAATATTATTAAACGTATTAATATATAGAGAAATAATATTACGTTATATTTTATTAACTAATAGAAAATATAAAATGTAATAAATTTAACTAATAGTAGTACCTTGTTTTTATCCTAATTAGGCCCGAGGTTTGGCCGCTCTTAATTATTTCTAATATATAAGCTTCTTTTGTCGTTTCTCCTTAAGGGGCAATAATTAGCTTATACTAAAATTAGCTTATAGCTTAGCTAGAGTAGTATAGTATATAAATTACTTTATATTTTAGTCTACTTACTTAAGCTAATTTATAATACTAGTCTTACTATTAAAGCTATATATTTTAATGAAAATATTTATAAAAAATAAAAATATTTATAGAATGCTTATATAAAATAAAAAATATTTTTATTAAAAGATTTATACTATAAAAATACGTTAAACTATAAAAAACCAAAAACTAATTATACTTATAACTATATATTAGACGTATAGGGCGGTTTAATTAATAATTTTAATTAGAGTAGTAGGTTATTATCTATTTCTATTAAGTTCTAAAAATGTTTCCTTTTATAAAAATTAAGTTTAGTAGTATTACTATTTAAATACCTATAACTAAAACTATAATATTATAACTAAGACTAGAAGTTTTATTAACCTAAAATACTATTATAATAGATAGAGTATATTTACTATTATTATAAAGTAAAAGTACTAAATACGCTATACTACTTAAACTATTAAATAAATTAATAAGTAAATCTAATATAAATAAGTAAATATATTTCTAAATATATCTAATAGTTCTAGAGCTTAAATAAAATATTAAAAAAAAATAAAGTAATATATATATAAAAGCCTACTAGTCTATATAAGTATATAGGTAACTTACTTAAAGAGAAGGTAAATAAATAAATTAAATAAATATATAGAGATAAAACGAGTCTATATAATTTTAAAATAATAGTAAATTATTTTAAACTAAAATTATAGTTTTTATTAACTAAATTATATATAACTTAATATATATATATAAAATATAATATATTTTAATTTTTAAGATAAAGATTTTTTATTAAACTTATATTTTTTATATTAATATTATAGTAGTATTAAATACGCGAGTAAACTTATAACTTTTTAAAATACCTCTCTAGGGTAACTAATTAATCTAAAATACTTATTTAAAGTAATATATGTAACTAAAACCTCTATTTAAGGTAAATATAATTAGAATATTTCTCTAAAATAATATATTAGACTGAAATATTTATCTAGAGTAATATATTAGACTAAAATTCTTATTTAAAGTAAATATTTTTAGAAAGTCTTTTTATGGTAACGTATTAGACTAGGACGTTAATTTAGAGTAATATATTAACCTAAAATGCTTATTTAGGATAAGAATTCTAGGGATACTAATTAATTATTTAATTAATTAGTTTATAGGCTTAATAAATAAATTAATTAATTAGTTTATAACTATTTTAATTACTTTAGTAGCTGTTATACACTATATAACTATAAATATAGGCGTTTTTTCTTTACTTTTAAAATTATACTTTTTTTCGCGAAAGGTAACGTCTATTCTTTAAATAAAAATTTAAAGTTTATTATATAAAGAGAGGTAAAGTGTAGCGTCGAGACACTAGTCTAAAAAAGGTATAGGCTAAAAAAAGTTGTTCCCCTAGATATAGTTAAAAAAATAAGCGTATATAAGAACTATAAAAAATATTATTTATTTTAGTTAGTAAACTTATAGCCACGGCGGGTAGCTTTTTTATTTTTTAAAGTTTATATTTATAGTTCTAATACCTATTTTATATTTTTAAACTTATTAAATCTATTTAGATTCTTTATATTTCTTATTTAATAATATACATTAATTTACGTTATTATATATTATTATATTATAAATATAATTATTTAAAATTATTTAAGTAGTTTTATTCTTAATATAATCTTAGCTACTTATACTACTATTAATAGATTATAGAGAACTTTTTTAATATTTACGTATAATTACTTACTTACTTATATTTTTTATTACTCCTCTATCTAGTTCTAGTATTTTAGAAAGACGTATTATATAATTTATTTTTTAAATTTATATTAGTATTTAGTAGTATCTGTATTATTAATAAAGTAAAAGTATACCCGTAAACTAATTTTACTAGTATATATTTATATAATAACTAAGCTAATTACTCTAAAAGTTTTAGTATATATTTTAAAAACTTTTTTATGTAGTTTTATATCTAACTTATTTAGTAGTCTACTATACTTAACCTCTTACTATAATACCTTCTATGTCTTTTTTATTCTTTATTAAATAGTAGGTTTTATAGTTACTATTTAGATCTAAAGCGAGTTTAGCTTATTTAGTAATTTTTAGCTTAAGTTTTAGTTAATAGCTTTTTTAACTACTTTATTAGTAAAGTTATTACTAAGTATAAACTCGTATATTAAAATTTATTAAATTCAAATCTTTTATTATTACTATATATTTATATATTAATCGAGTAAATAGTGTGGCTGTAGTAGCTCGGGGCGACTAAAAGGGGTTTTAAAAAAGGAGGAGTATATGTATACCTTTATACTTAATGTGTTGACAAAGTTTATTATTACTATTAAAACCTATTTAGTGCTTATATAGCTATAATAAAAATATATTATTTTTACTAGATTTTCCAATTTACTATTACTTAGATAGCGGTTTAATTATTTAAAAAAATAATATAATTACTAGAAGTACTTATTAATACATATATATTTAATATTATTTTTATTTCTCTAAACTCTACTATGTAGAGATTAGAGAGAGTTAATTTATATATATATTTTATTTTCTTTATGCTATATTTTTTATATATTTAATTTAATACTATTACGGCCGCGCCTATATAACTATTAATAATATTTATATTAGTATATATTAGTTTATAAACTATTTTAGCCACTTTATATTTTTTTTAATCTATTATACTACCTTTTTTTAAGTTTATTTAGTGTAAACTATATTATTACTAGAAAATACTATATTTTTTATTAAATATTAATATTAGGTGCGTTTAATACTAAAGTTAGTATTAAAAATTAAGAATTTACTTAGTTATATCTATATAAAGAATAATAGTATTAGTTAAATAAAACTAAATATAGCTCTTTTATTAAACGGAATTTCCTATTAGCTTATTATAAAAAAAATATTTATTTTAAGAGGGTAAATACTATAATAGTATATTATAGAAATGTTTTATAATAGGCCTTTAGTTTAACTAAGAATTATATAGTTCTATATATTTTTAAAAGTTTTAAATTTAAAAATGTAAAAGAGTAAATATAAATTTCTATAATATCTATGTATTAATTATAAGTTAGTAAGCTAAGGGGTACTTTAATACCGATTTTTATTTATTTTATTTTTTAGTTTATATTTTTTTATAAGCAGCTTGAAGCTATTACTTTAAATATATTTTAATAAAATTTTATAGAAATACTATTATTAATTTTTTAAATATAAATAGTGCCTACGTATTATATATTAATATATAGGAGTAAATAGTGATTTAAAAAAGATATAAGGCTTATAAACTTTTTAGAAAAAAGGGATTAAACTAAAAAGATATATTAAAAGAGCTACTAAAAAGAAATAAAAATGGTTACTTATAGCGTTATTACTAGTTTTTATTAAAGAGACTCCTAAGTAATCTAAAAATAGAAAAGATTATAAAATTATATATATAATAAAATTAAACTTATAATAAAAATGTATAAACGTTAATATAATTTTTTTTTTAAAAAAAAAACTTAGATATAAAAGTCTATTACTAAAAATATAATACTTTTTTAGTTAATAGTAAAAAGTATATACTAGTAAATTTAAAAAAGAAATAAGAAATTTATATTATTTAATATAAAAACTTAAGAAGGCTTTATCTTTTAGTAATAAGTATTATTAGCTTTATATAATATATTAAAAGAAATATCTTAACTACTAGTAAAAAAATAAATTATTACTATATTAGACTCTAATAAACTCTATAAATAAAAATAATAAAGAGTAGTTTTTTAAAATAAAATTAAAGGACTAAAATTTAGTAATAATAAATTCTATATAGTATATAATAAACCTTTTTTTTTTAAAAAAAAAAATTAAGTATTTATATTAAGGCTACCTAATTATTTAAGAAAAGTGCTTTATCTCCTAAGCAACCTAACAACCGGCTCTTTAAGTAAGTAACTAACTAACTAATATATAGGCTAGTTAAGTAACCTATACTAGAATTTAATTAATTACCTATTTAGAACTAGTGTCCTTTCTATTTAGGAACAGCCTAATACTAATTAGGTTAGGTCGCTACGCTAACCTAGTTAAATAATTAAACTAAACCTATTTAGAAAATTAACTAGTCTAATTAAGTAACATAACTAAATCTAATAAAGTTAAGTCTAAAATCTAATAAACTAATTAATTAAATAGTGGATTAAAATAGGCGAGAACGAGATTTAAACTCGTAGCCTATAATATTACTATTATAGGCAGCCAGGTGTGTTATCTACTAAGCCATACACCCTTTTACTATAATAGACCTTAATATATATATTACTATACTAGTACTTAATTATTTTAAAAAATAAATAAAAAAATAAAAAATATAAAAAATATAAAAAGAGTACGATTAGTAAAATATAAACTAATATAATTAGTAATTAAGAAGAAGAAGGTATTAAATATAGCTATAGAAAATAGTAGTAGTTAAAAATAAAATAGTAATTAGTCTACGTAAGTATAGATAATATAAAATATTATTATATATTACGTTTTAAGACTAGTACGTATTACTCTACTATAATTTAAGCTTCTTTTTTAATTAATATACGCTAGTCTTATATATTACTTTAATACTAACTTATAATATAACTCTAAATAAAGGTATATATATACTCCTTCTTTTTTAAAAACCCTTTTAGTTACTCTAAGTCACTATAGCTATACTATTTGTTTAATTAGTATATAAATATATAATAATAACTATTAATACTATTTATAGTATATAATTTTACGTCTTTAGTCTAGTATAAATAAAGTCTAATTAGATTTTATATATATAAAAGTAGACTAGTTTTAGTTTTTATAGTATAGCCCTATTAAAATTTAAAATTATTTAAAATTTAATTAAAGGGTTAAAATTATACTTAAAATATTTTAGTACAGCGTATCTATTATATAGTCTCTATTAATCTTTTATTATTACCTCTATATATACTTATTCTATCTCTGATTTTATATTTATAGACAAATTACCCTACTAGACGTATATATATATATTATTATAACTATATATTTTACGGGTATAGGCCGTTGTAAAGTATTAGTTAAATATATTTTATACTACTAGTTTCTATAATTTTAAAAGCTAACTATAAAATCTTTTTATCTCTTATTTAATAGTATACTTGATTTAAAAAATATTGTGGAAAAAATAAGCCAGAAATTACTAGTTTTTAAAATTAAAGAATTAGGACTACCCCTATAAATAAAAGTACTAAAAAGTGGTATTACATACATATAAAGGAGAAATAGATTTTTTATTCTAAAGAGTTTTATAAATTAGTAATATATGCTTAGAAGTATCTTTTTATAATATACTCCCTAATTAAGTTAATTAAAATAGCTTAACTGTCTAAGCGGTTTAAAATTACTTTTTTTAAACTTATAGTAGCTACAGAATTAAGTTTAAAAAAAACTTTTTTAAGTAAATTTTTAGTAGGTAGCGTTACTAAGTAATAAAATTTTAAAGTAAAAAACTAATTATAATAAATATACTAGCGTTTAGTAGCGTTGATAGTATTTATATAATTTTTTTATTAACTTTTTTTAAAATAATTTTTTTTTCTTTTTATTATTACTTTTATAATTTCTTATACCGTTTATACTATTTTATAACTCTTTTTTTAGGTTTTATTTTAATCGTTTTTTAAGCTCCGCGATTATTATAAATAAAATAAATAAATTACTTATATTACTACTACTATAGTAGTAGGAAGTTATACTACTATTCTTTATTTCTACTTTTTAATTTTTTTTTTAAAATTTCTAATTTTTAATATCTTCTCTTAAAGACTTTAAGAATCTTTATTTAATAATTTAAAAAAGTAATATTTATATACTAATCGAATAAATAGTGTAGCTATAGTGGCTGTGTAGGCAACTAAAAGAGGTTTTAAAAAAGAAGAAGTATATGTATACCTTTATATTTAAAAAAGTAATAAATAATTTTTATTACTAGGTATAGCATAACCGCCTAAATTTAGTCAAGTACGATTAGTATTTAAAATATATTAAGTATACTAAGATTAGTAAAAAGCTAATAAAATCCTATTTTTTAGCTTTTAGCTTTTTATTTTATATTATTTTTAAGTTTATAATCGCGCTCTGTAATATATAGATAAAGAAAAAAAAGAATAGGCGTTATTATTAAGCGCGTAAATAATAAGTAGAAAAGTAAAATAATAATAATATTTAGTCTTAATTAGAAATTTTTATAATTTAATTAAAAATTTTTATAACTGAACTAAAAATTCTTATACTAAAATAATTAAAAATTATTTTACTATTTTTATAGAAAGATACGTATCGATTATAAGCTTAAAAAAATTTACTTATATTTCTATTATAAAAAAATTTATCTACTTTTTTAATTTAAGAAATTTTATAGCTCCTTTAAGGTTTAGTAGATATTCTCTTTTACTACTAGTTAGTAATTTTAATAATTTTATTAGTTTTACGTCTATATTAAGCTCCTAAATAACTATTTAATAATTAGTGTAAAAATATATAATATCTCTCTAAAAAGCTTAACGCTAATAAGAAATTAAGTAAACTTTTAAAGTTATTAATTGTATTTAGTATATTTTCTTTATTTAGTTTTTTTAAGCGTAGGGTACTATTTATATCTTTTTTAATCTAGCGCTTCTAAGTCTTATTAGGTTAGATTTAAAAAATAGACTATACTCTATAAAAGCTAATAGCTAATCTAGAAATAATAAAGAAAATAAAAATAGTAAGGTAATTATTTTTTATACTTTATTACGCTATAAAGGTAAAAGTAATATTAGTATAAAAATTTTTAAGTTTTATAGTTTATAGTTTTCTAAAGCTTTATATATTCTTTTATATTAAAATTAGAAAGTTTCTAAAACTATTAAATAGTATTTATATAGCTTAATATTACTAATAGATTATAGAGTTAAAGCGTCTAGTATTTTATTTTTATTATTTAGATAATACTCTATTTAGTAAAAGTAATAAAAGCTATTATAATACTAAGAAGTTAAACTTCTATTATTGAACGAATAAAAGTAGATATAGGTATAAACTAATATATATACTAATATCTTACTCTAAAAAATAAAATAAAAAATTATATATTTACTAATATAGTTTTATTTATAGCTAAGAAATTATTAAATACTTTTTATTTTTTTTATAAGCTACTCAATTGTAAAAAGTTGGAAGAGCTTACTTATAAAGAGATATAATTTTTAATTTACTTTTTATAATTTTTGCTAACTCAGCTTTTAATCATTGCGTACACGGTTTAGCACCTAACAGAGTTCCCTTACTGCGTTCGTACCCCTGGATCGTCGTCTAGGCGTACTTATTACTTTTCGATAATTTTTGCTAATATATATTTTATAAAATATAGAGCTTAAAAAATTATAGATAATTATTAGATAGATAATTAATATAAATAAGAATCTAAGTAGTAACTTTATAAATAATATTTTTAATAAGATTACTATATACTACGCTTAAGCTATTTAAAAGTTTAATAAGCTTATAAAATTATTAATCTATTAAATTTCTCTCTTACGTTATTATATAATTTTTATAAATAGTATATTCTTAAATTATTATTATAAATAGCGACTTAGGAGCTATTTAATATTTAATTTAATACGCTTTACGCTATATTATTATATAATTTTTTAAAATTCTAGTTTAGTAATTTTTTCTTTTATATTCTTAATATTTAGTTATTCTTAAAATTTTTAAAATTACTACACTATAAGAGCTTCTATTAATCGATTAGTTTGTATATTACTTATCTAAAGGTATTTAAGTTTAAAACTTTCTTTTTAATACTTTTAGTATAGCTATATATTCTGTATATCTATATAGCGTAAATAGGTAGTTATATACTCGTTTTTATCTATAACTAGCTTAATTATTTACTATTATTATAGAATATACGCTACGTAGTTTTAAAATTTAAAATAAGATTTTTTTAAAGAAGTGCTTTAGAGTTATTATTTCTTTAATTATATATTTAAGCGCGAGGAGCTCTACTTTAGTAATTAATATTATAATAATAGCTTATCTTATAGTTTTCTAAATAATTACTCTACTAAATAATATAATAATAGAGCTATATAAAAATTATTTACTTTTTTTAAATTATCTATAAACAAAGTATTTAAATAGATTATAAGTATTAGGCCCTTATATATACTATATTATAATAAAGGTATATACATACTCCTCCTTTTTTAAAATCCCTTTTAGTCGTCCCGAGCCACTACAGTCACACTATTTATTCGATTAATATATAAATATATATATATATATATACTATATTAAAATACCTAATAGTAAACTTTATAATAATATATAATTATATATTTTATTATAATAAAGTGCCCTTGGCTTAAATTAGTTAAAAAAGAAACAAGTTTTAAAAGGGCGAATATTATATTTAGTTATATTATAATAGTAGTATAAAATATAAATTTAATATACTTTTAATATATAGTAATTTTAGCTTTTATTACTTCTTTTTACTTTTAACTAGTTTTTTTAATAATAAAGGCGTTAGTAAAAAGAGCACTAAATTAACTGTTTTAAACTTTTTTATAAGTTCTTTAAGATATAAATTATAGATCAGCGTAAGTATTTAATTTTTTTTAGTTTTTAATTACCTATACTTTAAAATACTATTTTATAGTTTTCCGCTTTCTTATATTATATATTTTTAGAAGCTTATCGCGTAGTTTTAAAGCTTTTTACTAATAAATTTTATAGTATAAGAATAAGATATTCTCTATATAAAAAAGTATAAAGATTTTATAATTGATATTAAAGAATAAGTAAAGCTTTTATTTAAGGAAATAAGTTTAAGGTTAGCTAGAATACTAAAAAAATTTTTACACTATAGTATAGATAGGTCGTAAAGGCTATATAAGGCTTAATTAAGTTTTATATATTTACCTTTTTATTTATAGTTAATAGGTAGATTATACTATACCAGATTTAAGAGGTTAATTAGTATATTAAAAAACGTACCAATTATATTAAGCTATAAAATCTTTAGGTTAAATTCTACTATAATTACTATAATTATATAAAAGAAGTATACTATAAGTATTATAATATATATTAATAAAAGCGTATCTTTTAACTAGAGATTACTATTAATAATAAGGCGTGTTTTATACTTTATAAAGTAACTATTCTAATTAAACTTATAGGTACATACTTACATAAGTAACAGTAGTTATTTAATATTTTTAATATACACGACTACGTACTACGTTTATTTTTTAAAAAGTATATTTTATTTTTTAGATATAGTCTAGTAAAAGAGCAGACTAAGTAAATATTAAAAATAAATTTTTATATTACTAGCTTTTTTAGAAGCTTATAGCGGTATATATAAATTATATTATAAAATATTATTTTTTTTAGGGCCGTATTCTATATAGTAGCTTAAACTATAATATTAATAATTATTAACTCTCTACGCTCTTTATATATAAGATTTATACTAAAAATAAATATATTTATAAAGTTATACTAGTAAGAGCTATTTACGCTCTTAAGTAAAGTGCTTATAAATTTTATATTACGTAATAGCTTACTTTCTAAATTAGAGTATAATAGTATATAAATACTAAGTAGGTTTTTATTTTTACTCTCTAGGTTGTTAGAATTTTTAGAATTTAACCTATATTACTTTTAGCTTTATTAACTAGTTAAACCATAGTTTTTTATAGGTCTCTACGTTTTATAAGTAGAGGTTTTGATTATTTTAGGTAATAAAAAAGCTTTATATTACTAATTTAAATAATAATACTAAATAAACTTTTCCCTACTATCTATAACCTCTATAGACTTTTTATTATAGGCTATTTTACTCGTTTACTAAAATATATGTTATAAAAAATACTAAAGTATTAATTTTTTTTAAAGTCTATACTCCTAAGTTCTTTAAGCTTTAAAGTAGACTAAAAAGAGATTAAACTAATATTTATATTATATAATATATAGATTTACAGCTATTAGTTAATTATATTAATAGCTTATATATATATTACTTATATAAAGCTTTACTCACTTAACTAGCTAAAAAAATAAAATAAAATCTACGCTAAAGTATTTTTAAGCTATTATTTAGGTTAGGTAATATTTTTACTAATTCTCTACTTATTAAAATCATAGGCTTATAAATTAAAAATTTTATTAAACGCTTTATATATATTTATAATTTTAATAATATATAAAATATTTATAAGTTTTATATCTTTTTTCTATAAAATAGGCTAATCTTTTTTTCTTTTATAAAAAAAATTTTTATTAAACCTAATATTAAAGGTTATAATAATCTAGTTAAGTAATAGTACTTATATTTTATAGATATTAAAAGCTACGTAACTAATTAAATATCTAATATAAATATATAGATTTATTTTAAATATATATCTATTACGCCTAACTATATAATTTTTAATTAGCACGTATATATAATAATTATAAATATATATATTATTTTAATTTAGGCGTAGATCTACCGTTTAGTATTTTATAAATTTAAGTTTATAATAATAGAAATACTATTTAAACTAGTTATAAAAAATCTTATTTAGAGATTATATACTCTTAAAAGCTACTAGACTAATATTATAAAGTGCTATAAGTACTTTTATAATTTTTAGTTAAAACTTTTTTAATAAGTTTATACTAAGTCTTATTATAATAGCTATATTAATAATTTTTTAACTAGCGTATTTAGCACCGCTATTTAACTTATACGTATGAAAAAGTAGTATTTTAATACTTATATTAGGCTTTTTTATTTATTTTTTAAGAAATAATTTTCTATACTAGAGATAAGTAGTAAGATTATTATTTTAAAATAATATTATAATCTTAAATTTATAGTAAGTAATACCTATATAGTAAAGTTTAAAAATACTTTTATAAGCTCTAAAAGTAACTTTACTTATAGACTTTATATATAAACCTTTTTATTATAGTTATTTTTACAGGGGGGTGATATTGAAAAAAATTAATTAAAAAAGATACCTATTTTAAAAATTTATATAAAATTAATTACTAAGCCTAAAAATACGTAAATAATACCGTTTTAAAGACAAAATAACAGAGATTATTATTAGAATTTTAGTTACGTTATATATATTACCTGTAATAAATTAAAATTATCTAAATATAGCAATTTTTTTAACCCCTTTTTTAGGTTCCTATAACTTTTTAGTTAGTAAATATATTTAACTAAAATTTTAACTATACCTTTTTAGGCCTAGTATAGGTCACGTGACTAGATTATTAAAGTAAATTAGTAATCTAATAATAAAATTATATTAATTATAAAAATAGTGCTAAGCCTTATATAATTAATAATTACGTAATATATTAGTAATATTATAGTATATTATAATATCTTTTTACTTTTATAAACTTAAACTCCTATTTCCTTAAAATAGAGCTAAAATTCTTAAAACTTAAATCTAAAGTTAAACTTCTTTTAAAAGTAAATAATTTTCTTTTTTTAATTGCTACTACTCTAGAAAAGCCTTAACAATTTATTTATAACGCTATAATAAGAATTAAAAAGAAGAAGAATAATTATAATATAAATAAAATTTATAAAGGGGGTGTAAAAAAGTTAACTATAAGAGATAAAAGAATTATTAATAAAGACTTAACTAGAAGGTCTAAAAAAGATAATATAAGACTATTAATAGAAAATAGTCTAAATATTATAAAAAGACAGTTATAAAGAACTTTAAAAAAAAAGAGTTACTCTATTAATATAAGTAAAAAAAAACTAATAATAAATAAAGAAAACGCTAAAAAAAGGTTAAAATACGCTAAAGAATAATTAAAAAATATAAAAAATATAAAATTAAATAAAATAATATTCTCTAATAAGTTAGTAATATAAAGGGGTAAAGCTAAAAGAAAATACTATAAAAAAAGGGGTAATAATAGAGTTAGAAGAGAATTGGCTGTTAGCTAATTACGAAGTAAGTTATTTTAATTTTTTAAAATATTAAAATATATAACTTTATATATATTTTTAAGTTATAGTTTTAGTTTTTTAATATTAATTATATTAATTATTTTATAGGCTGAGATTTTACTCTACAAGTTTGGGGTGCAATTTAGGTAGAAAGTAGAAGTAATTTAGTATTTATTAAAATACCTAATTCTTTTACTTCTTATACTAATAAGGACTATATAAATAAAGTTCTAATACCTAAGGTTAAACTCTATATAAAAAGGGGTAAGTTTTATAACACTTTTTTACCCCTATTTTTAATAATATAATAATATATATATATATATATTATTATATTATATTATAATAATAATTTTTATAATAATATTAATATAGATTACTAATTTTAACAAGACAACGTCCCTATTTATAAAACTAAGGACGTTTTAACTTAGTTTAAAAATAATAAAATTAAATTATTTTTTTATCTAGCCTATAGTCCTAATTTAGCCCCTATAAAAAATATATAGGGTTTATTAAAATTAGGGCTAATTAAAAATAAAAAAGCTAATTTAGGTGTAAGAAATAGTTTAAATAGTATAAAGGCCTTTAAAAGAGCTATTAATAAGAAGTAGTATAATATACTATAAGAAGTTATTAATAACTGTATTTTATCTCTTCCTAACCGTTATAAGGCGGTTATAGAAGCTAAAGGCTACTATACTAAGTACTAGTAATTTATTATTTACTAGTTTATTATTAAAAATTTAAAAAAGTGACTTTTATATATAATTATATAAATAATATATAAATATATAATAATATTCTATATACTTATATATTATAGTTACTCTTATAATATATATAAAAACTAGTCAATTTTATACGTTAAATAAAAAGTTATAATAGGCTAAAGTAGGGCTGTAAAAATTTTTTATATTTACTAATTTTTTTTTATTTTTAAACCCCTTAGTAAGCAGCCCCTAAGTAGGTAAATAGAATAAGTTAGTCTTTTTTTTTAAAACATTATTTTTTACGTATTTTTAGGCTTACTTATTAAAAAGTAATACTATTTTAAAAAAGGTATTTTTTTTAATTAATCTTTTTTAATGTTACCCCCCTGTAACTAGTAATATTTACTACTCCTTAAGTCTTCCTTTAGGTATATAAAAGAGATTTTATAAAATACGCTAGTATAGTTATAGTAATCTTTTTTTTAGTTTTTTAAAAATTATCTAAGCCGCGTATATAAGGGAATATTACTTATAATATATATATTTAGTATTTAAAATATAAATATTTTACACTTTATAAACTAAAGTATATAACACTATTTAATTTAAATACTCTACTTTTTATTACTATATATCCTTAGTATTAATACGTAGATATATTAACTATAAATAAAGCTTTTAATAGGCTAGTATTATACTTTAAACTAAAGAATAAAACAATAGAGTCTTATATATAATAAATATAAAATTATACTTATAAATCTCTTTCGATACATTAAGTATAAAGGCATATATATACTCCTCCTTTTTTAAAACCCCTTTTAGTCTCTCTGAGCCACCACAGCCACAGTATTTGTTTAATTAATATATAACTATATATACTTATAAATAAATATTTTAAGTATAAAACCTTATTTTAAAAATCTTATACGTAGTATATTATTTAAGTCTAAATACTAAAGTCTTTTATTATATAGACGAGCTTTAGATACTATATTTAAAATTAACTTTTTATAATAGCTTTATTTTTTAATATAAAGTCTTTCATAGAATTTTATTTAATCTATATAAAATATTTTTAATTAATTAGATTTTTATATTAAAAATTATAAAAGCTTATATTTTAGTCTTAATAGTATAAATACTATTAATTTTTTTAAATTTTTTTAATATAAGCAGTAATTTATTATTTACTAAATATAAAATAGTACTGTTATTAAATATAGTATTTTTAGAAAGCGTAGAAGTATTATAACTTTATATAAAATATATACTATTATTTTATTTTATTGTACTACTTATAATAAATAAAGAATTAATAACTATATATACTATAGAGCTAGGGAATTTTAGCTTATTAAACCCTTTACCTTATAAAGTATTTCTCTTAAACTAACTTTTTTTACTTATGTATATTATAAAGAGCTATTAATTTATTAAATTTAAAGCGTGTAAGAAGCTTTTCTTTATCTTTTTTAAAAAGCGGCGCGGTTTATCAAATATAAGTACTTATTAATACTAACTATAACTAATAGCACTTAGCAGATTTTTAATAGTATACTTTAAATTTATAGAAATACTAGTATAACATATTTTTATTTTTTAACTATAAAATATTTAATTAGGGAGACAGGCTCTATTTACTAAATATTATAAAAATTTTAAAACTTTTAGTAGTTAATATAGTAACTCTATTTTATAATACTACTTAAAAGATTTTTTTAACTTTTATTAGAGAGAGCTTCTTACTTTTAACTATTAATTTTTAAGCTTAGATTATATATATTTATTCTACTTAATTAAATACTAATTTCTTACTTATAGCGATAAAAAAGTTAGTAATAACTAGCTTATTTTAAATATTACTAAGCTTATATACCTTTATTTTTATATAAACAGCTTTTAATTTATAATATTTTAGTTTAAAAGCTATTCTTTTATCTACTACTTTTTTTTAAATAAGTATAGTATTATTATTATATAATATTCTTAGCTATTATATTAGTAATTAAAAACTCTTATTTAAGAAAGTAAATAATTAAGTAAGTTAAAATATTTTCTTTAATAGCGTAGTACGTTTAACTAGCACTTATAACCTTTAAAGTAATTATTATACTAATCTAGTTTTAGATATTTATTACTTAGTTTATTTTAGTAGTATAGTTAATTAAGTAAACTTAGTATATATTAATCTTAGTAGTATAGTTATAGTAAATTTCTATAATTTCTATTTTAAATACTTTTGTAATACGTTAAAGCTCTAGAATTAAAAAAAAATAATAGAATTATTAATACTTTTAAAATTAAAGTTAATAAAGAGTTAGACGTTGTAAAGTAAATACTATACTTTAAACTATATATATTAAGTTAGTTAGCTTTTAGAATAAATAAAATATATATTATTAGTTAAAAAGAATAAAATAGTTTTAGATATTATAACCCTTAAAAAATTCTTAGTTATAAAACGTATTAAGTATATAATAACTAAAGATATATATTATTATTAGTATATAAATAAGGTAATACTTATTAGATATATAGAACTAGGAACTTTAAAATAAAAATTAAATAATTAATTAGAGTTTTAGATATAAGATATCTAATAATAAGATATATAGAGAGATTTTTTTTTTTACTTTTAAAATACTAGACTTATAATTATAAAAAAAAAATATTAGAAATTCCTAGTTTCTAAAATTAAAAAATTAAAACTATTTTTATAAATAATTGTGCTAAAGAGCTGTATTATATATATATATAAAAGAAATAGATTTTCCGGTCTAAAGAGATTTATAAGCTAGTAATATAAACTTAGAGTTATTTTTCCGTAATAAAAAATAATAGAAGAAAAAATCTATTTTAGAATATATTTATATCTAATTAAAAATTTATTAATTTTTTATTTAAATCTACTATTACCCTTAAAAGGCACTTATTTAATTGCTATTACTAATAACTATAATAGCTTTCTCTTTTAGTATATATATATTTATATATTAATTAAATAAATAATATAGCGGTAGTGGCTCGGGGCGACTAAAAGAGGTTTTAAAAAAAAAGGAGTATATATATACTTTTATACTTAATGTGTTAAAAAAGTTAGGTAAGGCTAGATTAAATAACTCTTTTAGTAATATTTTATTTTAGGTTACTAAATACTCTTTATAACTAAATAAATTATTAGTACTTTTACTTTTAGTAACTAAAAACCTATATATATAATAAATATTATTATATATATATATTTATATATTAATTAAATAAATAGTGTAGCTATAGTAGCTCGGGGTAACTAAAACGGGTTTTAAAAAAGAAGAAGTATATATATACCTTTATACGTAATATATTAAAAAAGTTAGGTAAAATAAAAAATATTACTATACTTTTATAAAATTAGCCTATTATAGTTAATACTAAATATTTATAATCTACTTTTATTTTAAAATTATATTTATATAGTTATTTCTAAGCCTAATGTAAATAGAACCTTCTTTAATAATATAATAAACTATACTTTTTATAATTTTAACTTTAAGCCTTTATCGCTTTAAATTCTTTTAGAATAGTATTATTTTAGACTTAAAACTTCTCTTAAAGACTTAAAAGTTTTTACTAGTTTTTTATACGCTATTATAAGTAAATTTATTTAACTAATTAGTACTTTTTAGGTTAATACTATTATATTTTTAATTAGTACTAAAAGCTTTTTATATATTATATAAGTATAGTATTTTCTAAAACCTACTTATAAAATAGTACTATATAATATACTTAAATTTTTAACTACAGTTTTTTTACTATATTTTTTATTCTAAAATTATATATAGCTAGTATAGTAATTATTTAGCTAGCGTTTTTATATACTTTATTTTACTAGTAAAAAAGTTTTTAGTACTATAGTTTTTAGTATAAAATAAAGATTACTTATATATATATTATAACTACTAGCTAGAGTTTAATTATAGAGTATAGTAGTACTTAAAAAAAATTTAAAATTTAATTACTTAGTAGAAGGTAATAAAATAGACTTTTTATAATATGGAGAAAGCTTTTAGTACTAACTAAAAATATAATAGTACTAATCTAAAAAGTACTAATTAGTTATATAAATATACTTATAATAGTACGTATAAGACTAGTAAAAACTTCTAAGTTTTAAAAGTAGGTTTTAAGGCTAAGATAATACTATTCTATAAGGATTTAGAGTAATAAAATCTTAAAATTAAAATTATATAAAGTATAATCTATTATATTATAAAAGAAGGTGTTATATAAATTAGGCTTAGAGATAATTATAGAAATATAATTTTTAAGTAAAAATAAATTATAGATATTTAGTATTAGCTATAATAGACTAATTTTATAAAATTATATTAATATTTATTATATATATAAATTTTCTAGATACTAAAAGTTAAAGTATTAATAATTTATATAGTTATAGGGGGTGTCTAGTAATTTAAGGTAAAATATTAATAATTTACTAAATTATATTATTCTTAAACAGCCTAATACTGATAAATTAATTAGGAGGGTAGTAGTAATTATTAATAAAAAATAAAGTTTAAAATAAAAATATAATTAGTAGTAAATATATTAGGTTATATATATTATTAGATAGTCAGAATCCTCTACTTCTTTTTTTAAAACTTTAGATATTTTTAATTTAATATCTAGTATTTACGCTAGTAGTTTATATAATATAAATTAATTATTTTATAGTATAAATAGCCTTTCTAGTTATATATATTATATATTATATATTATATATAATATATAATTTTATAGCTAAATTATTAGTACCTAAAATATACTATTAGTATATATTAGTTCTTAAATAGTAATAATAAGATTTTACTCTTTCTAAATATTATATTATTTAATTTTAGTTGTTTTTCTATTTTTTTTTATTATTTTAATTACTACTAAGGTATATTATTTACTAGACCTTAGTTCTTTAAAGTATTATATTATATATACCTCTACTCTATTTACTATACTAAAGTGTAATATTATTAATTTATTTACTTTTTTATTTTTTATATTTATATTAGTTCTATTTTAATAAAGTCCGCTTTAATTAAGTACTACTTAGGGCCTACTAGTCTTACTCTAAAATTCTACGATTTTAGCTATTTATTTATTATTTACTAAAATATTACTTTTTATTTTTATCTACTAAGAACTTAATTACGCTTATACTATTATTTATTTACTATACTTAAAAGTTTTTAACTTTTACTTTAATAAATTATTTTATACTATTTATTTTTTACTAAATAGCTTACTTTACTAATTTAGTAGTAGCTACTCTCTTAACTATTTTTTTTATTTTATTAATATTAATTACTAACTATTAACTATATTTTTTATTTACTATTTTTAGATTTATTAATCGTAATAATAATATACTTAGTTTAGTTAGTTAGCCGCTTACTATAACTATTATTTATATTTATATAGATAGAAACTTAATTAAAAATATATTAAGTTATACTTAAAATAATTTAACCGTTTTTTAAAATTATATATTTAAACTTTTAAAGTATTACTATTTAATCTTAATAGCTAAAAGGTTAGTTTAAATACTTTTAATAATACTATTTTAGTTTATAATAATAGTATTCTACTCTACTATTATATCTTTTAAACTTATAATAAGCTATATTACTTTATCTAGCTTAGCGCTTTCTTTTTTTTAATTAGAAGAGATAGGCTCCTACTAAGTAGAGAAGAGTAGTAGCTTATTATTTATTTATTACTATATACTTATAAGTACTTTAGTATATAGCTATAACGCTATAGCTTTAGTTTTAGTCTATTTAAACTAGATAACTATTATTTAAGTCTTTAGCGCCTACTACAGCTCTAGAACCTTTATACTTAGCTTTTTTATATATACTCTAAGAGTAGCCGACGGTAGTATTAATAATATATAAATAGGGGTTAAGCTTATTATTAGAGGCCTAGTAAAATATTTAAAAGACTATACGGACTACTATATAGTAAAAACTAATTAAATAAAATACTAAAATTTAATAAAAAAAATGTCTAAGATAGATACCCTTCTTTTATAATGATTTAAAAGTTTTTTTTTTTTT
Organism: Pleoardoris graminearum; assembly: GCA_030770415.1. Lineage (NCBI taxonomy): Eukaryota > Fungi > Ascomycota > Dothideomycetes > Pleosporales > Didymosphaeriaceae > Pleoardoris > Pleoardoris graminearum. The sequence continues at coordinate 63,636 of JASEKS010000018.1, forward strand.
TTTACGTTACTGGATAAGGGCTATACTAGTACGGCTTAGCCATTCTTCCTACTTATAGTAGCGATCTAGAGTATTTATATATTAATTTATTACTTATAAATATTACTAATTATACTATATAAAAACAACTGCAGGTACTAATGGGCTATACCCTGGCTCTTAACCTAATTCGCTTACTATACGAAGCTAGAACAATCGGAACAATAATAACACCGACAGATTTAGGCAGCAGGGGCTAGATTACCCCCCATTTCGCTAGATACACTCAGAGGCATCCCACTAACACTTTTTAGATCTCTCTATAACATATCAGTTTCTGTACCGCTTTCTGCACCTCTCGTTCTAACTCTATCAGAGATTCTTGGCTCGTTAGGACACTTGCCACCCTGATCATGATTCGCGGGTAGCAGTGCTGCCTAATCTTAGTCTACACGAGACTGACATCTTGAGGCTGTGTCCTGATCTCTACTCCACATCGAGGGTTTGGTACATCTCATCAACGCGCATTTGTTATACGGTTCCTGTTGGCCATCTGTGACAGCCCTGCCTACGCTCTATGGAAACGAAGCCGAGGATCGTTGCAGACGCCTTCCTGTGCAGCTTTTCTGGCCGCTATGGAAGAAAGTTCAATTTGTGCGATCTGCGAGCGACTAATCGATCGGCCTGATGTCGCTACCAATGAGGAGGTCGAAGTCATTTACGATATGGCCATGATTGTAGTATCTGCACAAAGTGGATGTCGTATATGCATCCTCATATGGGACCGATTATGTTCTCTCAACGGCTCCATAACAGATAACAAGGTGATCAAGGGGATCATGTGTTTCTGGGATCCAATGTATGGACACAACAGGCACGGTAATGAAGAAGGGGATCCTGTTCATCTCTACTTTGGGCTAGGAGATGGGAGCGGATGGCAGTACTTTAAATCTGCATTCTTGAAGATATTCCTGCAACGAAAGGCGCACTCGGGTGGGCGGCAAGAGATGGAGATAAGAAAGGGCACGGACATCTTTGATAGGTCTTCGGTCAGTATCTCAACACGTGTCCAAGGTACCAACACAGGTGATGCGCCATGTATGGATTTTGTTAAGTGTTGGTTTCAACGGTGCTTGTCTGAGCACAAACACTGCAATTCCGGGCATAACATGGCAACAACAATGCCAACGAGACTCATCAATGCCTCAGATCCTACGCACCCGTATCTAGTAGTCGTTGGTCATGAGACTGCGCACGGTGAAAGAGTCAGGTATGCTACAGTCAGCCATAGGTGGCGTCAGGAAAGCATGCCTAAACTGCTTCTGGCGAACATTGAAGCCTTACAACAAGGTATCGATCCTGCCCGGCTTCCATCTACCTTCCAAGATGCCATCGCCCTAGCTAAGCGTCTGGATATCCCCTATGTATGGATAGATTCTTTATGTATCGTCCAAGACGATAACGAAGACTGGCAAAGGGAATCTTCGAAAATGGGAGACGTCTATGGAAACGCTACGATAAACTTTGGAGCTTCCGCCGCCGCTACCCGTCCATGCGGCCTTTTCATTGACCGCGATCCGCGCCTTGCTTCAGCCGTGCCCATCACCGTACGCCGAATGTATTATGAGGGGGGCTTCTACGGATATACCGAACGCATGGGAGACGACGTATTGAACCACGAGCAGATATTCTACCGAGGCTGGATCATGCAAGAGCGGCTCTTGAGCCAGCGTTCGATATACTACGGTCAGCAACTCGTATGGGAGTGCTCTGAGTTAGTTGCCTGCGAAGCGTTTCCAGAAGGACCTCCCTGTCCGAGATATGTTTCACCGTGGGGTAATTCGGGCTATCCCTTTCGCATGCAAAATCTCCTTTTGGAAAATTTTTCCGTAGACATGAGAGACGATCCCAAGGACGTGAAGCCATTATTGCACCGAAAATGGCTGTACGTGGCCAAGCGATTTACCGAATGCAAACTTAGCTTTGAAGATGATACTCTCCCTGCTATGTCCGGCTTAGCGAAGCGCTTTGGAGAAGCTCTTCAGGATGAATACGTTGCCGGCCTCTGGAAGTCCAGCCTCCTCCCTGGATTGCTCTGGCACATAGCGCCCGAACTAGATCCGTCAGAGAACTCATGGGTCTACCCCAAGAAGTACCGTGGTGAGCCCAATCATCCTTCTTTATTGTCGTATTTCATTATCTAACAAGGGATTCACTAGCTCCTTCCTGGTCATGGGCCTCCGTCACAGTTGCTACATTCAACAGATGCTGTTATGTCAGTCACAACATGCGGTATTATGCCAAGGTCAAGCACGTCAGCATTGAGCTGGCCGGTCTCGATTTGACAGGTCAAGTCTCTGACGGATACCTAGTTCTCCAAGCATTTGTCAAGCCAGATCACCAATCAAAGCCTTGGGAGGACGGTAGAGGAGTCTGCAGAAAATTGGACTATTATGACTACGGTCTCACAGAGCACGAGGCAAGCCATATTCACATCATTATAGGTTACCACATGGTGGATATAAGTCGTGGCGATTCTGCCGATGACGTATCTACGGAAGTCGCCATTCATGGTATCATTGTGGAGCCAGTCAAGGACAGGCCGGACACATATCGCAGAATCGGATTCTTTGATCATCCTTGGGGACCAGGACTATTAGGAGACCCACATTCTTGGCCGGAGGCCGAAGACTTTGAGGCTGGAGGGTTCCAAAAACGAACCCTCACAATCATTTGACTGCGCGCTAGATTTGGACTTATTCGAGCGTAAATAGGCCGTCTACTTGTGACCTCGTCACCTGTTTTTTTTATACATTGGTTACATACAGGAAATTTCGGTCAAGACCTGCTAAACAGCACGTATTCAGGTACGAAAGGCCTACTCTACGGCGCATCCATATGTATTTCTATACGCATCAACTTCCTCAGTGCGTACATGCACACCTAGTGACCATGGACACCAATCATGATGACTTCTCTTCTGCCTCGTTTCGGATTTCCCTCGATAACCTTCCTCAACTCCGCTGCCTTCACCCCCGTAACCCTATCCTGGATATCCCATTCCTTGAAGACACTAAACGTCGGCATCTGGCTCACACCCAACTCATGCGCAATATCCGGCGTCTCTTCCACGTCATAAGTGTAGAAGTGCACGTCCGGGAACTCGGAGACCATCTTCTGGACTTCTGGCGCGATGGCTTTGCATTGAGCACATCAGCAGCAGCCTCGCATCCAGTAATCGCAGGCACACTTACACGCTAGACCGCCAGACGCACCAGAATCAGTAGCGGCCTTGTATGCCGGCATTCGCAGGTCCACTTACCTCCCTCTAATCACACAATTAGGTCAGATTATAATGTATAGTTACCGTTAGTGTTTACCTTAAAGAGACTATCCTCCTACGTTTCCTAAATTATAAGAATAATTCTAGCCCTAGCCGGAGTAGAGAATAATATAATATATAGGGGAGTAAGAGCGTTTTATACTAATATATTTTATCTTCAGTCGTAATTTTGCTCTAAGATTAAATATTTATTCTTAAACCGTGTTACAATAGTAGAATAGTTAAATCGGCTACTACCTACGTGGATGCCCTATAATTATTTTTAGCAGGGCTTAGCTAATTACCTTCTCTACGCTTAAACCACCCCAGAAAAAAAAAAGGAAAAAGGCTTTACAAGATTGCTAGGAGGGTTTAGTAGTAATATAATTAAAGGTCTTTATAGTAGGCAAATAGAGTATAAGTACTTTAAACTCGCCACTACTAGTAGGGAGGACGATTAACCCGCACCTACTATAGAGTTATGCCAAAGGCGCTCGATTTTTCGACGTAGATAAAAGTCTTTAAAAGTAATTATCGTTACTACTAGGGCAGTAGGCGCTAAGACGTTTTAAGTATAACTAGGCAAGATTATAAGTAGATTAAACTAAATACCTAGAATAAGACTTACTATAGGGACTAAAATAGGCCCTATAATTAGCTAAAATATAACTAAAATAAAATAAAATATAAGTTAATAAGTCCGAAATAAGAAAGTCTATAATTTAATATAAATATTAATACTAATAGAGAACTATACTAGTATTAAAATAAGATAGAGCTAATATAATTTAATTATATATATAATTTCCGCTAAGCGAGCAGGTTTAAGGCGATAGAGATAATATATACTAAAAATAGAGAAAAGTAAAAATAAATAAAATTAATTAATAGTTACGCTATACTAAGTACTAAATTTTTAATACTATTAATATTATAATACTACTAAACCTATAGTAGTATATATATTTTATTTTTATAATTTTATAATACTTTAAACTCTATAACTATATATAAAATTTTAAATAAAATATAAAAAAGGCTACCTACTAAATTTATAAAATATATAGGTAAAAGCTAAAATAAAATTTAGTTAAGCTTTAGTATACTATTTACTAAAAGTTACTTTATATAAAATATTATACTTAATATACTAGCTATAAAAGCGGTACTAAATAATATTATAATTCTAAAAAAAAGAGGTTAAAAAGTTATAAATTTAGCGAGAAAAAGCTTTACCTAAATAGAATTAGTAAGATTAAAATTAAATTAAATACTTAGTATATACTATTATAATAATTCTTTAGCTCTAGCTACTACAGCTATAGGTTAATTAAATATAATAGTAATATATAATATTAATTTTTTTTACTTATATACGTAGCTATTATTAGTTTAAAATATTATATAAAAAACCTTTTATTAGTAACCTTATATAGGTATATAGTTATAGTTTTTTACATTTTTATTATTTATAGTAAGCGTAATACCTTAATACTTTTTTTTCCTCTTTTTATAATTATGATAATATTTCTTTTAATCTACGTATATGTTATTTATTTATTTTAGATTCTTATACTCTTTTTTTTATTTTAAATATTACTTAACACTTATAAAGTCTATAACTATTAATCTCCTAATACGTTTTATTTTATAATATATATTTTATTATATTAAATAGTTTATTATTAAACTATACTAAAATTTAGTAAAGTTTCTAATTAAGTTTTATATAAATTAGTTTTTATTAGCACTATAACTTCTTTTACGCTATAGTAATATTAGTTATACTTTTAACCTTATACTTTTTAAGTATTTAATTAACTATTTTACGTAACTATAGTAGTACCCGTTTATAAAATACTTAATATTAGGGGGTATAATAAAAATTACTATTATCTATTTTATTATTAAAATAGATTATAATAGCTATATCTTTATTATTATTAATAATAATTATTTTAGAGAGGTTATTAATATAAAATAATATAAGTAGGTCTAATTAATCTATTAGTAATATTTTAGCCTAAAGAAAGTAGTTATAGTACCTAAACTATTTTATATTATATTTTATTTACTATAGCTTAAATCTTAGGTGCGTAAAACTATATATAGTATTACTGGAGTTATTTTTATATTTATATAGTACTTATTTAAATTTGTAAAAGTAATACTATTATTAAAGTATTTAACAAAGTTCCCTTACTGCGTTTATACTCCTGGATTAAGGTTTAGGCGTACTTTTACTTTTAAAGTACTATTATTAATATTAACTATTAATTTATTAGTTTTAATTAAACTATTTACGTAGGAACTAAAACTACTTATTATAGTTTAAATATTAGGTTTTTAAATAGTTTACTTACCTTTCTATTTTATTATAGATATATTTTAATAAAAGAATTTTAAAAGTTTAATAGGCTCTAATATTAACTAAATATTATTTCTTACTGTATACTTTTATATAAAGGTTAAAATTATAGTAGATTTTACTAAACTTAGTTTAAATACTCCAGGCGCTATAGTTAAAACTATAGCCTAATTAATTTTTATATAACCTACTTTTAGCCCTATAAGCTTTAGAATTGTATCTCTTACTTAATTAATATTTTATTTAGGTTATAATACGGTAGATACTATAGTATATAAAATATATAGTTTTATAATTAAACTAGTATTTTATTAGCTTATTCTACGTTAATACCTATTATTATATATAGAGTATTTATTACTTATATCTTTATAGTATATTTTTTAAATAATACTTTTTTAAAATTTAGATTAATATTTCCTTTAGTATTTAAGAGAAAGTTTAGCCTTAATATATTTATAGTTTAAGTATTTTTTTAGTATTAATATACAGCGTTTAAATAATTTTTATAATATATTTTATATATATTATTTACTTACTAATAGTGTAACTTTATCTATATTAAATATATAAAATCTTTAATAGTAAATAAAATAGTTTATAAAGCTAAAGATGGAGAATATATTATAATATAAATTTAAATTAAAATAGGCTTATAATAGTTTTATATACTTTATCCCTTACTACTAAAAATATTAGTTTAAGTTATTATATTAAAATACTATAAGTACTCCTTTAGTAATTTATATAAGTAGTAGGCTCTATAATCTAAATATATAAAGAGTAGTCTCCTTTTTTAGAGTTATTACTCTAACGTTACGCGACTTTAGTCTAGCTATTTAAACTTCTACTATATTACGTAATTAACGCTAACTTATTCTAATAAGCTTTTTATATAGTAACTATAATGAGTTTTTTACTAGCGCTAATAACCTATAATCTTTTTAATAGTAATTAAAGTTACTTTTTATAAGATTTTTTAATTCTTTTATAATAACTACTAACTCTTTAATAGTAAGCTTTTATATAACTATCTTATAGCGCAATAGTATACTCTTTTTTTATTATTTACTACCCGCTCTACTCCTACGCGTATATATATTCTAATACCTAAATAATTTTAACTACTTTAACTAGCTTCTTTTATTAAAGTCTTTCTCTCTTTACTTTTTTAAAAAGGTTTTTTTTTTATTATTAATGTGCTGCTACCGCTGCTATTTTTTATTTTAAATAAAAGAGTTTCGCCTCTCTTACGCTATAATACTATAAAGTATACTATATTTTTATATAATTAAAAGTAGACTTTAACGTCTTTATAGGTATTATTAAGACTAAAAATTATATTTATTTTAAGTAAGAAGAGGTATATTAGGGTTAAATTAAAATTAAAGACGTTAACTAAAGGATTTTTTAGCCTATTAAGTAGACTAGCCTATTATATAACGCGGAGATAGAAGTTAGAGTAGTTTTTAATATAATCTACTTAGTTATTACTATTAGTAAAAGTTTATACTATATACTAAAGGTTATTTAGGAAACTAATTATTAAATACTAAAATACTAACGTTATAGATATAATAATAATAATAATAATAATACTAATAAATTTCTAGACTTTAAGTGTATAGTATATATAAAGAAGAAAAAAAGTTACTATAGTTGCTATTTTAAACGTGCTATACGGCCTATAGTTCTATTTATAGTTTTACCTATAGTTTTACCTAAGATAATAATAATTTATAAATATTTTATTACTATTTTATAGTTATTACCCCGCCGTTATTATAGCTGCTATTTAATAAATTATTTATTAAGTTATCGCTCTACTAGGTGTAAAATTTAAAAATTTTTATATTTAATAGGCCTTAGTTATAGCGCCTCTATTTTTATTTACTTATATTAAGTAAGGACGTAGTATATATAAAGTTAATATAGGTCCTATAAATAAACGTAAAAAAATATAAAGAGTAGTAAGTTCTATTTTATAAACTAGTAGAGAAAGCCCTATAATAAAATATACTTATATTTTACTACTTTAACTATAATAATATTTTACCTAAAATATATATATATATTAGTAAAAGTAATAAAAAGTTTTTTATTTACTTTTTTTAAAATAATACTGCTCTCTAGATTTATATATTTATATTGTTAATATTTAATACTATTTAATTTACGCTTATATTACTATTTAATAGATTTTTTTTATATTTAAAATTGACTAGCTATAAACTATAAATAATAATTAATTTTAAGTACTTATTTACTATAAAAAGAGTTTTTTAATTTATATTTTATTATTACTACTAAGTATAGTAAGTAAATTTATAATAATTAGTTTACTTTATTAAACTATATATAAAGAGTCTAATATAGGAAACTATTTATAATATTTTACTATATATTTAAAACTTTAAGTTACCTTTAGTATAGTAGTAGTATATATACTATATTAAAAATGTTATACTATTTTAATTTATTAGAGACTCTATTATAAAATAAATAGTTTAAAAATAATAGTATTACTAATAGAAACTATACTATTATTATAAAGAAACTAAGAGTATAATAATAACATACTAGACTAAAAAGGTTTTAGTTTATTTTACTTAATTATAATAGTAAAGGCGGCTTAACTTTTTTAAACTAATATTTTTATTTAAAGGCTAAAGTCTATTATAAAAAAAATAATTACTATAATTATATAGAGGAAATATAACTATTAATTATTTATAGAAAAGAGTCCCGGCGTAGTATAAATATAGACCTAAATATAATTTTAAAGTAGTTTAGTATACTATAAATACTATAAAAAAAATTAAACTATTTTACTTTAGATAAAACAACTACTATAAAAAGCTATAAATAAAAAATAGATATAATGTTTAGGGCTTAAGATATAAAGTAATTATAGGCGAAATAAGTATAAAAAAATAGAATAATAGTTCTTTTTATAAAAGACTATACTATAATTACTTAAAATATTAATATATAATTAGTATAATAGACTTTATATAAATTTTCTTTTTTATAAACTCGCTATAGCTAGTAGGTTAATTAGACTAATTAGTAATATAGCTTCCTTTTAACTATAATTCTAAATATAAACTAGATACTTAACTAACTTAATTATTTAATTTTTATATTTACTTATATAAATAGTAATTAACGCTATTATTTATATAAATAAATAAGTCTCTCTATATAAGATTAGGTACCCTTAAGAAGTAAATATATATAAATAAGATCCTCTAGTAAATTTTAATTTTTTATATATTAGTAAATAATACACTATAGTAAATAATTACTTTAAAAATCTAATATAACGCTATTAATATATTAATAATAATAAACTATTAAAATATATATATATATATTTAGGAACAAGGTTTCCTAATTACTAGTAAATTTATAAGGCCTTATTTTAAAATATATATAATATAACTACTTTTTTAACGTATTAAGTATAAAGATATATATATACTCCTTTTTTTCCTTCTCTTAGGGTTATTACTATAACGTTACACGACTTTAGACTAACTATTTAAACTTCTACTATATTACGTAATTAACTAGCTCTTAATAAGCTTCTTATATAGTAACTATAACGACTTTTCTACTAGCACTAATAACCTATAACCTTTTTTAATAGTAATTAAAATATTAAAATATAATATAGTACTCTCTATAGAATTTCTTAATTTTTTTATAATAACTATTAACTCTCTAATAGTAAACTTCTATAACTACCTTATAGCGCTATAGTATACTTTTTTTTTACTATTTACTCTACTTTTATACGTACGTATATCTCTATATCTAAATAATTTTAACTATTTTAATAAGCTTCTTTTACTAAAACTTCGCTTTCTTTACTATTTTAAAAAAAAATCTATTTTTTATTATTAAAGTACTACTACCGCTACCGCCGTTTTTAATTTTAAATAAAAAAAATTTACTTTTTTTATACTACTATACTCTAAAGCCTACTATATTACTATATAATTAAAAGTAGACCTTAATATTCTTATAAATATTATTAAGGCTAAGACTTACGTTTATTTAAAGTAAAAAAAGGCGTATTAGGATTAAATTAAAATTAAAGATATTAACTAAAAAATTTAGTTTATTAAATAAACTAGCCTACCGTTCTACGTAAAAATAAAAAATAAAATAGTCTTTAACGTAATTTAGCTAATTATTATTATTAGTAAAAGCTTATACTGTATACTAGAGATTATCTAGTAGACTAATTATTAAATACTAAAATAGTAACGTCGTAAATATAATAATAATAATAAAAAATTTCTAGACTTTAAGTATATAGTATTTATAGGAAAAAGAAAAAGCTTTTATAGTTACTATTTTAAACGCGCTATATAGCCTATAGTTTTATCTATAGTTCTACCTAAAATAATAATAATTTATAAATACTATTATTATTTTATAATTATTACTTTACTATCGTTATAGCTACTATCTAATAAATTATTTATTAAGTTATTGCTTTACTAGCTATAATATTTAAAAAATTCTATATTTAATAGGTCCTAGTAATAGCGCTTTTAATTTTTACTTACTATTATATTAAGTAAGGACGTAGCGTACACTAAGTTAATACAGCTCCTATAGATAAATATAAAGAAATACTTTTTTTTTAAAACCCCTTTTAGTTATCCCGAGTCACTACAGCCATATTTTTTATTTAATTAATATATAAATATATATAATATAACTAATACTATAGTTATTTAAAAGAGTATTATATATTTATAACTAAATTCGTGCCTATTTTAATAAAAAAAATAACTATTACACTATTTATAAAGGGTATTATTAAATACTATTTATATAATATAAATATAAAATAATTATATAATTTAGCGTAAACCTTTAATACTATAAATTATTTAAATAAAATACTTTTAGTATAAGTCTATAAACTAATTTTATAAAAAAAAAATACTTATATTTATACTAGTTATTAGCTAAAGAGTATATAAAATAACTAAAGTAAGCTAGTAAAATTTTATACTTATAGTAAATATAATAATAATAGTAATAATTTTAGTTATTAATAACTAAGCGTAATAAATACTAAAAAAAAAACTAATTATTTTTTAAAACTATATTTTCGTATTTTTCCTATACTAGAAAGTATATTTAAATAAAAATATAACGCTTAACAGAAGTCTATTTAAAAGATAAAAATAAAAACTAATAAAAAAGCTAAAAAATATAATAGAGAAAAAATAATTTATAAAACTTTACTATAAAAATACACTTTATCTAAAATCCATTTTTAAATTTTTATTTTATTTTACACTATTATATATTATAATTTTAATATCTCTTTTCTTTAAGAGTTTAGAATAGTTATTTTAATTAACGTACTTTACGAGTTTTATAAAGCCGCGGTATAACGTAATAATAAAAACTTAATAAATACTAAATAGCTTATATAATACTAATAAGGCTATATATAAGTAGTATAAATTTTAAACTTTTAAAAGTTATACTCCTTCTTTTTAGCGAGGGTTATAGTGCCTACTAAATATAATAACGCTTATACTCTAATCTATATCTATAAATTAGCAACTACTTATAATTATTCTAAAGGTTATTAGTAATTACTACTTATAATTATATATAAGGTAATTAGGTATTACTAAGTGTGTAAACTTTAGGACTAATAAAGTTATTAGGCGGTTACCTAGTACCTATAATAGAATATTTAGCCTTTAAAACTAATAAGTTTAACTATCTACCTACACTCTATACTATATTATTTCTTACTTTTTAAAGTTCTGCTAAATATCTATTTAGTCTTTTTTAAATTATTTTATACTATTACTATTACTGCTATTATACCTTAAGCTACTAATAAGAACCTATTACCTATTTTTATTATAGACGCGTCCTTTATTAATAAAATTACGTAAAAACTATATAGTAATACTATAACTCTAGCCCTAAAAGTAGTTTATAGTACTCTAGTAATTAATAAATCTTTTTATAAATAACTTATTAAAATAGTGCCTAAAATAGCTATTAGCTAAATTAAAAAGTAAAAGTCTATTACTTTTTATACGTTTAGCTACGTACTTAGTATATACTACTAAAAGAACTAACCCGTAAAAAAGAGCTTTTTTACTTAAATAAAGACTATAAAGTGTATATAAAAAGTAAAAATAGGTAAATAGTATAAAGAACTTATAGTAAGTCTTAAATAATATTAAAACTAAATAAATAAGATAATACGCGTCTAGAAATATATATTTAAAATTTAAAATATTTTTAACTAAATAATATATTACTATAGGGCCGGGCGATACTAAATACGCTTTTATCTTTAACTAATAAGTATTACTAACTAGGTAATAGGTATTTTTTTTTTTTATTTATAGGCAGCGTAGGTGCCGATAATAGTAGATATAGTTTTTTTTATCTTATAAGACTACTAGATAAACTAAATATGTACGTAACTTATTTTAGTAGGTTTTTATAATATTATTATTTTAATAAAAAGTTTAACAGGCACCGTAAAAGTTTACGTAAAATTAGGTAAAAAAACGTTACTTTAAATTATATAATAAGTCTATAATAACGTTATTAGTTTATAATATTAGTAGATAGAGTAAAACGCGATAAAAATAAAATATAAAAAAATAAATACGCCTTTTATACTCCTACTTAAGAGTGAGAGTAGCTACTTATAAAAATTATATAAGTATATTAATATTAATTATACTCTTTAACCTACCCTTTTAGTATTATAATTTTTTAATATTTAAGTCTTAATTTTCGTATTACTAATAAATATATAACTAAAATATTTATATTTTAAATACCTAAAATCTATATTTATTAAAGTTTAAAATCTAAAATACCTCTAAGTTATAATTAGTTATTTTATAATTTAGTATTATTTATATATATCCCTTACTAGCTAAAAGTATAACGAATACTAATACTACTATAAATATTTTATATTTTTATTTCTTATAATAATAAAATAAAATAGTAAAAAGTTATTATTTTATTTAATTATTTATAATATATTATATTTACTACGGGATTACTTTTTAACTAACTTAGTATTAGTTAAAAAGATAAGAGTATATACAAATAGTAGTAGAGTCTACGTTTATAGTATTATTTTTAAATATATTTTACTTTTTTAGTTACTCCTCTAATAGCTATAAAAATAATCTAAATTCTAAATATAAAAGTTAAAGCACTATAAGTATAAAAAATAAAAAATAAAAAAACTATTTATAAAACGCCTAAATTAAGTAAGAACTTTATATATAATTTTATTATACTTTTAGAAACTTATAATAATAATATAATTTATTTATTTTATATATTAATTTAGTTTAATAGCATAATATCGTTATATAAAATAATTTTTTTATAAATTTATTAATAATAATTTAGTAACTTAATTACTAAAGGAGAATATAGTAATTTCTTACTACTATTAGTAATAAATTAAAGTAAAAAGGAAGTATATATAAGGATATTTTAATTTAGTAGTAATTATAGCGAATTTTTATATTAATAAAAAGCTATTAAATTAGCTATTATAATAGGCCATAAAATAGATATATATATTATATTTAGTATATAGCTTAGTAAGCTTTCTATAAAAAGTTTAAGTTAAATTTAAATTGTAATTATTTATAGCCCGCCTAGCCTTTAAGTATAAAAATATACTTAATAGCTATTAAGGCACTATAACTAGTAAAAGAAACTATAAGTGGTATAATAATATAAGTCTATTATAGTAATCTCTAAAAATTATTAAATTATAAGTAAAGGCTTTATTTAAGTTCCTTTTAGAGAACTATTAAATAGATTACCTATTTTTAGGGTCTTAAATGCTAATTTAAAAAATCTATTCTATTTTAAAATCTCTATCTCGTTTTAAGACTCCTAATTTTAGTTTAATATTTTTTATAAACTTTAGTTATTATAGCTTATTAAGTAATAAAATAGTAATAGTAATAGTATAGTACTTTTAAATAGTATTAAAATAAAAACTAAATAATTAACACTAGTTTATTAATAATTATATATTTTAAACCTATTATTTTAGTAATTATATAATTTAACGTAGTAGTTTACTTTAGTATCTTATAGTAAATATTAGTATAAAATAAAATAATAAAATTAAGTATAATCTACTAAGCTAGTCTAGAATAATAATTTTAGGTAAAATATTTTATATAATTGTTAGTATTAAGCTATATTATCTAAAATTCTATTATTTATACGAACTATAATAAATGTACAGTATATAATAGGTTTTTATTTAATATAAATACTAGTAAGAATAGTGTAGTTTATACTAATATAAATATTTTCTTTAATATAAATATTTATTATAACGATAATATAGTAGTTATTATTAAATATTTTTAAGTATATTAAAGTTTTTATATAATAATAGTAATATTTACCCTAATAATAGTTTTTATTTTTATATAAATTTTTTTATAATTAAAAAAGTATAATATATTTTAATATTTATATTATTTATAATAAAAATACTATATATATAGTTGCAATAAAAGAGTATATTATTATAAATTTTATAGCTAAAGTAACTTTAAATAATTTAATTAAAATAGTAGTAAAGATAGGTCTATTTTATATTTAAAATTATAGAGAAAATACTATTACGTAACTATTTAAAAGTTTACTTTTTATAATTATTATTTTAATTAAAATAGTAACTACCCTTTTTGTATTTCTTTTAGTCTAAAACTAGCTATTAATTAAAAAAAATAAAATAGTTTTCTATTTACTATTTTATTATTTTTAGATTGTTATAATTATAGTAGTAAGAAAGAATAGTATACTAACAGTAAATCTAGAGGGCCTACTATTAAAGAAACTATTAGGGTTTAATAGAATTATTAAAATTAGTAGTATAAGACTACCTTAATTATAATAATATAAGAATTATTTACTACTTAGCTTATACTTACTTAGGTATAATAATAAATATAAAAATTATATTATTATAAAGGGTGTATTTAGCTAGTTAATAGTATATATTACTTACTAAAGGACCTCCTATAACTTAATATAAAAAGTGGCTAAAAGTATTTTTAAATTAAATATTATCTATAAAGATAATAAACGTAGAGTAACTCGCTTTAACTTTAACTATATTTAGTTAGTTAATAATTAACCTTTTTTATAATAATAAAGTAAGCGTAAACGCCTTAAGCTTTATTTTAAATATTAAAATTTATATAAATATTGTAGCTCGTACTATAGCTATAAAGTTAATTAAAAATAAATAGATATAGGGCTATATAAGGCTATCGTATAATAAAAATATATAAAATTAATAAAAATATAACTTTTAGTTTATAGTAGAGAGTAGGCTTTTTAAATACTATTTTTTAGCTATAGTACTTTATTAATATAGCTCCTATAAATAAAGCCTCTACGCTAGTAGTTATTAGTTATAAAAATTAATTATAGTAATAGCGTTTATAATAGTATTTTAGGTATATTTTAAAAATTTTTTTTTATTTATTATTCCATCTATAGTATATTTTATAGTTAGTTTTAGTATAATTTATATATTACTACTATAGTTAATACAACTATTATATTTTATTTATAAATTTTTTTTCTTTTTTTTAGAGTTTAAATAAACCTTTATTTAAGTAATTTTAGTAGTACTTAAGCGCTTTAGTTTATTAGATAAATTAATTTTACTTATTTACGTCTAAAGACGTAAATTAATATAAAAATTCTTTTAACAATACTTTATATAGTATAAATTATAATATTAGTCAAAATAGTTATTTTATAAAATATTATAAAATAGTAGCTAGGGCTATTCTATATTAGTTTAGTCTATAAATAGTTAAGTTTATTATTAAGAATAATTTATTACTAGTTACAAAATCTACGTAATAGTATTTATAAAATTATCTCTCTTAATAAAAAAGTATAAGTTTCGGTAATAGTAAGATATAGTAAAACCTTTCTTTAGTAAAAAATATAAGTAATTATTATTAAGTAAGTTTAACTATATTCTTTTTTTAGGACTATTACGTAACTAGCTTTTATTAAAAAATAAATAATTAAGTAAATACTACTCACGTAAGTAATTATTTTTAAAAGTAAAGTATACTAAATTTTACTTATTTTAGTTTAGTAGCAGAGCTTTTTAGTTATATTAAAACTTTAAAATTAAGTATTATATATAAATAGATTTACTATTTATACTATTTATACTACTTAGCTTATAAAATAAAAGCGGAGATATTCTTCTATTTATAATAATAAAAGTAAATACTAAGGACTTTTAAAACTCTTTTTATATATAAATTTAATATTATTAATTAAAAATATATATACTATAGTCGATATTATAGGTTTATAAAAATATTAATAGAGGGGTTAGTTATAGTATTATTAAGTTATAGAAGTAATAAAAAGCTAAATATAAAAAATAAAGGTATTTAAAAGAGGTATAAAATAGTATTATTAGAGTTAAAAATAAGTAGTAGTATAATATAAGCAGATAGGTAAATTTATAAATAATAATTATTTATTTTAAAACTAGCTTTCTCTAACGCAGCGTATAGGTAGTATAGATAATATATAATAGGTTTTTAAGCCTATAGCTTATTACCTTATAATAGGGGCCCCTACTAGTAGTAATAGCTAGTAAGGTTTATAATTTATTAAATACCTAAATAGCGGCTAAAAAATATAAAAACATTTAGCCTATAGTAATATTAGTATTAATAATAACTTTTTATTTATTAAAAATAAATATTTAATTACATAGTTTAATAACTATATATAATCTTTTTTATATAAATATAAAAAATCTCTTTTTATTTTACTTAGCTATACTTATATTAGATTCTCTTATCTTCTTTTAATTTACTAAGATAATATCTAGTACGGTTTATTATTTAATAATTTTAGTTTACTTAAAATTAATTACTATTACTTAATTAGTTTTCTTATTTTATAATATATTATATAATTTAAAATTTTAATCTAAAACTTTAGGGTTATAAATTACTTAGGCTAAATAATTAACCTTTTTAGTAATAACTAGTCTATTTTTAGTTTTTAAGTATTAGAAAATTTATGTATATTTAAAAGTAAAAAATATTATATAGATAAGCTTATAAATTCTCTTATAATAATAGGGAGTTACTAGATTTATATTATTTTAATAACCTAGTATATAAATACTCTAAATCGAATAGAAGATATCGTATATAATAGTCTTATATTAAAAATAAAAAATTAAGTTAATAGGTATAAACTTAGCTACTATTATATATTTGTATAATTTTAGTTAAATTTACAATTACATACTATAAATACTAAATAGGCTTATAGGTTTATAATTAGTATCTAAGTTATTTAAAAACTATTAATATATATAAGTAAGGAAGGTATATTTATTAATCTAATAATAATTTTACTTATAATTTTAAATATTTAAATAAGATAGGTTAAGTAGACTTCTATAAATTAACTCTAATAAATAATTTTATATATAAAACTAACTACTCTATTTTTAGAGTAAAATTTTACTAAATAAAAAACCATTACTAGTAATAACGTATACGTAAAATACGTCCTAGAGTAAAAATTACTATAAGCTTAAAATATTAAAATTAGAATTTTTATTACTAATTATATACTAATTTTATAATTACGTATAGATTAAAAAGCTAATAGATATATATCTTTATTAAAGCCAAATAGGTAATATATAAAAAAGCCTATTATACTAAAATAAATAGTACTCCAATAATAGCGTACCATTTTTAAAAATAGTATTTAGTATAGTTTTATATATAACCTCTTAACTATTAATTTAAAAAAATAGTTTTAATATACTACTAGTAGTTATATAAAATACTTTCTAATACTTATAAAATAAAAGCTAGTATCTACCTAACTACTATTAGATATAAATAATTTAGTTTATTTAAATTACGTATCTAATTTATAGCTTCGCTAACCTTGCCTTTAAAAATAAATAAAAAGTAATAAACCGTCCTAGAGTTATTAAAAATTAAAAAAAAAATTAATACTTTACTAGTATATACGTAACTAAATCTTACTCTACACTTAACTATATAAAAGAATATATATATAATAATAATAATTATAAACTATTAAAAGCAGTTACGTAAAATATCTACTTTATAATATTTAACTATTTTATCTAGTTCTATATTCTTTAAATCCTTATAAATATATCTAAGTAGTAGCTTATATAAAAATTTATATTTAATAATATAAACTATAATATAAGTTTTTTTATTTTAAATACTAGTATTATAGACGTAGAACTAATTAGTTTA
This sequence comes from Pleoardoris graminearum, assembly GCA_030770415.1. Lineage (NCBI taxonomy): Eukaryota > Fungi > Ascomycota > Dothideomycetes > Pleosporales > Didymosphaeriaceae > Pleoardoris > Pleoardoris graminearum. The sequence continues at coordinate 81,676 of JASEKS010000018.1, forward strand.
AAACTAAAATAATTATACTATATAGACGCGAGATATAGCGGTTAACTTTAAGTAGTTTTATAAATTATTTTAGATGTAGATTTAAAGACGAAGTTACTATTATTATAAAACCCTAAAAATAATTTTAAATTTTATATTTTTTTAGTTCTATTTTTAGACTAAGAGTATTTATATAATTTTTAAACTATATTAAGTTTTTAAGTTTAAATATACATAGTAGCGTTTATTAATTATATAATTATTTAATAATAGATCTAAAAGAGTCGCCTATAGTAAAATACTAAAAAAATAAAAATTTAGTTTAAAACTTATAATTTTATATATATTTACTTCTTTAAATTCATTTACTATATATAGTAATATAAAGTGTTATAGTAAAATAAAATTATATACTATAAGTATATTTTAAATTATTATATACTATACTCAGAAGTTCTTCTATAAAATAAAATTTTTATATTATAATTTATTAGTTATATTTATAAAGTTATTCTATATTATATTTATATACTAATTAAATAAATAGTGTAGTTGTAGTGGCTGTATAGGCGACTAAAAGGGGTTTTAAAAAAGAAGGAGTATATGTATATCTTTATTATCCTATATTAATAAAGTTATATTAATCTATATAATAACACTAGACTAGAGATAATTAGAGTAAATATTAAAAAACTTTAAAAAAAGTAGTTTGGCGTATTTTTTCTTTAGCCCTATTCTACGTCTATTTTACGGCTTTACGCCTATATTATTTTTTTTATACTTACTATACTACTTTACGCTTATATTATTCTGTAATAATTAATTTTTTATAATTAATTAACTATTTAGGTATAGTAATCATAGTAAAATATTTAAATAAATCTACTAGTAGTAGATATCTCGGCGCGTTTAAAACAATAATAAATAGAAAACTAAAAAATAAACATTAACTATATATTATAGGCAAAATAGTATTTATACTTAGATAGATATAAAAATTATAAAAAAATAAATCTATTTTATTTATTTTAGTTTACTTTAGTTTAATAGTACTTAAAATTTAGTGTATATATTATCTAATTTCTATAATATAAGTAAATTTAATATTATTACTAAGGTATATTATAGTTTACCTCTATGGCCTAAGAATAGTATAATTATTTTAATTTTAATAAGTACTAATTAATTATTAATAAATCTAGATTTAGGCTCTATCTTTAAATATAAATAGATAATAGAATATTACTATAGTGTTATTAAAAGGTAAAAGGTAAAAAGTTCTAAATCTAAGACTATATTATAAAATAAAAGAAATACTCTATATAGTTCGAAAAAGATTAAATAAAATAAAAAATAAAAAATACTGTTTTTATTTAAGCTGAGGAGATGAGTTAGTTATATATAATTATAATAACTAGAGAAAATAATAGGCTTAAAAGAATATACTTTATCCTTCTCACGTACGTAATAGTTAAGAAAAGTTAAAAAATATACTTATATTTAGATTTAGGTAGTAGTAAAGTGGTAATTCTTTTTTTAATTATTTTTAATTACTATTAAAATTATTATAATTTTTTACTAAAATTACTTTTCTATTTTTATTAGTATAAAAGTGTCTCTTATAGAATTACTTAAGTTAATAAAACTATTTATAAGTTTTTAGTTATTAGTGCTAGTACTATTCTATATTTAGTAGTTATAAGTATTTTTTTAATAACTACTATATGTAAGTTATTTTACTAACCTATTTTATCTATTATAGAATATTTACATAAACTTTTGAATTTTATATTTTATATTATAAAAATATTAATTAACTATAAACAGGCTATAAAAGCTATAACTACTTAGTATCTATTTAAAATACTATTAAAAGTATTATGTTTAGTTTAGTAATTACTACTATTTAACTTTCTATTAGTATTTTTTTAAATTATTAGAATAGTACTATTTAAAGTAGTAAAAGAATTTATTAAGTAACTTATTATAGTAAGTAATAATTCTAGTAATACTATTAAAGTATAAAAAATAGTTAAAATTTTTACACTAATATAAATATATTATTATAAAAGTAATGTTTATTCTAATCTTTAATAGATATTAATAATATTATATTATTTATATATACTATAAAAGTGTATAATTGATAGTACTTTACTAAATAAATAATTAACAATAACTAGTAATAAACTACTATTAATAAAGTATTAAGTATTAAATCTTAAAGATAGAAAGTTTTCCTAAATTATTTTTATTTAAATTACCTTTTTACGGTATATAGAGATAATTAGTTTAAGTTATTTTAATATAGTAAATAGTAATATACTTTTATTAGTAAAAGATTTACTACTAAAAAAATATATTACTAATAGTAATAGAGATAATAGATAATAAGCTTAATATAGTTAAAAGATATATTATAAATAGTTTTATCTTTATAGAATACGTAGATAAAGGGGTAGATTAAAAATATGATATACAAAACTTAGATTAATAATAAAATATATATACCTTTTTTTACTTTTTATACTATATACTATACTTTTCTACTCTTTTAATTTATATTCTTTAGTATTATTAAGCGTGGCTATAAAAGTAGCTATATATTTTAACGTACATATTCTATTATTAATATTATATAATTAAAGGCCTAAAAGAGTTAGATTATAATAGTATAATTTTAAATATATTTATAACTATATATATTTTAATAGCTCTTAAGTAATTATAGTAATACTTATTAGTATAGAAGAGTTTATAGACTAATTAATTACTATAATATATTAATTTAGACTTATATTATTATATATTAAATTACTATAAAAAAACTATTTACCTTTCTTTTACTATATAACTTTAAGTAATCTCTTATTTTATATTTATATTTAATATAATATTAACGTATTTAAGAAATCTATATTAATATAAACCCCTATCTAAAAGTATTAATATAAATTTATAAGTTTACTAACTATATTAGTATATATTATAAAAATATCTCTAGTTATTTTATAATATATATATATATATTACTAGATATTAGTTATAATATAGGTATAGACTTACGTAAGTATACTTATTAATTTTTAATTAGTTAGTATAAACGTATTTTATATAAAAATTATTTTACCAATATTTATTTTACTCTATACTATATTTTATATTCTACTTTTTACTATACTCGATACTATAATTTTTACTATATTTTATATTACACTTTTTACTACGCTTTATACTACACTTTATACTACACTTTATATTCTGCTTTTTACTACGCTTTATACTACGCTTTATATTATATTTAATAAATTTTAGTTTTAGTTATATTTTAGTTTACTATAATACCTATACTATTAAAGAAATAAAAAACCTCTTGTAGGCTACTCAGTAATTAAAATAAATAAAATAAGCTTTTTTATACTATAAAGAAGCTAATAAAATAACGACAAGGGAACTATAAAAATAGATACGCCTATAAGTAATATAATACTATTTATATATATATAGGAGCATTAAAATAAATAAATTAAAAAATTTATTATATTTAAAAAGACTACTATTTTTATCTTTTTATAATCGGCTTAATCTATTTTAAAAAATTAAAAAATATAGTTTTACTTTTAGTAGACTATATTTATATTTTAGTATTTTTAAGAAGACCTAGTATTATACTAAGAAGATAACTAGTTATATTATATTACTTACCTTAATAATAGACTTAAATATATTTAGTTAATAAGGCTAGGAGTTAAAAAATAATCATAATAGTAAAATAACGAAAGAGTATAATTAAGTAACTAATATATAAGCAAAAAAAATTTTTTTTTTTACTTTTACCTCTTTACCCTTAAAAACTATTATACTAGTATATAACTTTATTTTAAGTCTAGCTTTCTCTAACTAGTAAAAATTAGTATACTTAATTATTTTTTTAATATTTTTATTTTATACTATACTACTTTTTAGTTTATTAAGTAGACTATTAAATAACTTAAAGTATTCTATATTTAGTAAATTTAGTAAATATTAATATAGTTTTACTATTTAATTTAATATATTAAGCTATGTAGTTTTAGATAGGCTTAGTTATAAAATAAATAGACGAGCTAGTTTTTAAACTTTATTTATTAATAAAAGGAATATATAAGATTTTATAATAATATAATATTATATAGCTACTATAGCTAGCTTATCTATATAAAAAATAGATAGTTATAAATATATAACTAATTTTATAATTTTATTTTAAAACTATAGTTATACAGATAAAGTAGTATTACGTAATTAATAAAAAAAATTATTTTTTTAGGGAATATAATTAGTTATAATTAGTACTATAGAAACTATTAAAACTAATTAAGTTAACCTATTATTATATTCCTTTCTATTAAATAAACTAAAAGTATTAAAAAAATTTAATACTTTATTTATACTTACTGTTACTACCTATAATCTAATATTTATATTACGTATAGTACGGCTATTACTTTAGTTAATCTTTTTATTAGAAGAAGTATTACAGGAGGGTAATATTAGAAAAAGAATAATCTAAAAAGTTACTATTCTTAAAAATTAATATAAAATTAATTACAAAGGTAAAAAATAGGCAAATTATACCGTTTTAAAGAGAAAGTTATAGAGATTTTTGTAAGGATTTTAATGCCCGCTTAGTTAACGAACGTAATAGATTAAAATTACTAAAATATAATTATTTTTTTAGCCCCTTTTTTAGATTACTATAACTTTTTAGTTAGTAAATATATTTAACTAAAAGTTAAACTATACTGTTCTAGGACTAGTGTAAGTTACGTAACCTAATTTTTAATAAGACTATATTATATAATAATAAATTTATATATCTAGTAAAAATTTAACTCTTACTTATATAATTACTAATTACGTAATAAATTACTAATATTATAGTATATTATAATATCTTTTAACTTTTATAAACTTAAACTCCTATTTTCTTAAAATAGCGCTAAAACGCTTAAAACTCGAATATAAAGTAAATTTACTTTTAAAAATAAATAATTCTTTTTATTTAATTACTACTACTTTAAAAAAGTCTTTTTTTACTATATATAACGCTATAGAACGTATTAAGAGTAAAAAAAATAATAAAGAAAATAAATATAATATAAACAAAGTTTATATAGATAGTATAAAAAATTTAACTAAAAGAAATAAAAGAGTTATTAATAGAGACGTAACTAGAAGCCCTAAAACGAAAAATAAAAAACTACTATTAAAAAATAATATAGAGATTATAAAAAGACAATTATAAAGGATTTTAAAAGATGAGGGTTATAATATTAATATAAGTAAAAAAAATCTATATTTAACAAAGAATATGCTAAACAAAAAAATTAAAATATAAAAAAGAAAATATAAAAAATATTAAAAATATAAATTTAAAAAAGATTATATTTTGTAATAAATTAGTAATATAAAGGGGTAAAGTTAGAAAAGAGTATTATAGAAAAAGGGGTAATAATAAAATTAGAAGAGAACTAACTATTAGCTAATTATAAAGTAAGTTATTTTAACTTTTTAAAACATTAAAATATATAACTTTTTATATATTCTTAAGTTATAGGATTAGTTTTTTAATATTAATTATATTAATTATTTTACAGATTATAATATAATATTTTAAGTGTAGGGTACTATTTAGTTAAGAAGTAAAAGTAATTTATTATTTATTAAAATACTAAGTTTTTTTATTTTCTATACTAGTACGGACTGTATAAATAAAGTCCTTATACCTAAAGTTAAACTAAATATAAAAAGGGGTAACTTATATAAAGTGTTTTTACGTCTATTTTTTTAAATATAATAATTATATATATATTATATTATAATAATATTTATTATATTAATATTAATTTAGGTTAATAATTTTTATAAGATATTATATCTATTTATAAAATAATAGAGATTTTAAACTAGTTTAAAAATAATAAAATTATATTTTTTTCTTACCTAGCCTATATCCCTAATTTAGTCCCTATAGAAAATATGTAGAATTATTTAAAACAAGAGCTAAATAATAATAAAAATACTACTTTAGGTGTAGTACTAACTTTATAAAGTATAAAGGCCTTTAAAATAGTTATTATAAAAGAGTGGAATACTATACTATAAAAAGTTAATAATAACTATATTTTATTTCTTTATAACAATTATAAGGTGGTTATAGAAACTAAAGACTACTATACTAAGTACTAGTAATTTTTTATTTCTAGTTTATTTTTAAAAATTTAAAAAAGTAACCTTTATATATAATTATATTAATAATATATAAATATATAACAATATCTTAGATAGGTATATATTTTAGGTACTACTATAATATATATAAACACTAGCTAATTTTACAGCTTAAATAAAAAGTTATTATAGCCTAAAGTGCGGTCCTATAAGTGTTCTATATTTACTAATTTTTTATTACCCCTAAATAGCTTAGTAGGTAGCTAATAATGGACTATATAGAGTTGCCTAACTTTTCTCCTTGCATTAGTATTTTTTTCGTATTTCTAAACTTAGTAATTAAAAAGTTATATTAGTTTAAAAAAGTTATATTTTTTAATTAACTATTTTCTTTATTACCTCCCTATAATAGTATTTTAAATCTGTCTATTTAGTTACTATTTATTTTATTATTATTAATTTTATTACTATTTGCCTTATTACAATTTATGTTATTATTTAAGATTTATTCGTATTAAAGAATATTTAACTTAAAGAACTAGTGAATTATATTATATATAGAATACTTAGTAGTAGTAAAAAAAACTTTTTATTATTAAACTTTATTACTACATAGATAGGATATAGTAAAGATAGTTTATATATACGTAGTAGGCGTATTAAAATTAATTTAAATAAGTATAGTATCTGTTAATATAAACATAAAAACGTAAAAGTTTTAAAAAATAATATTATAAAGAATAATATTTTAGTAAGTAATTTTTTTATAAATATTTAGCTAATCCATTAATTATAAAAATAAATAGGTATATAAATAATAGTAATTCCTACTACTTATATATTTTTTTATTAAATATAGTATCTGTACTAGACTTTTAAACTTTTTAAATTTAATATATTTTAGTAGGCGCGCTAACCGCGCTAGTACTAGCGCTATACTATATCTTTTTTAATTTAGTACTATTGAATTTTTTTAATATATTAAGTATAAAGATATATATATACTCCTCTGTTTTTAAATTTATTTTTAGTTACTCTAAGCTACTATAGCTACACTTATTATTTTATTAATATATAAATATATACCTATTATTTATATATATATATATATTTAATCTTTATTTTTATAGTTAATAGTATAGCTAAAACCCTTTTGGTCGCCCCGAGCCACCACAGCCACACTATTTGTTCGATTAATATATAAATATATAGTATAGCTAAATATTTAAAAAAAAGTATATATATAAAATTATATTACAATCTTCTATATAGTATTTTATATAAAATATTTTTATATTTATTATATAGTAGTAGATACTCTACTTATTCATATTAATATTTATATATTAATTATAATATATATATAAAATGTATAAACTACTTCTATTCCTACTATATTTTAGTAATAGATTAGTAAAAGTTAATAAAAACTTTTAATTAAAGCTAATAAATATTTAATATATAATATAATTATTTAGTACTTTTTTAAATTAAATATATATTAATATTAAATAATAATAAATAATAATAAAATACATAATATTATAAATCTATTTATAGTAAAAAAAATAAAATTCTAAAATTTTAAATTAATAGTAATTAATATATAAAAATAGTAGTAGTAATAAAATAAATAATAAAAATAATACTACTATACTAATATAAAAAAAAATTATATTTTAAAATTAAATTTATAATAAAACTATACAACTTAAAGGATACAGTATAATTATATAAATTATTATTAAATATATTAATAATAAAGCTAAAAATGTTTAAACTATAAAACTTATAAAATAATTAATAGAAAATAATATAATAAAAAAAAAATTAAGTATTATTTAATCGAAAAGTAAAAGTACGACTAGACCTTAATCTAGGGGTATAAACGCAGTAAGGGAACTCTATTAATTATTATTTAATATTTATAATATATATATATATATATATAAGTATTGTCTCTTAATAGGTTTATATAATCTATATATATAGTGTAATAATTAAATATTTTTAATATTATTTTATTAGCTAATAAAAATTTACAGGAATAAGTAAAAATATTAATTATTATTAAATATTATAATATATATATATATATATATATATATATAAAAGGTAATAAAATTAAAAATAATTTCTATTTTATATAAAATTAACGGGAAAATAGTAATAAAAAAGTTTTAATTATTATTATTATTAATTATTAATTAATATACTTTACGAGCTTTATAAAGGCGAGGTATAACGTAATAATAAAAACTTAATAAATACTAAATGGTTTAATATATAATAAGGCTATATATAAGTAGTATAAATTTAAAACCCTTAGAAATTATACTCCTTTTTTTAGTAAGAGTGAAATATTTTACTAAATATAGTAACACTCTACGTATATTCTAATTATATATCTATAAATTAGTAACTACTTATAATTATCTTTAAGATTATTAATAATTACTATTTATAATTATATATAACGTAGTTAGTCTAGGGGGTTACTAGATATATAAACTTTAGGATAAAAAAAATTATTAGGCTATTACTTAGAGACTATATAACTAAATATTTAGTCTTTAGGCTAGTAGGTCTAGTTATCTATTCTACACTTTATATTATATTATTAACTTTTACTTTTTAAAATTATATTTTATTATATTATAATCTCTATAGATTGATATATTAAAACGTCTATTACTTTACTAATTTTAGCTAGGGGCTTATTATACTAACTTTCCCTAATAACGATGTTAAATATAGTATAACTTTAAACGAAAATAAAATCTAATATTAACTAAAATATAATCCTTTATTTATACACAGCTTATTAATTAATCTTATACTAACCTATATATATATAGAACCTTTTAGTAAGAAATAGCCTTTTTAAGCATATTATTTTTAATTATTATAACGTTATTTTTTATATACTACTATTCTCTACGGCTATATACGCGGTTATATGTAGATTTTAAATTAATAAAATAAAAGCTATATAGAAGCGGGTAGTTAAAAAGAATTAATAGATTTAGTATTATTAATAGAGCTAGAAGTAATAAAATAATTTAAAAAGTAAACTAATAAAAGAAAATAGATTTATTAGTATACTTATAAAAGCTAAAATAAAAAAATAACTAAGTATTAGAAATTTTACAAAGTTCTACTAGTATATATAAAATTACGTAAGTATACGCTTTTATTTTTATTTAGTAAGCGTTATTAATTAAATAGTAAGTACTATAGGCAGCGTAAATACTAATAATAGTAGATAGAGCTTTTTTTATTCTATAAGGCTACTACGTAAGCTAAGTATATATATAACTTACTTTAGTAGGCCTTTAGTATTATTATTTTAGTAGAAAGTTTAATAAATAATATAAAAGCTTACGTAGAATTAGGTAGAAAAATATTACGTTAAATTACGTAATAAGTTTATAATAATATTATTAGTTAATAATATTAGTAGACGGTATAAAACGCAATAAAAATAAAATATAAAAAAATAAATAAGTGGTTTATACTTCTGCTTAGGAGTGCTACTTATAATTATATTTTAAAGTATTAGTATATTTATTTATATAATAATTAATTACTATTAAATAATTACTAAAAGTTTATAACTATATAAATTTTTAAATAAATTTAATTCTTAATTTTATACTTTGTATTTTATAATATAATTAAAGTATATATTAATATATAATATTTTATATTTAATAATATATAATTATTAAACATATAGGTAATTAATTAATTAATAATAATTAGTTTTAAAAAACTTTTAAATATTAAATATTAAATTAATATAATAATAAAATTAATATGTTATAAAATATTAGTATTATTTTAAATACTAATAATATAATATACTATTATACTTTTAGATTAAATTAGATTTATAAAATATTATTTTATTATATATATACTATATATAAATAATTATAATATTTTTTTAATAATAGTATATAATCTATTAAAAAAATATTATTTCTATTTAATATTTTTAATATATGAATATTTATAAAAACTTAAAATACCTAAAACTATTTTTAAAAAAGAATAATATAATATAATTATTTTATATTATCCGAAATTATTAAATATTTTATAATATTTAAAAATTTATTACTTATTTTTATAGTTTACGTTTAATAATTAATATAAGTTTTATATATATATTTTATTATTAAAATATTACCTAAATCGTTTTTATATTAATATTTGTAGTTAGATTATATTTAATTAAATAGTAAATATTTTAAATTCTTATTATTATTTACTTATTAACTATATATATAAACTAATATTTTATAAAAATATTTTACTACGTTTATACTTCTACACTAGAATTAAAATATATAATTATATTTTAATTATTTAATATCTTTTACTTATTTTTATTTTTATATATATATATTTTAGGTTATTATGTAAAGGGATATATATATATTTATTTTAAGTAGTTTTAAACTATATAATTTTATAATTAGTATAACTATAGTTACGTATATAATATACCTAAAAAATATAAATCGTCTAAATATTACCTATTTAAATTATAATTAAAATATAAATTTTTAAATTATAATAATATATTTAGTATTAATTATAATTATATATATTTATATATTATTTAAATAAAGTAGTATAGTTATAATAGTTTAAAATACCTAATAGAGATTTTAAATATAATAAGCGTTTTATATACTTTTATTTTATAATTATAATTCTATTATTATTTATTTTAAATTATATCTTATATTATTTATATATATTATTTATAATATATATTTATAGTAATATTATTAGTAGAAATTCTTATATTTATAATATATACTCTAAAAAAGAAAAACAAGATATAAAGTATATTTTATAAAATATATAAATAGTTACTATATAATTTAGTATTAAACTTTAATAATAATAATAGTAAAAAAATATATAAACTATAGGTAATATTATACTTAATTATAAAAGCCCTATTTTAGAGCGCTCTTTAATATAAAACTATTATATCGCTTTATTAATATTACGTATAATAATATATAAAGTTAATAATTTTATTAATTACTATTAACCTATTTACTTTTTACTACCTTCAGGTCTTTTTTATAAAGTTTTTTATTTACTTATTATTATATTTAATAATTTTTTTTTTCGTAGCTTACTAATTTAAATTTTTTTTTTTTTGTATTATTCCTATTAATAATAGTTTAGAAAGCTACTATTTAATAGTTAATATATATTTACTTATAACTATAATAGGTATTTTCTCTTATTAATATATAAATAAATAAACATTATCTAAAAATTATAAATTTATACTACTTTTTTAAAATAATAAAATATATTTTTAAAAGCTTAATTTTATATTTATTATTTAGTACCTTTATTTTACTTATAATATATCTTTTTTATTTATATTTACTTTTTATAATATCTAGTCTAATCGCTTTACTTTTATAGTAATTTAATAGATTAAAAACGTTTTTATTAATAATAAAAATATATACCCCTTTAGTAGATCTAGTATTTAATATAACTATTAGCTTTTATAATATTAGGAGTTATAGTTAAAATATTAATAAATAAATAATAAGAAACGTAATTTTTTATTATAGTATTAAGGTTACTATTTATAATATAAATACTTAGAACTCTATTATTACTTTATTAAAACTTTTTAGTTTTATATTTTTATTTAGTATATCTTTTTACTATAATTAATATATTATAATTCGTGCTAGCTGTCGCATGATCTGTTTAGGTCGGTAACGACGATAAAAGAGACCCTCCCACCTTAGGGCGCCGGAAAGGCACTAGACGTACGGGCAGGCGGCACACCACTGCAACTCCGGGGCGAGGCCGAGGGTGAGGATGCAGGGATCGTCGGCAGGGCTCCGGACATGTGGCATGCACCGGACGACTACTGGGGAGTACATGCGCTCGGAAAACGTGTCGCTAATTTCGGGGGCGGGATGAGACGGCGGAATTCGCGGGTACCCCGCGGCAGTTATTCCCCAGCAGCTGCAGCGAAAAAGCGGGAGCCGTCGGTGGGTTCTCAGTGGATAAGTACCTTCGAAGGTACAAAGTGTTTGGGAGTCCCAGGCTCTGGGCATCCGACGAGATAAGCAGTGAGCCGACCCCGCACATGTCGGTATCTTCGCTGCGGCCAAGCAGGTGTTCAGACTCGATCCTCGCTTTGGCACATCCGTTATCTGGTGCCGGCGCCGGCGCTTGACTCGTGGATGTGCACTATTGCCGCCTCCGTTGTAGATCATCTCCAACATGCCCAAGACTAGTGGCGTTTCTCTGTGGGGATGCGCTTCGCGCTCCGCTTAGTCTTCCAAGTTAGCGATAAGCGACTCAGACTTCACGGCTTCAACTGGTCCTGATCGCTGGCTAAACACCAGAAACGTAAAAGTCCACCGATCCCGCAAGCTTCATGCGTGATCCAGACAGCCGCAGACCGTAGGACATAGTCGTTTTCGCATTCCATTTCTCTAGCCTTCTCCTCAGCGCATCAGCTGCCACTCGTCTATCTCAACATGACACTCACCTCCCGCCTCCATGAGATGGATCTCGTAAAGGAGATGACCTTGCACATGTTCATTGCTGCACTTTTCGGTTCGGTAAGTGCTACGTCCGGAGCAAAACACAATTCTTTTCTAGTCTAAAGTAGTAAGAAACTGACATGGTGGTCCAGCTGGGTGGCATCGGATTCGGTGTCGACTACGGCTTCTGGTCGGGAATGCTAGGACTTTGGCGTTTATGACGATACAACCGGCGAATACATTATCCCGTCGATCTGGCAGTCAGTCGGCAGTCCCCCGCCTCAGGCTGGATTGGCCTTTCGTTGTCTCCTCTCTGGTTCGGTCGGGAACAAGCTCGGCCGCATCGACACTTTCGGCCTAGACTCTGGTATTTCCATTGTTGGAGTCCTCCTTCAGGCGGCAGCAGTCACTTCGTACTGGCAGGTCGTTGTCGGACGTATCATCAATGCGCTAGCCCTGGGTCTCTTATCTAACGTGACACCTGCTTATCTGGCCGAAGTCGCTCCTCTTTCCATTCGTGGTACCTTGGTCAACTGCTACCAGTTCACCATCGGTGTCGGTGCCGTCCTCGTCAACACTGCCAACTGGAGTATGCATAGACGCACAGACCAGAGCGCGTACCGCCTGAGCATCATCCTGCAGTTACTTATTCCCGGCGTCTTCATCCCTGGAACGTTCTTCATTCCCGAGAGCCCTAGATGGCTCATCGGCAAAGGACGAGATGAAGATGCCCTCGCAGCACTGGTCCATCTCCGAACAAATATGTCACGGGAGGTGCTTGAACAGGAGGCGCAGTTGATTGTTGCCCAAGAGGACGAGAACAAGAAAAATTTTGGCGGGACATGGATGGACTGTTCCAAGTGAGTCATGCAATTGATTCCCTCCATTGGCTTTCCCATTCTCCCCTCTTCATATTTCCATCGGAATATACTCTAACGCGGGGCAAATTTGTAGAGGCACGAATCTGTGACGAACCGTCATCGCTACAGGTGTTCAATGCCTCTAACAGGCTCAAGGTAGCTCCTTCATGTCCAACTACGCCGTTGTCATCCTTCAGACTCTCGGAATAAAAGACGAATACACGATTATCATCCTGCTCTTGTTCGTTCAAACAATTGCAAGTGCCTTTGCCTTCTATCTACCTGATCGATTCGGTCGCCGTTGGATCCTCATTTCCATGGCTGTCATCATGGGAATCTGCATGTTTGTTGTTTCCATCGTCATGGGATTCACCTTTGCCGACAACGATCACGGTCTTGCCGGCGCAACGGCAGCTGTCTTCATATGGCAATTCGCGACCGCCGTGGGCTGGAGCAGTTGGTATATCATATTCTCTCTTTTGGCCGGCAACTTGTTAACTTTGGGACAGTGTCTGGATGATTACTGTCGAAACCCCTACTTTGCAACTCCGGGAAAAGACAATCACCATTTCGACCTTTGCTGGATGCACCGTTTCCATTATCGTCAGTTTTGTCAGCCCCTTTATGCAGGACGCCGGATATGGTAACTTGGGAGCTCGAATTGGTTTTGTTTGGGGTGGTTTCTCCGCCGTCGCCGTCTTCTGGACTTACTTCTTCTACCCTGAAACTGGATTGCGCAGCCTCGAAGAGCTTGACGAGCTGTTCTCCAAGGCTGTATCTGTTCGCAACTTCTCAAAGTGTCGGATCAGCGGCTTTTGTGCACAGCTGACTGCAGTCGAGCATGTCCTGGTCATACCAAAGCGACGATGGCGGAAGAGGAGGAAGTCCATGAAGTTGACGTTGAGGGCAAGAAATAAGGATTCTCAGGTAGCCGTAAGAGTGTGGTCATGTGCTTTGCAGGAGAGCAGGAGTAGCACTACACAGTTCTGTAGATACCGGTTTAGCCAATCCAGCCTCTTAAGTTACTATTTTACTATTTTACCTTGCAATCTCCAAGTAAGATATACTATACTTTAACACCTTCTAGAACTCTACTATATATTCTTATGTGTGGAAAAGCTGAAAATGTCAACTTATAATAAAGAAAGCTAGATTTTTAAGCTTATATTAAGGAATAAAAAAACTTAGCCTACAATAGTATACTTGCGAAGAGACTACTTTTTAAGACTAGCGTATATAGACAAACGAAATTGGTATCTATAAAACTATACGATATTAGGACTAAAGAGACGGGTTCCAATATGGTTGGCTACCTAAGCGTTTCTTACGGGTTATTTTACTATAAGTGCACGTTGACATCAGTTTCCTCGACCTACGTAAGACTTCTAACTCAAAGGGGGTAAGGTCATTGACAATGAATTGTTCGAAGCTACTAGACTCGTCCCAGCAGCCAGCCAAGACCAGATGCAGCGTCCTTTGCAAATTTCCTCATGAGGAAGTCCCTGATACATCTCAACCCTCGTCTTGACATCATGTTCCTTCCTGAGTACCCTTTCGTATAGGAGAACTTCATTTGTCAGCATATCCGCGCCGCAAATCTGAAAGAACATAGCTGGTAAGTTACCAAGGCCAGTGGGCCACAGTAGAGGGTTCCAAAGTGGAGAAGCATGATCTGGCTCGACTGCGACCTCGAACATGTCAATTGCATCTTCGGTAAGCGATATGCCTTGCGAAAGTTATTTGCGGATTTGGTACATAGCCTTGTACTTTTCAGGGACGTCATCTGGCATCAATTCCGGTGTCGCATTCAGGTACACTCCAGTTAAGGGCGGGTTGAGTCCTTCGTCCCTCGCTTTGTGCGAAAGAGATAGGCTCAAGTAGCCACCGGCAGAACATCCCCATAGAATAAATCCTTTACTGAGATAACCACCCGGGGACTTTGCGTTCTTCGTGACCTGCGCGTTTAAGGCTTAGTCCACGCACAACGTATGCGTCGGAGCCAATGATCAGCAGAGGTAATCACTCACCCAATTCATGGCATCCCAGCAGTCGTCATAAGCTGTAGGGAATTTGACTTCCGGTGAGAGACGGTACTCAAGGCTCAGGATGATGCAGTTGTGGGTTTTTGTCGTTCCAATACAGACTTCAGCTTCCATTTCGGCGATGCCAATGACAAAACCACCTCCGTGAATGATAATGGCTAATGGTAGGCCGTCGGCCGGCACGACTCTGGGCCGGAAAACTAAGGCGCGAACGTGAGCACCATCTCGGACTGGAATTTGAATCTCTTCTCGAGTGACAGCATCGCCAGCTTCCTCGAGAGCGTTCTTGGTGTCTTCAACCCACAGAGCGTGCCATCTCTTCCTGGTTTCACGGAAACTAGAGATTTGGTGGTCTTGCACGAATCTTGCTTCGGTGGTTTTATTCAACCGAACCACGATAGAATGGCGATCAGTCTGTGGACACAAGTCGAAAAGGTTATGTGCAGATCGATGACCAAGGGGAAGAGCTTACATACCTGGTCGAACCCCCCACCCAGAGTTGCATAGAGATGCAATGTCGAGGGATCCTCGATGTCAGCCCGTTCCGCGACCATCATGAGCCTTGGGGGAAAGTCTCCACTGCAGGTGTTTGTGCTAACTACTAAGCTAGCGTTAGCGTTTACGGTTCTTCTATACCCGATCTATTTTATTTAGCCGCTTTATATTATAAATCTACTTATATTACGTACTATTTCTAATTTTATTTAAATATTTATTCTATTTTATTAGTTTTTTACCTTTTTATATTTATATCTTAACTAATTAACGTAAAAACTTATACATATACTCTCTCTTCTCTTATCTAATATAGTATTATTTATTTACTTTCTACTTACTTTAGCGCCTAAAAGCTTATAAACACTAATTATATATTAATATTATTTAGCTCTAAATATTTATAATTATTATTTTTAGTAATATTACAGGGGGGTAAAAAAAAAAGAGTAATTGAAAAAGATTAGTTTTTAAAAGTTTAATAACGCTATAAGTATTATATATAAAAATTTACAATAAAGTGTATTTATAGAAAAAGTTATAAAATATAGTATTATAAAGCCTAATTAGGCTTAGCGTATTTATAGGTTTAGTTATATAGTCTTAAACTTAAAAAAAAAATTTTTCTTAACTTTATCTATTTATAACTTTTTAACTAGCGTATATAATTAGCTGTAATATATATATATATATTACTTATATAAGTATTTATAATATAGATTAATAATATTACTATAAGTATTTTATATTTTATTAACATTAAAAAATAGTAAAAATTATAAAATACTATTATATATATTACGTAATTAAATTTTATATAATTTTCAATATTATTATAAATATTTTAGTTTTAATTAATATTTAATAATATATTATTATTATTACATAATATATACTTAAAATTTAAGTAACCCAGTTAGATAGTAATAAAATATTAGTTTTTTAGTATTATATATAGTCTAAAATATAAGATAAAAACTATATAGTTATCTTTACTATATAAGAAGTTATAAGACTTTAAATTTATAAAAATTTAAAAAGTGTTTTAGCTATTACTAATATAATATAATAGTAAATTAAATAATTATTATATTTTTAAACTTATTATATCGTGCTACTTTTATTTAGCATTTTACAGGGGGGTGACATTAGAAAAGAGTAATTAAAAAAGTTACCTTTTTTAAAATAATATAACTTTTTAGTTATAAGGCCTACAAATACGACAATAATACTGTTTTAAAGAGAAAGACTAGTGGATTCTATTCACCCTGTTAGGGGCTGCTTACTAAGGGGTTTAGGGGTAAAAAAAATTAGTAAATATAGGTAATTTTTAGGACCCTACTTTAGGCTATTATAACTTTTTATTTAAGGTATAAAATTTGCTTATTTTTATATATATAATAATAGATACTAGGTTATATTAGTATATTAAATATTTTTATATATTTATATATTAATTATAAAATTATATATAAAAGTCACTTTTTCACATTTTTAATAATAAACTAGTAAATTATATATTACTAGTATTTAGTATAATAGCCTTTAGCTTCTATAACCGCCTTATAACGGTTAGGGAGTGATAAAATACAATTATTAATAGCTTTTTAAGGTATTTTATTCTACTCCTTATTAGTAGCTTTTATAAAGGCGTTTATACTATTTAAACTATTTTCTACACCTAAATTAGCCTTTTTATTTTTAATTAGTCCTAATTTTAATAAATCCTATATATTTTCTATAGGGGCTAAATCAGGACTATAGGCTAGATAAGGAAATAGTTTTAATTTTATTATTTTTAAACTAAGGTAAAACTTTTATAGTTTTATAAATAGGGACGTTATCTTGTTAAAATTGCTAGCCTAAATTAATATTAATATTCAGATTATAATTATAATATAATATAATAATATATATATATATATATTATTATATTAATAAAAAAAGGGGTAAAAAAATAATATAAAACTTACCCCTTTTTATACTTAGTTTAACCTTAGGTATAAGGACTTTATTTATATAATCCTTACTAGTATAAGAAGTAGAAGAATTAGGTGTTTTAATAAATACTAAATTACTTCTACCTCCTACCTAAATTGTACCCTAAACTTATAGGGTAATGTCGTAGCTTATAAAATAATTAATATAAATAATATTAAAAAACTAAAACTATAGCTTAAAAATAGATAAAAAGTTATATAATTTAATATTTTAAAAAGTTAAAATAACTTACTTTATAATTAGCTAATAGCTAGTTCTCTTCTAACTCTATTATTACCCCTTTTTTTATAGTATTCTCTTCTAGCTTTACCCCTTTATATTGCTGACTTATCAGAAAATATTATTTTATTTAATTTTATATTTTTTATATTTTTTAATTATTCTTTAGCGTATTTTAATTTTTTTTTTAGCGTTTTCTTTGTTTATTATTAGTTTTTTTTTACTTATATTAATAGAGTAACCCTTTTTTTTTAAAGTTTTTTATAACTGTCTTTTTGTAATATTTAGACTATTTTCTATTAATAGTCTTTTATTTTCTTTTTTAGGACTTCTAGTTAAGTCTCTATTAATAACTCTTTTATCTCTTTTAGTTAACTTTTTTATACCCCCTATATAAACTTTTTTTATATTATAATTATTTTTATTTTTATTTTTAATACGTTGTATAGTATTATAAATACTCTTTTTTAACTTTTATAGGGTAGTAGCAATTAAAGAAGGAGAAGTATTTACTTTTAAAAGTAAATTTATTTTATGTTTAAGTTTTAAGAATTATGGCTCTATTTTAAGGAAATAGGAGTTTAAGTTTATAAAAGGTAAAAGATATTATAATATACTATAATATTACTAATATATTACGTAATTATTAATTATATAAGGCTTGGTACTATTTTTATAATTAATATAATTTTATTATTAGATTACTAATATACTTCGAAAAATTAGTTACGTGACCTAGACTAGGCCTAAAATAGTATAGTAAAAATTTTAGTTAAATATATTTACTAACTAAAAAGTTATAGGAACCTAAAGAAGGGGTTAAAAAATTTGTTATATTTAGGTAATTTTAATTATTACAGGTAATAAATATAACGTAACTAAAATTCCAATAAAAATTTCTATTATTTTCTCTTTAAAACGGTATAATTAGTGTATTTTTATGCTTAGTAATTAATTTTATATTAATTTTTAAAAAAGATAACTTTTTGGATTACTCTTTTCCAATGTCACCCCCCTGTAAATTTTTAAAAATAGGTTAAATATATACTTTTTTAAATAACGTATAAAATTTCTAAATTAAGTCTTTATGTTCTAAATTTAAATTGCCGAATATTTAGATAATAAATATTACTTTAAATTTAGTATAGAAAGATTTTATAGTAATTATTAATATATATATATATATTATAGCTAATTTTATACCCTAGTTAAAAAGTTATAAATACGTAAAATTAAGTAAAAAAAAGTCTTAAGTTTAAGACTATATAACTAAGGCTATAAATACGCTAAGCCTAATTAGGCTTTATTACACTATAATTCATAGCTTTTCCTATAAATAACCTCTGTTTTAACTTTTTAAATATAATACTTATAGAGTTATTAAACTTTTAGAAACTAATCTTTTTAGATTATTCTTTTTTTTCTTTACTCCACTGTATATTCTACTTAAATTATATATATACGTGTATTTCTCTTTATAGAAGATTACTACCTTTAGTAGTCTTTTTATATCTAAGTTTTATATCTTATTTTTAAAACTAGTCCTTTAACTAAAATTAATACTACTCTTTTAATACTTTTTTATATATAAGACTATATAATAGTAACTAGCTTTATAGTACTTATTAATACTAAAAAGAGTATTTATATAGTAACGTTGCGTAGTTTAAAGCTTTATTAAATTTTTATTTAAGTTATTTATATTTGTTAATAATAATATTAAATAATATATAGTAGGTAGGTACTTTATTTTATAGTTTAGCTTAGGTTTAATATAGTATTTTTATACAATGTTAGTAATAGTAAAAAATATAAACTACTTTTTAGTCCTAGATTCTTTTTACTACTAGTATTATAAGGCATAGGAAAGTATAAAATCTAAAACTCTATTAATATTTATATATATATTTATATACTAATTAAATAAATAGTGTGGCTGTGGTGGCTGTGTAGGCGACTAAAAGGGGTTTTAAAAAAGGAGGAGTATATATATACCTTTATATTAATATTTATAATTCTTTTAATTATTACGTATATATTAGTTAGACTATATATATTTATATATTAATTAAACAAATAGTGTAGCTGTAGTGGCTTAGGACGACTAAAAGGGATTTTAAAAAATAAGGAGTATATATATACCTTTATTTAGTTAGACTATATATATATATTTATATATTAATTAAATAAAAGGGTGTGGCTGTGGTGGCTGTGTAGGCGACTAAAAGAGGTTTTAAAAAAGGAGGAGTATATGTATGCCTTTATACTTAATATCGAAAAAGTTAGGTAAGGCTAGGTTAAAAAAAAAGTTAGACTATATATAAATTACTTTATAAGAAAGCGTAGTAAGAGTATAACTTATATTTTTAAAAGTTTAATATTAAAGTTATTTATAGGATAAAGAGACTATACTTTATATTTTACTTATAGATACTACTAGAGGGTTGTACTATACTAGATAATACTAGTAGTATAGTATATAAAAACCTATAAGCTATAAATATAGATATACTAGCAGTATTATATAAAATATAAATAACTATTTACTAGTTATATTATAAAAAATAGAGTATTATATCTATATTATAGTATAGTATCTATTTAAAGTATATAGTATATATAAAAAAATATAATACTTAGTTAGGTAAATATACTTATATATTATCTTATTAACTAAAAAATAGTTAAGTAAGTTTATTTAATTATTAAACTCTATAATTATATATTACTTATTTATTTATTATTTATTTATTATATTATTCTACGATTATAATACTAACCTCTAGTAGTAGTAAATATAGTTAGTAAAAAAATTCTTTATATTTTATAAAATAAAATAAAAAGTTATACTTTTCTACTATATTTGTTTTTATATTTATATATTAATTAAATAAAAGGGTATGGCTATAGTGGCTGTATAGACGACTAAAAGGGGTTTTAAAAAATAAGCAGTATATATATATCTTTATATAAAATATATTTATTTTTTATTTTATAAATTAATAGAGTTTTACTACTATATATGTTTTATTATAAGTATTAGTAAGTATTTTATACTATAGGAAGAGGTAGTACTCTTTAAGCTTTTTAAGCTTAGCGTTAACAGCGTATATAGTAGCGTAAAAAAAAGCTTTCTAAAGTACTTTAGATTCTTTTTTTTAGTATTTTAAAAAGATTTAAAAAGGTCTTTAAAAATAGAGTTAAAGAGTAGTAAAAGGAGGTTTAGAATTTTTATTTTTATATACACTTTACTAGTATTATGCGATTTTATAGTATATTAAAAAAAATTAACTTTTACTACTACTAAAACTAAGGGGGTAGTAAAATATATATATACGTAATATATATAGTGTTTACTATATAATATTTTAAATTAAACGTTTATTATTATAAGTCTTATATTAGTTAGTAGAGATCTATTAGCTTCTAATTAGCTAGTAACTAGTAAACGCTAGTCTTTATACTATTATTAATTATACTATTTACTATTTACTACTTTTATATAGTTATAGTAGTATTTATTTCTATAATTATACTTAAGTGTATAAAGAAATAACTATTTTAGTAAGTATAGTTTTATTTATAAGAGTCTAGTTAGCTAAGTATTTAAAATAACTATAATATTTTTAACTAAATTATAACTAAACTATACTCTAAAATAATACATATATAGGTATAAGTATTACTTTTATATCTATTTTAGTAAAATCTATTTAAATATATATAAAACTTCTTATTTAAACTACTAAACTATATTATATAGTATAAAAATATACGTAGTTAGTTTATTATATTAGTCTAGCCTTTAGTTCTACTACGTTATTTTTATTTTATTAATTTTTTTTTATTCTCTATTCTACTATAGACGCTAGGCGGACCCTAATTAAAAAAGATTAGTAATTCTACTAGCTACCTCTCTAGTAGTGTATTAAATAATTTATATATATATATTACTATTTATAATCCGGGTATAAAAAACTATTATTTATAGTTAGTTTTATATAAAAAGAGGTAAAGTGTAGCATTAAGACACTAGGCTAAAAAGGGTATAGGTAAAAAATAGTTATTTACCTAGATATAATTAAAAAAAATAAGTATATATAAAAATTATAAAAAATAGTTTTATTATAGTTAGTTTACGCGTCCAAGATAGTATTAATAATACTTATTTACGTTAATAGAAGAGGAATATTATTTATTTTTATTATTTTTTTAGTATATTATAGCTAGAGTTATATATATAAAGAAAAAAATAAAATACTTTTAGTTTTAGTTTATACTAAACCAAGATTAATATAATCTAGGACTAAACTTAGGGCTAAAGCCTTATAAATCTTAAAAGCGTTATATTTTAAAAAAAAGTTATTAATATTTAAATTAATAAAAAAGCTTAAGTATAATTTAAATAATATATTATTAAATAAAATTAAATATAAAATACTATAAAAATAATTTATAGTTTTAATATACTAAAATAAAAGTACTTCTTATAACGTGTTCTTTAAAGAGTAGTTATATAATTTACTACTAATATTAAATATAATAATCGTATATAATTTAAAATTTTTATTAGTAATAATTATATATATATTAATAAATTATATAATAATTTTTACTAATTCTATTTTATTAGTTATTAATACTAGACTAGTACGATAAGTACTATAATTTTTACTTAATTATATAAATTTAACTTTAACCTACTTATTTTATTTAATATTTATATAGTAATATAATTTATAATAACTATAAACTAACTTAATATAACGTAACTATAAAACTACTACTACTAAGAATAGAATAATAAATAATTAAAGAATAGCCATTAAGCTAGCTTACTAATAATATTATTAACCTATAAGAATTTAATGTAAAATAGTAAAAGAGAGAGGAGAATATCTAAAAATAAATTATATATAAGCTTAAGGAGACTAGAATCTGTTTTTGTAATATACTTATAAATTAATAATATATATTTATATATTAATCGAACAAATAGTGTGGCTGTGGTAGCTTAGGGCGACTAAAAGGGGTTTTAAAAAAGGAGGAGTATATATATATCTTTATACTTAATAATTAAATTAGTAATTATAAAAGTCTTATATAAGAGAGCTTAAAAATAACTTAATTATCTATTAATTATAAATCGTAATTACGCGATCGTCTAACGATCTCCTAACCATTACCTATTACATAGCCGATATATATATATAAATAGCAGAATCTCCTCTACTTAATATAATTAGTATTCTTTTTACTTCTGCTATTAGCGCTTACTCGGGAAGACCGCTACAGTAATAGTTGCCCTCTCGGCTTAGCCGCCGGGCGTTAATAAATTATATATATATATGTATATCCAGTCTTCTGTGATTTAATATCTCACGATATTGATACCACTACCGGTTGACAGCTCACGCATTAACACCTCCTCACCTTATCGTCGTTACTCGTGCCCGAGAACCAACCCAAGCCCTATCGGACTTAACATACATTTTCCGTCTCATTCTCGCGAGCAGCCACCACCTGCACAACCGACGCATCAACATGCTGCCCATCAAAAATTATACGAACCTCCTCCAACGACAGTCCCTTCGTCTCCGGTACATAGAAACACATGAAAATAACCACCGCAACTAACACCCCTACATACACGAGATAATACCTCCACATGATTCTCTCTAGCGCAATTGGATTGACGTATTGATTAAAGCATACGGCAACAGCCTGGGTAACCCAGAATATGCTGGCTCCTTTAGCTCGGAGGTAGCTCGGCCATATCTCGTTGATATACAGCACGGGAATAGGTGTCAGCCCAATAACGTAACCCCCTAGAAACAGGAACAAAAATATGATGACGGCGTAGCCCGCGGCTGTAGACTGCGTGCTCGAGTACCGCGCGGAGCACACGGTGACTAGAATCATAAACAGCAGCATCGTGCCGGCGGACGTGAGGAATAGGCGCCGGCGACCAACTCTCTCGGCGAGCAGCGCGGCGCCGCATGCAATAAACCAATTATAGATCTGCAGACCGCCGTTAATACCCTGTTGCTGGAAGGCGCTAGTTATGCCGACGGTTTGCAGGACGGGCGCAAGGTAGATTGTGATGATGCCGTTGCCGACCCACTGCGTCGCTATGCCGATGGCTATCGTCAGGACGAGGCGTTTCCGGTTCCCCGGCGTGGTGAACAGCGAGCGCCAGCCGATGTGGCGGCTTCGACTCTCTAATTCAGACGACTCGGAGATTTGCGAGAGCTCTAAGCGGACGAGGTCATCGTCTGTGTGCCCGTTGGCGTGATACGTGGCGAGGACGGAACGGGCTTTTGCGTAGTTCCCGTGGGATACGAGCCAGCGGGGGGATTCGGGGCAGAAGAAGATGAGGATGGATTGGACGACTGTCCAGAAAAGTTGTATTGCTACGGGGAGGCGCCAGGACCAGGAGCTGGGGATGCTGAGGGATCCGTAGGATGCCCAGGTCGATGTTATTGAACCGACAAAGAAGAAGGTGTTGAAGAATGCGCCGACGACGGCTCTTTGCCGCGGATGCGCGAGCTCGAGACATAATGCCGACGAAGAAATGATGTTGAAGATCGAGCCAAACCCCGCGATCAGCCGCATAGCTAGGAACACGCTCGACGATTTATTGAATATCTGTCCGATGAATCCAGCAGTCATAACCAGGTTCCCAAACATAATTCCTGCTCGACGCCCGGATTTATCGGAGAGCCACGGCGCGGGGAAGAAGGCGGCGATGGAACCTAGAGACTGGGCTGCGACGACGAAGCCTAGAAGCGTAGCGCTGGAGAGCCCCTGGAGATCCTCGAACCAGCGTGGATTCGCTATTAGGCTGGAGATGAGGGAGCTGACATAGCCGTTGGACATGGCGCCTAGGTAGCACGTGAAGAGGAGGAAGTTGAGCTTTCGCATGCCGGGATCTCTCCACCATTGGGAGTGGGTGTTGTTGACGACATGGTTTTCCGGCATCGGAGTAGTCTTGTATTTCTTAGGTCAAAATTGTCGAGATTGTTGAGTGTAGTCTATGTGACAAGAAGGGAGTAAAGGTTGTGGAGGCTCAAAAGTAGGTAACAAAGGGGTGCGGTAGGTCGAGGTGCACAAGAACAAGAGGTGTCAAATATTAAGTTTGTTAGCTCCGTACAAGAAAATAGGTGAAGAAGTAAGCAGTAATGTGGTGTT
Source organism: Pleoardoris graminearum (assembly GCA_030770415.1). Taxonomy (NCBI): domain Eukaryota; kingdom Fungi; phylum Ascomycota; class Dothideomycetes; order Pleosporales; family Didymosphaeriaceae; genus Pleoardoris; species Pleoardoris graminearum. The sequence goes on from JASEKS010000018.1 coordinate 107,227, forward strand.
GTGAGAAGCAGACGTCAGCTATGAGGAATTTTGATAGACTATCGCCCTCTACCCTTGTCCTCGCTAAGCCGATTCGAGCAAAGGATGCGCTGTTACTACGTATAACATTGCCCATTTATCTGTGATTGTTCCGAGTTGACCAATCGGTGGGACTTGACTAACAGGGGTGTTCAGTCCCACAAAGCAACCTGCGAACCCAATACTACTAACGTTGGTATAGCCGAACCAATCGAATTGGTACGCAGGTATCTTACTGTAACTTGATATATCCATATTCCCAAGGAACGGAGGACGCTGCTCTTAACCCATCCGGATCTTCGGCGGGTGGAGTCAGGGATTACGATTTCGTTGCGCCGCAGGCAGTGATGTTCGGGATTTTGTGTGTAACACTTTAGCTGTTATGTATAGGCTTTATTGGTTAGCTTTTTTTCTGGTCGATGTTCTGGTTAAATATAACATATGGTGTAAGCCGTTGCGGAACTGCTAAAGGAACAAAGAATATACCGTGTCTGTGCACGCGGTCCCGTGATGCACACATTTTACTACGAAATTTAAAGAAAATAAGCATCTTTAAAGCTATATAACTATCTAACTACTAATTATTATTAACAGCTCTCTTAACTAAAGTTATAGAAAAAGACTATATTTATAATTCTATAATTTTAGTTTTTTAATAAAAAATTAAACTTAAAATATAGTAAGATATTTAAGATTTAATATTATTAAAATCAAAGAGTAATATTATTTAAGAGTAAACTATAATATTTTAAATAGTTTTTATATTAAAATTCTTATTATAAATACTTATATCGAAAAGTAATAAGTACGCCTAGACGACGATCCAGATAAATACTTATATAAGAAGCTAAACTACTAATTCTAAATAATATTTTTATAAATTTTAGAAAGATAATAAAACTTTTTAATTAGCTATTTTATATAAAAAGCTCTAATATAAAAACTATTTTAAATAATATATTATAATCTTAAAAAATTAATACTTTTTAATTTTAAAGTCTTTATTTTTTTAATTTTTTATAATATTTTAAAATTTAATTAGTATTAAAAAACTAAAATTCTGGTATTATAAATATTACTTTTTTTATTATTTTAGTTAATAAAAATTTTAGGAATATTTAGTAGTTAAAAATTATATAGTTTTAAAAATACTTATTAATATTATATTTCTTTATAAAATATATATATTATCGGTATAATTATATTATAATATTAAATTATCTTTAATATATATTAATTTTTACTTATTCTTAAGACTATAATATAAATACTAAATACGTATTTTTTAATAGTTATCTATTATTTAGTAATGAAAATACTAACTAGTAGTCTAGAAATTAATTAAACCTAAAGATATTATATAAATATTATAAAAAGTTTTTATAATATAGTTACGTAAAGGTATATAGATATATATAAGTATATATAAATATATATAAATATATATATAGATACCTAAAATCTTTAAAAAAATAAATTTTTTAATTTTTAAAAACATTATAAATATTTAAACTATAACTATAATATTTTAATATAACTATAAATAATATACTATATTTTATTTATTTACTATAAAAGGATAGTTTATATTATATAAAGAGCTAGAAAAATATAAAAAAATTAGTTTTTTAACTAGTTTTAATATACACTATATAATATTATATAGTATATATATAGTACTAGTTTATTATTATAATAATATATAATAAAATTCTAAAAAAGTATAATAGTTACTAAGTTATTAATAACGTCTTTTTTAGCCTAGTTTTTTTTACTAAGCCACTAGTTAAAAGTAGTATTTACTTATTCTAACTTTTTAAATAAATAATAAAACTATATTTTTTATATTTTTAATATAACGAAACTTTATATTTTAGGTTATCATAGCTGCAGGTACATGGCTCTTAGACTCCTGTATACGCTTAACTGAATTCGGTAAGGCTATTGGTAAGTGCCATAGTAAAAAAGCGGGGCCGACTTTATAAGAGAGTGTGTTTGGGCGGAAGCTACTCTACAAGCTCTTTCTATTCTTAACAATGCCTCGAAACGACTCGATACCATCCGACCGAGTGACGCCGCCGATGTCACTCTGGACGGGTTGATGGGCATCAAGCCAAGACGACCTCCAGCGGGCGAAGAGGGAAGGCTAAGGGCTACAGCCATCTCAAGAGGGCGAGTTATCACGACCCTAGACGAGTTGATCGGCGTCAGGCCAAGACAACCTCCTTTGGGCGAAGAGGAAAGGTAGAGGCTGGAGCTATCCGAGACAAGGCAGCTGCTGTGGAGGGAGAATTGAATCCCTCCAAATGGGAGCTTGTTGGCAAAAGTCTTGAACAGAGTCAATGAATCTATATTCGTGTTGGTGTCGAATTCCATTACAGATGTGTATGTAGGCGTAATATTCGAGACGGCTGACCTCTTCTTCTCCAGTATTTATCCTAGCCAGCTGAAGGGCATTTTCACCTCCACCTGGCTAGGCTAAGCCCTTTATGGATAAGCAGTCAATATCTGGCTCCGTGCCAGCCGCCTACTGTCAATGGTATCCTCTCGAGAAAAGAACGGCACACCCAAATAGTCCTAGCTTAGCCAGGTGAAGGGAATTTTCACCTCGACCCGACTCAGCTAAGCCGTTTATGGATAGACAGTTGAATATCTGGTTTCGTGCAGGCCGTCGAGATATCACATGACGCATGCGGATCCGCCTGTGCCGCACAATAGAGGTCCCTTAAGGAAAGAGCGGCACACCCGAATAGTATTAGTCTAGCCAGGTAAAGGGAATTTTCACTTTAACCTAGCTAGGCTAAGCTGTTTGTAGATAGTGAATATCTGACTCCGTGACGGCTGTCAGGATATCTACGGTTAAAACTCGCGGCCGCCGAGTCCCCACCAGCAACAAAAGACACGCTCGACCTCAATCTTGCGAAATTCAGCTCTGCTCACGGCATCAGCATGTTACACGTGCTCTCTCTCGTTGATTACAGTTCCACCAATACATCTGCTTCCGATTCCGCCAACGACCCGGAGCATCCCCCGCTACGGGTAGGTCAGAGCCGCTATGTTTGGGCATTTGGGCACGGGTCGCACACTTTTCGGTTAGGCTTCGTGGCGACTCTGTTTGGCTGCACTTGTGTTTTGCTGCGTACAACGCTACGGTTCTACGTCGTGTCGGGAAAGCGCTCAGCCCTCGAGATACTTACTGCCGCGATGAAGTACCCACACGGTGGGTAGTTAGATGGAATGAAACGCGAGTCGCAACTGGCACAAGTGATGGTTCAGTTGCGCCATGGCCGATTTGGGGAGCTCGAGATACGACCAGCCAATTAACCTCTACTTAGGAAGGCAATTGGGGTTTGGTCAGACTTTGAACTGAGCTTTTTTTTACGATAAAATCCCTAGGCAATTTCGGGACTCACTGCGCACAAGCGTCTATGGTTACCTGTTAATGCACGGCAACTCGTGTGAGATTCACAGCGTTTAGCAATAGCTACCAAGAATGACAGAACCTGAGGTGAAAATAGTCCTTGTCTCCTGTTTTGCAAACCGCAGATTCCAGCAGTCCTTAACCCCAAACACTTATTTTTGAAATAATCAAGATGATTTTAACGGACTATCTAAGCAACAATAAAAAAAAACTGTACCTTTAAAGTTGACTGCAAAAAGGTTTGTCGGGAGTCCGGGTAGTCAAGCAACCGGAAGCATTACTATCCAGCACAAAGATGATATATCACAGCCTCTGGGTCATTTTGAAAGTCGCCTTTGATGGGACATCCAAAGTGCCGAAAATTGTAAGCCATGGTGCCGACTTCGGAGAGGCGGAGGACTTGTGTTCACATCGAGAATGCACATGCGCGTAGCACTGATCCCGGCCCAAAGGAGGCAAAGTCGCTGAGGGTCCAGGCAGGGTTCCGGCAGGGCAATCGATGACGAATCACCAGTTGGTTGACCCGAATGAAAACAATCCGCCATCTCATTCAAAGACGCCTGCTGGGAAAGGAGACGTAGTCATTGGCCAGCAGCAACGAGGCACGCGAGTGTGGAGAGGGACGTGGTATTCGTCTGGTGTGATGGTTTCCTGCCAGGAGACTAAATAGGGGCCCTGGAACAAAGCGTTTGCGAAGACGGCGTGCGGACGCCAATGTTGGCTGTGTTGCGCTATCAAGGTCGATCGTTGCACGCTGCATGAGCTTGTGCCGGACGGCTATGCTCGCCTTTTGACGTCCCGTTTCCTTCGGTACTTATGGTTTACGATCGCGTTCGCTCGTGTTTGGAATCCGCTTCACGATTACATCCACGTTGTTATCTTTATGCTGCAGCAGTTTTATATATTTTCTACCCGCTAAATGGTTTGCATTCCCGATTTTCGCGTTCATCATTCTCGAGTAAACTTTATAGCCCTCTTGACTGGAAGAAAGCTTAGCGACGCATTGAATGTGGAAAAGGACAAGATCCGTGTCCTGCCCCTTTTTCGTATCTCGCTCCCCGAACGACCATTGCGAAAATATAATTATCTTTCGTTGGCATTTTTATTTGTTCACCGAAGCCAGGGATACTTTTAGCTTTTCCGATACTTGGAAACTACCCTATGCGTCCCTCCACTCCAGGCCCGTCGGCTTCTAAGTGCCTTGCCTGTATTTGGACAACGCCAACTCGTTGGTATTCGCCTTGAGCCCTCTCAATCACGGCAATTCCGAAATAATTTCGCGCACAATTAGCCATGTCGTCGTGTTGCCCAACTAGGACGCAACCCAAGCTGTTCGCATCGACAGCATCTGGGTTATCCAGGACCAACCTCCATGGCTGCCTCAGCAGCTCTGGTGTCCGAAGTGGATAGACCGTGGCCTCAAAGTAGCACGCGGCTGCGATCGCCTCATTTAGTCTATCATCCCGAGCTGGGAAGGTAAGAGATTTGTTCCAAGCCATGCCTTGTTCCGGCACGCTCACGTAGCTTATCTTACCATCATACGCCATCCACGACCACGAAGGAACCGGCCGGTTGTCAGGATAAGCAATGAGGTCGAGAGGTCTTTCCCCTTGGCGCCGCCAGAGGAGACCGCGATGGGGAAAGGCGTCGAAGACGCCGTAGCTGCTCGTGGTGTTCCATGCGCGCGCAACCTTCCTTTCGAGTCCCGAGATGGCAATCGATCTATCTGTCAGAACGGTGAGACCAAGTCCGGAGTAGGTTTCAAACAGATCGTGTATGAGCAGGATCCTCTCCATCGTCGTGCGGTTCATTATTGCTCTGGGGAACTGGGGATCACCCATCATGGCCGAGTAGGGACTGGGAAACACGGTAAGTTAGGGCATGTAAAATAAAGTCTGTGGTCAAAAGAGACCGGAGGCATTGCAGCTAAGAGGAGGCCCTGAATGGCATGAATGGATCGGAAAGGTACGAACGAACAACTCACTTCGAAAACATCGTCATAGTTTCACACTGTATCCCCGCCCCACATTCAAAATAGGTCTGATTCTTGGTGAAGTACAGCGTTCGTCGTGACAATGCTCGCTCCTGGAACACCCACCCTCGTTCGTTTACCGGACCCTTGTCGACATCGGTTCGGAAGCTGTCTACAACTTCGCTGATCCAAAGCCCTCCGGTCGACTCAAAGCCTCCCTTCAATTGCAAACATTCTCGGCTAGGCCGAGGAAGGAGAAACCCCTCTCCAAAATTGCGAGCTGAGGTTGCTGAAATGGTGCAGTATGCGCTGCTGAAGACGAACTCCATGCGAGCAGCCTCGCGCTCCCAGTCCTTCTCGTCTCCTTGTATTATGCACAGCGAGTCGATCCAGAGATATTTAATTTTCAGTTTCCTCGTCACCGTGATCGCATCTCGGAAGGTTCGAGGTAGTGCATCGATGGCTAGGCTCGAGCAGCGATCCTGGAAGTTTTCTTTGTGCGTACAAATCTTCTTCCAATCTTCCTCGCTGGGACTGCCCCAGCAGTGCGACAAAGCTACGTACTGAAACATTTCTCCGGGTTTAGTGCAATGGAGGTGAATCAGTGGTGCCTCAGCATCGGAGCCAACGTCCAACACTCTCGTTGGTTGAAGGGACTCGGCTAGTTTATCGCGCTGCATACAACAGCCAGCCTCCCAATGATTCGCATCGCAATTTTGCAAATAGGCAAGCAGTATATCGAAGTGAACGTCGCTCCCAGCGTCGGAGATGCTTCCACAACCCAATGGGACGTCAGATGTCGAGGAACCTTTCGTTTCGGTACACATTCTGAGAATGGGTTTTCTGTAACAGTCGGCCATCAAATTATAGCCCTTTCTGTAGACCTTTATGGTTCGAATATCTTGTTTCGTCCCCGCACGATCGAGAGCCCTCGCGAGCATTTCACACAGACGGCAGGTCTTTGACTCCTTGAGGGACAGCATATCGACAAAGAGTCGAAAGTCGTCGGCTAAAGGGTTGAGCAGTTGGCATCGGTCACAGAACTGCACACCTGACGTCATTGGCGGCTTCAAATCCGAATCCTGTCCCAAAAACGGCCACCCAAGAGTGGCAACTTTATTCTCATGCAACTGGACCCTGTCATAGTCGTATTCATCTGTGCTGCTTCGTCTGAGGGCGGAAATTGCTTCGCCGTACGGCTAAGGCGTGGCAAGAACAAAGTCAGCTTCGTGTTTAGAGGAATTTCTACCATATTGCATTCAATCCGACGGCGAAGACGCGCACAATTCAAGTTCCCCGGCGGTTGAAAATTCCACGTGCAAAACCTTTCTGAGAGTGCATTTAGCACATTGTTCCAAAATACATCATCGATCTAGGGTTTGACTTTGCGTTTACTTCTTCTCCAAGCGCTAGATGAGGTGATGGTGTCCAAATTGAAATCACGCCATGCTACTTACCGCTTTCGTAGGGGTGACACTTTCGTGGTGGTTTCCATCCAACTTAGGATCGGGCTTGGGCACGATGTCTGGAGAAAATTGACCGAACTTATCACCATCTCCCTCGTTACCATTGGGTTCGGGAGCCTTTTTGGGGGCAAACACCTCGGGAGAATGAAGAGAGCGACCCATCGCGGAGGAAGCAAATTCCTCGAGATGGAACTCAACCCAGTTCTCGAAGTCGGCAAGCTCGTAGGGCTGAACGGTTGCATCGGTTGCGAACTCGCTGTGAGGAAGATAATTCCCGTCGTTTAATTGGGGGTTGTGGTCGGCCGCCTCGATAGCAAGGTCTGCATCCGTAAGAGGCGGTTGGGAGGACACTTTGCAGAGGTAGTTGGCTCGCAAGTTGTCCAAGCTGAGCACGCAGTCGGCTTGGAATCTCAAACTCTTAAGGGGTTGCATGTTCTGCTTTTCTTCGTGGCCAGCTTGAACTTCGCTCCAAGCCTTCTCCAGTCGATCACGGGTAGTTTTGAGCGTCGCTGCGGTCCGGGAAAGCCATCCCTCTTCGAGCGGGCTTAGCTTGACCAAGCGGCGTGAGATCTTGGCCATCATCACGAACAGGATATCGTGGGTGGTCTGGGCGACCACAGCTTGGTCCAGAACTCGACTCATGAAGAACACCACGAACTCCTTGTAAACTCTCGGCGACGGTGCGTGCGGGTCCAGGTCTTCCAAGATCAGCCGGAGTATCACTCTGACCATCAGCCAGAGGGGCGAGCGCCGCCAGGGGTGCGTCCTATCACCAATGACCTCCTCTCGGCTGCGCTTGCATATCCGAGATGACGGTTTCGGCTCCGTGGCACCAGCGCCGGCTCCTCTCAGGACCCCCATAACCATGTGCGTGACGAGTCGTGGGTGGGCATCCCACTTTTCCTCATCACTCTCGATCGCAGGCGCCATTTCCGCGTCCATCTTTGCAAGCGCGTCCACGAGAGGTATCCGGAAGCTCGAGTCTTCGAGCGTATCCGTCGGAATCGTGACGGACGAGCCCGGAAACCAACGAACGAGACGGCCGGGCGTATTGGCGACGTCTTTGGTCCTCGCGAGAAGTTCGAAAGCTTCGAAAGTGACCGCCGTGCCGCGATGTCTCACGAGAAGCGCTGCATTTTGGCATTTCACGTGAATAGCCAACGAATCTAAGCGTCCGTTAGTTTGCCACCGCATTGCGAATCGACGTTTACCCGCGAGCGTACCGCCACCCTTCAGATCCATCAGTTCTTGCTCCAGCGTTTTGGCGCTCAGAACGCCGGCGATGTCACGAATTTTGACCATCCTTTCGATCATAAACCTGCAGTTGTTCAGGGCGTCTGCCGTGGGCTTACTACTTCCGTAAAGCGCCGAGAACTCTTCCAGAGAAGTCTGGACCGTCCGGAGGAGAGCCATCTCCTTCGTCGCGGAGGAGTCATCGGATTCCGGCAGCTTGGGTGGTAAAAAGACATGGGAGATGAGATAGTGAAGTTCCATCGAATCCAAGCCACTGTCCCTCTCCGCAGTTTGCTTTTTGCCATCGCGCCCCGTATACAGACGGTTGAGATAGTTGCTCGAATTTTTCTTTTTAAGAGTGCCATGGGCCTTCATGTTGGTTGCCAATTTACACACAAAATCAAGCACCTGCGACGTTCAAGGCCTCTCCAATAAATTGGTTTACGCAGCCTAGACTTTTCCGAATCGATGGGCACCGCACAGAAGGAGGTACACCTAGTAGGGGAGGATGCGCGGCTCTCAAATTTGCTACAGGCAGCGACAAGACGTCAAGCCACCAGCGGACAACACATGACCGGTCAGCCTTCGATACCTGATGCGTTATCTCGTGGCCAATCAATTAGCACGACCAAGTGCCGTGGCTTCGGCAAGCCATCCACCACGACCGTGACACGTTGGTTCGGGCAGAAATCCAGCCTTCGCCGCGGCTGCTTCGGTTTGGCGCCAAGCAGAAATAATCGAATGTGGCTGCGGCCTGCTCGAACTCACCGGTAGCGTCAGGCTCGCCGTGGCATCGTTGAAAGATCGCCTCCCATCCCGCCCGAAGCAGCGTCGTCCCTCGCCCGCCGGAGGAGCCGCAATTCAGCGAGCGTGCCCATCTCTCAAAACACCAAGTCTTCCGGCCACATCGCGACTTTTTTCGAGCTCAGATAGGCCCAACATTGCGGTACGGCTTTTTGAGGACCGGTAGGCGTACTGCCCGTAGCTGTTTTGCATAGAAACTCCAACACCACTTTGCCCTGGGGATTCCAAAAGCGCCCATCCAAAGTATTGCGGTTCGCCAACCTCAACCCTATCCCCCTTTTTGTTTTTTAAAAATTAAAAAATTAAAAATTAAACAAAATAAAAATAAAAACCCGCCCGAAGGCCATGACTTCGCGCACACGCGCGCATTCCGCGTCCAGCTTGGCCGAACTGGAATATTGGGAGTCCTATGAGGTGCAGCCTGCCGAAGACGTGGAGCCCTTGGGCCTCACCCTCCCGGCCTTGCCGGCTCTGCCCGCCGCTCTCGCAGATCAATTCGCGCCAGCCCGCCCGGGGATGAATGCGGTTGCAGAGCAGATGCAAAAACCCGCCGAGACGAAGCGCGAACATTACTTGCCAATACCAACCCCGACCAAAGAGGTGGTGGCCGCAACGCAATTGGCAGGAAACACCGCGGAGCTGATTTCCAGGTATCTCTCGACGGCGCAGGTCGCCTACCGGAGCAATCCAGAGGCCATGTCCGACATGCTGCTGACGATCATGGAGCTCTGGGTCACTTGCGACGCGGCTGCAACGACCGCCTGCCCCCTCTTGCAAGAGTACGCCACCGGATTCCGCTCCGGCCTTTTCGACGCGCTCGTCTTGCCCAAGGTCGAGCAGCTGGAGAGACTGGACAAGGTGGAGAAATATCTGAGCTGGCGGGCGTCAAAGGCACATTACGGGCCGCCGTGGGAGCTGTTCGGGAGCAACTCCGTGACGAGCGATTCGTTTTCCATCCGATACTACGAGCGGCACAGCGAGGTGCGGATCGCCCACAAAAAGATCACGGAGCTCTCTCAGCAGGTGAGGCAGGTCAAGGTGGAGGAGATGATGAAAGCTCGGTTCGAGTATCAAGGTTTGATCGACGAATTCAACGCCAACAAGAAGCATGCCGTGGAGAAGGTCGCCGATCACGCCGGCTGCGAGGTCGAAGTACACATGGAGAACGACTGCGCGCGTTGCATCGCCTACAACCGCGCCATGGAACTGCGACTTGAACCCTACGAGTCTTCGCTCCCGGAGAACGAGAACACCGCGAAGGCGGAAGTTTTCGAGATGACCATGCCCGACGCTTTTCGTTACTGGCGAAACGTCACCCTCCGCATCCTCGTCGATATTTTCAGCAGCCCGCGCGAACCAACGCAGCAGGAGGAGTCGCTCTACTGCCCATCCAACGATTCGGTCATCAACCGCACCGTCAACATAAAAAAATCGGAATCGGACCGCTTCAGGCTGGCGTTGTCGCGCGGGTACACGGCGGAGCTGGCGACGAAGCACATATCCAACTGCGACGAGTCCAACATCATCCTCAAGCGCTCGTGGGCATACCATCTTTACGACTTTCGCCCCGGAGTCGCACTTTCGCTCTCGCTCGAGAAGCTGGAGCTGCCGCCCGAATTCCAGTACTCCCCGAAGGCTCTTCCCGATCCGCTGAGAACCTGGGCCGTCCGATCATCCCATTCTCAGAACGACGTCCTTGCGCGTCAGGACAAGTGTCCCAAGGACATGGGCCTGGAGGAGTTCAAGGCCTTCGGCACTTTGAGATCGGTCGTGCGCCTCCAATGGCACAACATATTGTGTCAGCTCGCCATGCCCGCACTGTCGTTCAACAAACCGGAAACGTTTTACCTGCTCATGCAGGCCGCCAACGAAGCAGGACCAGCCCGGAACGGCACGGTCCTCCGAGAAGCGCACAGCGTCCTCGACGAACGCCTGAGCATCGCCCTGTTCGACAGGTTAAAGGTCTCCTTGAAGAGGATCCAGGGCAGCTGGGACGCCGACCTGCCCCTCTCCATCATCTTGTGCCTGACGACTCGACTCCTCTCCGTCACGGCAGACCACGTGCACGAACGGTTCCTGAAGCTCTTGGCTCGGATCAGATCCGTCGCCATCGACTGGGTCCGCGTTCTCCTTGGAAAATGCGCCGAAGCCGTTTCGGACGTCGAGCTGCAGGACCTGTCATGCCGCGTCTTCACCGCAGCCTTGATATGCCAGGGGACCTTTGACGTGGGGCCGCGCCATCTCGCAGGTTTACTCTCGGACCAAGACGGCGAGGCAATGGCGATAATGCTCGAAGCCGCCATCGTCCTTTCGAGGCGTGCGCAGCCGAATGCGAACGTCCAGGCGCCCGATTCCGTCTCCGCCATCCTGTTCAGTCGCTGGGTGAAAGTATCCCTGCGAGCCGCGGAGGTATCGAGGAAGAGCATACTGGAAGAAAAAAGCACCTCCCTCGACCGAGCCATCACGCAGGTGTGGGCCAAGTACTCTCGCGCATCGCCATGGACGTCCAGGGCGAGCCGACCTCACATTCTCGGCTCCACAACCTCTTCGGGCCCGGGCCAACAGTCGCAGCACCTCCAGTACAACCTCCTGACCGGAGAGCTCCTGGTGGACGGCTCGCCGCTGTCCAACTTACCAGCCAACTACAGCGCGCACGAGTCCTACAAACGATTGTTCGGCAGCAGAGCTGTCACCGTCGTGCCTTCTCCGAAGCCCGGCATGCGATTCACCACGACGACTTCGCACCACGATTGCATCATCCACTTCGGGATGCACGAGGGGGACCTCGTCATCCTTGTCAGCCAGTCCAGCACCGACTACTGGCTGGTTCCGCCGAGGTTTCTGGAAGGCGACGTACCCCGATTCATGGTCACCAAGTACGTGCACTGGATCAACATAAAGTACCAGAGAATCGAGTTCAGGCCGCTGGGCAACGTCTGGAAATCGTTGAAGACCGGCGAGGGACCGGTGATGCATTTCGCCAACAACCTGCGCGACGGCGAAGCCCGTCTCGACCTCGGGGGATCGCGGCGACTGGTCGACCCGCGAAGCAACACCGCACGGCAGGTCTCAAAGCTGCTGACGAAGCTCGAAAAGCCCGAATTCCTCGAACTAAGCACGGACGGCAAAGGTTCCGTCGTCAGCGTCAAGCTCCCTCGACATCGCATGGAGTTTAGCCTCGAGGCCGGATCCACCCTCGTTCGATCGAACCATCCCCGGGGCTACGTGATCGACCAAGACCAGGCGATCGATACGCTCTGGGGCTTGCAGAACAGACTCGTCCTTTACTCGGGGGACGACGTCGAAAGCAAACAGCGGATCGTCGTCATTCCTCACGGCTCCGTGAGGTCGGATCCTCCCGGGGCCATCGGACACTCCCAAACACGCATCGACACCGGCGACGGAGAGCACGTGCGCCACAGCTTGTTCAGAGTAGACCCTCGCGTTGGCCGCCTGGACGACACTGGCGTCCTGTCCAGCAAGCTATTCCTGTGCCATCTTCACGCGGTCACGACGCACTGCCTCCCCGACAAGCTCACCGGCCGGACCGGCACCGAAGAGGCCTTGAGAATCCTGAGATCCGCGGCCGTGCGATCTTTCGACACGCTCGACGCCGAGGAGGCAGCTCAATTTCAAAAAATCGCTCAGATCAGCCCCCGAAGACACTGTACCAGATCCAGGAGCGTGCAGCAAGTCCAATGGAGCTCCCTGGCGCCTCTCTCGCAGTCCGACGACTTCTACATGGAGGTCTTGCTGATCCACTCGCAGGCTGCGAAAGACCGGATCGTGATCCCAAACGAGAAGACGTTGGCTGAAGAACTGCAGCGCACAGACACGAACCCGATCTTCCGCCAACTCATTCGAAATGCGGTCTTCCGGCTGCACGATTTCAGAGGCCAGCACCACCCAGCGGCAAAGGACGCGTACAACGAATACGAGGGCCGCGACTTGCCCAGGGAATCGTGTCCAAAGCTCGAGGCTCGAGTGTATCGCATGTCCAGACTTTTCGGATGCCAGCGCTGGGGAGCGATCATGGAACCGGTCGGACGGGATTCGTGGGAATTGCTCTGCAGCCTCGTCGGCCTCACTGGTTCCCAGAAAAAAGACTCCAAGCCCAAAGCTTCCATCCAGCCAAATTTCAACATCGGCTGGTTGCAGGAACTCAACGACGTTTCCCCCGACGACTGGCGTAAAGTTTTGCGTCTGATCACGGAAGGCCACACCCAAGACAGATACGCTTTCCTGTGGTTCCTCGCCGGCTTGACGTTTGCTAAAAATGCCAATCATGGCGTGGTACAGATACTGCTGGCCATCGGCACCGTCAGGCAACTGAAGGCTCTCAGATGCGATACCAGCTCGGTATTTTCCCGTCACGATCCACGGAAGCCCACCGCGGAAGACCTGAGGAAAATCTGCGCGAGATTCCAAAGGCGCTTCAATTCGTCGGCGGACGCCACCGCCACCACAGATGCCTTCGTCTCCAACGTGCTGCGGCAGTGGCCTTGCGAAAAGCCCACGGCGCCGTCAGGAGACGAATATTCTCGGGTCCTGAACGTCTCCGCTTTGATGCCCGAAGTCCAACAAGCCTTCAAGCTCTGCTTCCAAAAGCACAGCTACAGAGAGTTCATCTTGCTTCTCAGCTCGGGGGTCGATTCCTTGGGCTGCAACCCTGACTATCAAGATCCAATACCCCACCCGCAAGCGGGAAGGCCCGCGGCAAGGCAATGCAGACGGCTATTGACCGCCAGGGCTCTATTTTCCTCCAAGGCACCAGATCTGTCCTTGACGAAGGCAAAGACCTTCAGGGAGTACATCATCTGCAACAGCTCCCACAACAACGTGCAGCCCGAGATGCGGACTCTACTGGAAGCTCTGGCCCAGACGGACGAGTCGGAGTACCCTCAGTCTCGCGAATACGTGAGAGAGCTCGAACAGAGCGTGGAGCGTCTGAAGAGTCTTCAACAGTCGCCCGACGTGTCGCAAAGCGGCACCCTGGCTCCCAACTGCACCAGCGACGTTTTCAAAGGCTACCTGGACTTTTGCAACAGAGAAGTCGACTCCGTCTTCTCTCGCATCGCGGAGGCGCTGAAGAAAGCTCCGAACGTCCCGGCAGCCGTGGTGGGCTGTCCCACCGTGTGGCCCAGAATAACTCCGGTGCTGCTCCTGCAGCAGCTCTCGAGACACCGGTGGGCGAGCTTGCGGGAGGATTGGCAGAAGGCCCTGGTGGCATACGCAACCTCGATGTCTCACGCCCAGCGCGCCGAGCGCCTGCTCAACCTCCACGCCGCGAACAAGACGAGCGATCTGATGAGAGAAATCGAAAACGTCGGCCACACGAACTGGAATGCGATGGAGTTTCCGGAGACGCTTCTCATGGAGGTGGAGAGCAACATCTTGATCCGGGAGGTCCAGGAAGCCATCGCCGCCAAAATGAGAGAGCCCACCGAGGCCAAGAACTCGGTCATGCAGCTCTCCATGGGCGAAGGGAAGTCGTCCACCATAGTTCCGATCGTTGCCGCCGCGCTCGCCGACGGGGAGCGCCTGGTGCGAATCGTGGTGGGCAAGGCGCAGTCCAAGCAGATGATCCAAAGCCTCACGAGGAAACTGGGTGGCCTCGTGGACCGGAGAGTCCACTGGCTGCCGTTCTCGAGAGACGCCGTTCTCGACCCGGCCAGCGCGCAAAACATCAAGGACCGATGCGCCACGTGCCAGTCCGAGGGAGGCGTGTTGCTCATGCAGCCCGAGCACATCCTGGCGTTCAAGCTGATGGGCCTCGAAGCGATCCACAGCGAAAAAGAGTCGATCGGGCTGAGCCTGCTGGGCACGCAGGTATTTTTCGACGACGTCTCCAGGGACATAATCGACGAAAGCGACGAGAATCTGAGCGTCCGTTTCGAGCTCACCTACACGATCGGTCCGCAGAACGCCATGGAATTCACCCCGTACCGGTGGCTGCTGATACAAAACGTCCTCGAGATGGTCCCGGCGTGGGCGAGCTGCGACGCGGCCAGAATGGAGGAATCCCCCCACCCCGGCGGCTTTCCCAAGGTCACCGTCCTAACCTCTTACGGAGGCCTGGATCTCGCGGAAAACATCGCCAGCAAAATCAAGACGGCAGGGCTCGCCGACCTTCCCGGACACAAGGTGCTCGACAAGAGGGATCGACGCGAAATCTTCCAATACATCGTCAAGCTCAACAATTTGGAGGCCGATTGCATCAAGCACGTCAACAAGCTCCAGGCAGAAGCCGCCGATACATTCCAGGCCGTCCTCCTTCTCCGGGGGCTATTGGCCCACGGCATACTGTCCTTTGCCCTCCAGCAAAAGAGATATCGGGTCAACTATGGCCTCGATTCCGATCACATTCCACCCACGGGCATGGCGGTACCCTACCGAGCCAAAGACTCGCCGGCACCGCGCTCGGAGTTCAGCCATCCGGATCTGCGCATCGTATTGACCTATCTGAGCTACTACTACGGGGGCCTCACCGATGAAAAGCTGTTCGCCATGCTCGAGCATCTCAAACTATCCTCCCAAGGCAGCAACGAGTACGCAAGATGGACGGACGAAGCCGACCTTCCAGACTCGCTCCTCAACCTGTCCGACATCAACCCCAAAGACCGCACCCTCTGCACCAAGATACTATTTCCTCAACTCAGATACCGCAGGCAGGTCGTAAACTACTACCTCACCCAGATCCTCTTCCCCAAGGAGCTGCGAAGCTGCAACGAGAAGCTCACCGCCTCCGGCTGGGACATCGCCAAGCGGAAGGACCAGGTCACAACCGGATTCAGCGGCACCATCGATTCGAAATACCTTCTACCACTCGACATCAACGTCGACAAGGGTGACCAGACACGCACGAACCCTTTGGGGGACCAAACTCATACGAATGCTCTCATCCTCAACTATTTGCTCCGCCCGGAGAACCTGGTTCATCAGGTCACGGCCGGCGAACTTAGCGAGAAGTCCTCCGTGGCCGAATGCTACCTCGATCTGATCGCCAAGGCGAAACCGACCACCCGGGTGATCCTCGACGTTGGCGCCCAGCTGCTCGAACTCAGCAACCTGAACGTCGCCACGACCTGGCTTACGATGGTGTCACCGGAGATCGAGGCTGCCATCTACGTCAACACCAAGGACGAGCTCACCACGGTCACGAGGGGCGGACACATCGAGCCGTTCGTCACGTCCCCGTTTTTCACGCAAATGCCTTCGTGCGTGGTGTTTCTCGACGAGGCGCACACCCGAGGCATCGACATCCAGCTCCCGGACGACTACCGGGCCGCCGTCCTGTTGGGGCCTGGGCTCACCAAGGATACACTCGTTCAAGGTAACTCCCCAGTACCGCTCACGTTTCGGGACAAACCCGTCTGGAACAAGAGCAAAGCAATCAAAGATACCGCGCTAACGCGATGCAGCATGCATGCGGATGAGGAAGCTAGGCAAAGGTCAAGCCGTCACCTTTTACATCCCACCTGAGATCGGAAACAAGGTCCGCAACGCTCGCACAACCATCGACACACAAAAACAGACGACGATCAGCGTCGTAGACATTCTGCTTTGGTCGATACGGGAAACCTGGGAGGAATGCAAAAGGAGCATTCCCCTGTGGGCCACCCAGGGCCAGCGTTTCATCAAGCACGACAGCGTTTGGGAGACGGTCAGGAACGGTTCGGATGAGATCGGGAAAGCCGACGTCGAAAAATTCATCGAAAAGGAGTCTCGAACCCTCAAAGAGCAATACCAACCCATCTGGAGGCTTGACCAGGACCTCATGAGAGACATGAGGGAGGAGCCTGCTCTCCAGGACAGGTTGGCACAGGTAGACATGATCATCGCCCGCTGCAAAAAGTTCGGCGTGAACGACTTTGGCACCTCATCGCTCCAGGCGGAGCAGGAGAAGGAACTCCAGACGGAGCGTCAGTCGGAGCGCCAGCCCATAGCCAACCCGCTTCTCGAACCTCAGGCTCACGAGCTTCACCAAGACGTGAAGGATTTCATCGCGCACGGCAGCATAGACGAAAATTCGACCGCATTTCTGCCGGCTTTCGCTTCACTAAACGATACGACGGCCGCAAAGCACATAGATCTGACGGAATTCGGCTACGATCTCTTGGTAACTCGGGACTTCTCTCGGACGGTGGTGGGTACGCCATCGGACAGCTACCTACGGCCAGTTCAATGGGTCGTAACCAGCTTTCAACCCAAAAGTCGCCACCAGGGCTCGGAATCTGAGAGAAAGTTTAAGCACATGGTCATACTAAGCCCCTGGGAGGTGGATCAGCTGCTGGACGAGTTTTCAAGCTCGGCCGCTCATGGGGTGATGCTGCATTTGTTCGCGCCTCGCATGAGGCTCTCGTTCTCGGCCTTGGACGATCTGCGGCTGTACACTTCCCGGAGATTCTACATCGGCATGGATCTCCCTCGCCGCACAATCCTGCAGTTGATTCTCTTCTCAGGTCAGCTCTACCTTCGCAATTTCGAAGAGTACTGCGAGATGTGCCGGTATTTAGGGCTTCCCTGGACGATCGATGGTTCGAAACAAGCTCAAAAAAGAGCCAACAAAGTTCTGACGACGCAGGCCCAGTATCCCTTCAGCAAGAGTCCCTTGCCGTTCTTGAAGGTGCTTGTGATGGCCATCCGTAATGGGGGTAAGGACATTGCGAGCACGGATATGGGCTCTATTTTCGTCAGGGCGGAGATGGACGAGGAAAAGTTCGAGATGCGCCGAAAGCAGGACTGGGAAGAACTCGATGCCGTTGAGTCGGATTTAGACTAACTAATGCTATTTAAATTCCCGCGAAGTATTCCATAGAGCAGTAAGCCGTACTTCCTTAGCGTGATTCACCCCGCAGCTCTTTTACCTAGTATATAGATCGCACTGAATCTAAGAAACCCACATCTAATTGAGCTTAGCGTGCCATGGTCCAAAACTAATCCACGGAGCTGGGTAGCAAGGCTGTATCTCAGCTTTGTTGCGAAACAATTCCAATTTTGGAAGGCGGGGTGCCGGTAGATAGTTTACACGGGTAGTTACGTGGTACATGGGTAACATATGTATGCAGATTCTGGCCTGCCTCTAGCCGTGCCGCATAATGGTGGTCACTTAAGAAAAGAGCAGTACACCTAAACAGTATTAGCTAAGCTAGGTAAAAGAAATTCTTACCTCTACCTAGCTAGGCTAAGCTATATATAGTTAGTAAATATCTGGCTTTATACTAGCTGCCTACTACCAGTCCGCCTGTGCCGTATAATAGTAGTCCCTTAAGAAAAGAGTAGTATATCTAAATCTTATAAATATAACTAGCTAAAGAGAACTTTTATTTTAGTATAGCTAGGCTAAGCTATTTATAGATAAGTAGTAAATATTTAGTTTTACATTAACTACTACTAGTTCGCTAGTCTATATAATAGTATTTTTTTTTTAAAAAAAAGTAATACGTCTAAATAGTACTAGTCTAGCTAAAAAAAAATCTTTTACTTTCACTTTACTAAGCTAAGCCGTTTATAAATAAGTAGTAAATATTTTATTTTATTTTAACTATTTATTACTAATTTACTTATACTATATAAATATAGTTCTTTAAATAAAAAAACTATATTTAAATATATATAAATTTTATTTAAACTTAAATATTTATTATTAATTTATAATCGACTTAGTCTAGTTAAGTATAAATAAATTTTTTTTTAACTAGAGTAGTACTATTTAGGTATATACTATTTATTTTTTTAATTAATATACTTTACGAGCTTTATAAAGCCGCGGTATAACGTAATAATAAAAACTTAATAAATACTAAATAGCTTATAATATACTAATAAGGCTATATATAAGTATTATAAATTATAAACTCTTAAAAGTTATACTCCTTTTTTTTTAGTAAGGGTTATAGTACTCTACTAAATATAGTAATACTTATACTTTAATCTATATTTATAAATTAGTAACTACTTATACTTATTTTAGAGATTATTAGTAATTACTATTTATAATTATATATAAAGTAATTAGGTATTACTAGATATATAAAATTTAGAACTAATAAAGTTATTAAGCAATTATCTAGTACCTGTAATAAAATATTTAGTTTTTAAAATAAGTTTGGCTATTTACTTATAGTTTATATTATATTATTTTCTACTTCTTAAAGTTTTATTAAATATTTATTTAGTCTTTTTTAAATTATTTTATAGTATTACTATTACCGCCGTTATAACTTAAGTTACTAATAAACACCTATTACCTATACTTATTATAGACGCGCTCTTTATTACTAAAATTATATAAAAATTATTTAATAATATTATAACTCTAGCCCTAATAGTAGTCTATAGTACTCTAATAATTAATAAATTTTTTTATAAGTAACTTATTAAAATAGTATCTAAAATAGCTATTAGCTAAAATAAAAAATAAAGATTTATTATTTTTTATAGGTTTAGTTATATATTTAGCGTATACTACGAAAAGAACTAAAGTATAAAAAAGAGTTTCTTTACTTAAATAAAAACTATAATATATATATAGGAGGTAGAAGAGAGTAAATAGTATAAAAAACTAATAGTAAGTCTTAAATAATATTAAAACTAAGTAAATAAGATAATATACGTCTAAAAGTATATATATAGGATTTAAAATACTCTTAACTAAGTAATATATTATTATAGGGTTAGGTAATACTAAATATACTTTTATTTTTAACTAATAGGCCTTACTAACTAAGCAGTATATATTTTTTTTTCTTATTTATAGATAGCGTAAGTATTAATAATAATAGGTATAGCTTCTTTTTTATTCTATAAGGCTATTAGGTAAGCTAAGTATATACGTAACTTATTTTACTAGTAGGCCTTTAGGTAGTATTATAATTTTAGTAAAAAGTTTAACGGGTACTATAAAGACTTAAGGTAACATTAAGTAAAAAAATATTACTTTAAATTACGTAATAAGTCTATAATAACGTTATTAGTTTATAATATTAGTAGGCAGAGTAAAACGCGATAAAAATAAAATATAAAAGAATAAATAAGTCTTTTATACTCCTAGTTAGGAGTAACTATTTATTTTTTTAACAAAATAATACTATTATATAGTATAAGTAAACTAGTAATAAACTAAAATTTATATATATTATATATATAATATTTTAATTATTATTATAAAAATTAAATATTTACTTATCTATTTATAAAAAACTTAGTCTAGTTAAATAAAAATAAATTTTTTTTTTACTTAACTAAACTAGTATTATTTAGGCATATAATGCTATTTAAGATATTATAATTATATAGTATAAATAAACCCGTAATAAACTAAAACCTATATATATTATATAATATTTTAGTATTTAGTATAAAATTAAATATTTATTATTAATTTATATATACTTTAATCTAGTTAAATAGAGGTAAAATTTTTTTTTACTTAATTAGATTAATAGTATTTATATTATTTTTAATTATATTTTACTAGACTATAAACTATAATTTATAACTTTTTTAATTACTACTTATAATAATAGACCTTTTATAATATTTTATATAATATTTTTATATAAAAACTAAAACTAGCCGTTATGGTATAAGTAAGAGACTAATTAGTTAGTAATAAAAATAGATATAGTAAAGCCGCTTAGAGTTTTCATATATATAATTTTAAAAATATAAATATTTAATACCATTTAAACGAGATTTAAAATATATATATTTATATATTTATTATTTATAAATTAAATTTTATTTTATATACTATATTTATATTAAATTATATTTTAATAATAAATTTTAGTAATATTGTATAATATATTATATACTATTTACTAGCTTTTAGAAGTATTACCTAAATATATCTTTTTTTAAAATATATTATTATTATAAGTTTATACCATTAACTACTATTAATATTAGTATACTTTTTAATTATTTATAAACTTTTTTTAATTAACTATTTTACTACTTACGTAGGGCTTATAGTATAAAAAATTAGTTTTAGTTAAAATTAATTTATAGTAACTAATAAGTTTTATAATTATATTAGTATTATAATTAATATTAATAGAAATTTTTTATTTCTCTTTACTAGCTATAATAATATTATTTTTAATAACGTAAACTTACTCTACTATTAGTTTATATATATTATTATACATAAAACTATTTTCTATACTATAGCCTAAATAGTAATTTAAATTTAAAATAGTAAATTATTTTTATATAATTATTAAAAATACACTATAAAATATATTTAATAAAATAAATAATTATTTAAATATTAATTACTAGTAGTATATTAATGATATTATATTTTATAGTAAATTATATATTATATTATTATAAAATATTAGATAATAAAAGTTAATATATTAGTTAAAGTAATATTAGTTTTATTTTTTTACTAGTTTAGTTACTATTTATAATTTAATATACTATCTATAAAATCTTTTTATATAGTTATATTATTAGTACTATAATTATAATTACTTTTTTTTAGGGTTATTACTATAATATTACGCGACTTTAGACTAACTATTTAAACTTTTACTATATTACGTTATTAATACTAATTTATTTTAATAAACTTTTTACGTAGTAACTATAATAACTTTTTTACTAGCGCTTTTTATAGGATTTCTTAATTCTTTTAAGATAATTATTAATTTTTTTAATAGTAAGCTTTTATAACTATCTTATAGTACTATAGCGTACTTTTTTTTACTATTTACTATCTATTCTGCTCCTACGCGTATATATAAATAATATTAACTATTATTAGGAACTTCTTTTTTTAGAGCTATACCTATCTTTTTTACGCCGCTTGAAAAAATACTTTTTTTACTTATTTTTAAATATATATTACTACTTACTTTACTTAATAAGCCCTTAGTACTTTTAAGTTATTATTTTACTAGATTTATTATATTACTATATAAGTATAAGCCGTAAATGTTATTATAATTAAGAACTATTTTATATTTAAATATAAAGAGCTATATAATAATTAACCTAGAACTAAAGATATTAAAAAAAATAGTTTTTTAAAAAAAACTAGCTTCCTCTATAAGCTTATAATAATATTTTAATGTTAGGTAATTCTTAATATAGTCCTGCTAGTTATATAAATTTTTAGTAAATATTAAAATTATTATTTTTACTATTATTACTATTATTACTATTATTACTATTATTACTATTATTACTATTATTACTATTATTACTATTATTACTATTAACTAGCTAGGATTAGTTATAATTATAAGACACCTAAAAGTAGGCTTTAAAATCTTTTTAGCTATAATAATTTAAATAAAAAAAGAAAAAAAAGAAGAAAATATTTTAGAAGGTATTATATAGCGTAAAAGGGAAACAAAGGCGTAATTTAAACGTGTTGTATACGGCCTATAGTTTTACTTATAATTCTACCTAAAATAATAATAACTTATAAATACTTTATTACTATTTTATAATTATTACTTTATCGTTATTATAGCTACTACTTAATAAGTTATCTATTAAGTTATTACTCTACTAGCTATAAAATTTAAAAAATCTTATATTTAATAGGCCCAAAGTTATAGCGCTTTTATTTTTACCTATTTTTATTTTAAGTAAAAATATAGTATATACTAAGTTAATATCGCTCTTACGGATAAACGTCAAAAAATAATTATAATTATATATATATATATTTATTTATATTAACTATTTTAGTAATCTATAATATATAGTATAATTATATACTAAATATTTAAAATATTTATTTAAAATATATTATTTATATATACTTTACTATTTACGTATAGTATATTTATTATTTTTTACTTTATTATATAAAACTTTAATAGAGTTAATATAAAAACTAATATTAAAATTATATTATATAATATACTTTATATTATATTTTATATAACTTACTCCTATACTCTCTATTTTTATAAATGTATATATTTATATTTATTATTTATTAATCTCTAAACGAATTACCTGTTTGTACTTCTTTAGAGTAAAAAATAAATTTTTAATATTAGTTCTATACTTAATTATATAAAGATTTTACTAATATAGTATTAAGAGATTATAGTATATTATAAAATAAGTATTTTTTTATTATTTAATAGTAAATAAATTTTATAAAAGATTTTTATAAAAAGGCGAATTAACTTATAGACAGAAAATTTATATAATAAGTACTAAAAATTATTTTTTTTAGACTTTTAATTTATTAATATATTACTAATATATTTAATATAACTTAATTTATTATTATATACACGGTTTAGTACTTAATAGAGTTCCCTTACTACGTTGGTACCCCTAGATCGAGGTCTAAATATACTTTTACTTTTCGATAACTTAATTTATACTAAAGTTATATTATAAATAATAAAAATTATAGCTTAGAAAATATTATTTAATTTTAAACTATAAATATTAATATTACCTATTACGTTTTTATATATATAGACTTATTATAGTTTATACTAATAGTATAACTACTATATACTATTTTACTTTAGTTTAGATTATTTAATTTCTAAAAAACTTTAAATAAGTTTATATATAAACTATATATATTTATTTTATATATTATTATTATAAAATTATTAAGACTATTTTTTTATTATAAGGCCTAGGAGTAGTTAAGAGATTTACATACTCCCCTTAAGTATATAAATATTTTTAGGCGGGCCTAATATATAGGCCTTTATTAACTAAAAAATATAAAATAGTATTAGTACTATATACGTATTTACTTATAGAGTTTTTAGTAAATAAAGTGTAATACGTAATATATAATTATATAATATACTAAAATATAAACTTTTATAAAAACAATTTTCTATAATAATTATATTAATAGATTGTTTTATACTATTATATTAATAATAATCCATAAATAAGAAAGTAAAACTATAATTTATAATTAAGGTATACACATACTCCTCCTTTTTTAAAACTCCTTTTAGTTACTTTAAGCTACTATAGCTACACTATTTATTTAATTAGTATATAAATATATAATTTATATATATTAACTTATTAAATAAAAGTCTTATATTATTAGCGTTTAACTAATATATAATATATATTTTAAATAAGAACTTATAGTATAGTATTTAAGCGTCTTAAATATATTTATATCTATATACTTATTATTAGTAATAAACTAATTTTTAAGTACTTAAAAATCTATATAAATACTTTATTTATAGTTAGAGGTACTTATAAAATATTAAATTATAAACTAATTAAAAGTCTTATACGTGGCTAAATAGTATTATAGGGTGGTAACATTAGAAAAAAAAATTACCTTTTTTAAAATAATATAACTTTTTAGTTATAAGACCTAACAATACGAGAATAATATTATTTTAAAAAAAAATACTAGTGTACTCTATTTACCTACTTAGGGACTGCTTAGTATAGGATTTAGGGGTAAAAAAAAATTAGTAAATATAGAAAATTTTTACGATCCTACTTTAGACTATAATAACTCTATATTTAAGGTATAAAATTAGCTTATTTTTATATATAGTATAATAGATACTATATTATACTAGTGTATAAATTATTTTTATATATTAATATATTAATTATATAATTATCTATAAAAGTCACTTATTCAAATTTTTAATAATAAACTAGTAAATAATAAATTACTAATACTTAGTATAGTAGCCTTTAGTTTCTATAACTACCTTATAAAGATTAGTGAGTAATAAAATATAATTATTAATAATTTTTTAAGGTATTTTATTCTACTTCTTTATAATAATTCTTTTAAAGGCCTCTATATTTTATATACTAGATCCTACACCTAAATTAGCCTTTTTATTATTATTTAGTTCTTATTTTAAATAACCTTATATATTTTCTATAGGGGCTAAATCAGGACTATAGGCTAGGTAAGAAAATAGTATAATTTTATTATTTTTAAACTAGTTTATAACGTCTATTATTTTATAAATAGGGACGTTATTATGTTAAAATTACTAACCTAAATTAATATTAATATAATGCTTATAATTATAACATAATATAATAATATATATATATATATATATTATTATATTAATAAAAACAGAGGTAAAAAAGTATTATAAAACTTACCTCTTTTTATAAAAAATTTAACCTTAGATATAAGGACTTTATTTATATAGTCCTTACTAGTATAAGAAGTAAAAGAATTAGATATTTTAATAAATACTAAATTACTTTTACCTCCTACCTAAATTATACCCTAAACTTATAGTTTAAGGTCTTATCCTATAAAATAATTAATATAATTAATATTAAAATACTAAAACTATAACTTTAAAATAGATAAAAAGTTATATATTTAAATATTTTAAAAAATAAAAATAAGTTACTTTATAATTAGCTAACAGCCTGTTCTTTCCTAATTTTATTATTACCTCTTTTTCTATAATATTATTTATTTTATTATCCACTTTATATTACTAACTTATTAGAAAATATAACCTTTTTTAAATTTATATTTTTTATATTTTTTATATTTTTTATATTTTTTATATTTTTTATATTTTTTATATTTTTTATATTTTTTATATTTTTTATATTTTTTATATTTTTTATATTTTTTATATTTTCTTAAGCGTATTTTAATCTTGTTTTTAGCGTTTTCTTTATTTATTATTAGTTTTTCTTTACTTATATTAATTATATAACGCTTCTCTTTTAAAACTCTTTATAATTATCTTTTTGTAATTTCTATATTATTTTCTAATAGTATTTATTTATTAATCTTTTTAGATCTTTTAGTTAAGTTTCTATTAATAACTCTTTTATCTTTTTTAGTTAACTTTTTTATACCCCCTATGTAAACTTTTTTTATATTATAATTTTTTTTTCTTTATTATTATTTTTAATACGTTTTATAGTAATATAAATACTATTAGAAGTTCTTTTTAAAGTAGAAATAATTATTAAAATAAGAGTATTTACTTATAAAAGAAGATTAATTTTAGATTTAAGTTTTGTTAAATTTGGCGCCATTTTAAGAAAATAGGAGTCTACGTTTATAATATCAAAAAGATATTACTATATACTATAATATTAATAATATATTACGTAATTAGGAATTATATAAGCAAAAGCTAAATTTTTACTAATTATATAAATTTATTATAAGATTACTAATATACTTTAAAGAACTAGTTACGTGATCTAGACTAGGCCTAAAAGGGTATAGTTAACATTTTAGTTAAATATATTTACTAACTAAAAAGTTATAGTAACCTAAAAAAGGAGTTAAAAAAATTACTATATTTAGACAATTTTAATTTATTATAGGTAATTAATAATTAGTAACTAAAACGCTAATTATACTTCCTATAACCTTCTCTTTAAAACAGTATTATTTTCGTATTTTTAGGTCTTATAACTAAAAAGTTATATTATTTTAAAGAAGGTAATTTTTTTTTCTTTTTCTAAGGTTACCCCCCTGTATTATTTAAAATAACTATTTTAAATTATTTTATAATTTATATTTAATATAGCTTAGTACCTTTTAATTTTATTTTATAATTATTTTTTTAACTAGGTACTAATTCTAAATGGCGTATATAAGCTAATAATATTATTAAATTTATATAAATAGTTTTATTATTCGGTAGGTATAAGTATTAAACTAAGTATTAGACTAGATATTAGACTATAAACTAGCTCTAAGTAAATTACTTAAATAATAAATTTTTCTATTTATAAACTAAATAAAAACTTGTATATTTTACTTTATAATTATTTATAATAATATTTTTAATATACTACTTTAAGATATATAAATCTCTTAATATTATTTTTACTAATTAATATATTTTTTTATAAAATTATACTATACTTTAAAAAGTAAATTTATTTAAATTTATTATTTATAATTATAATAATAAAACTTTAATAATAAATTTAAAAAAAACTAAAAATTATTTTACTATTTATCTAAAAACTTGTGCTATAAAGATATTAATCTAGAAATTTTATACTAGTTTTTAGGATAGTAAATTTTATAATTATTTTTTTTATTTTTCCTAATTTATATTATTTTTAGAGTATACTTAATTTAATTAAAAATACGTTTTTCTTAGTATAGTATACTAGAGAGTAGTAAACTATATTATAGATAGTTTATACGCTAGATTACTATTTAATTTAACTTTTTTTTTAATCTCTACTCTACTTTCTATTATAGTTATAAGACCCCTTTTATTTATTTTTCTATTAAGTGAAATTAATTAGTAAGAGAGTTTATAATAATTTTATTAATTATATAAGTGTAATAGACGTGCTGTTAATATTATTCTATATAAAAATTAATTTACAAATATAGAAACCCTATAATTTAACCCTCTACTACCTATACAGTTTCTCTTTTTTTTTTTTAGGGGCCTTACTATTATAATCGTACTATAGTTAGCGTAGAAGTTCGTAATTAAAGCCCTCTTCTTTATATTATCTTACAACCCTATCTACCTATATTTTTTATTGCTGTTAGCTAATTATCTAAAGAAGCAATTAATTTGCAATGTATAGCCTCCTTTTAACCCTTCTTCTCCCTGTTATAGCCGTAACCCCCCGCCCCCCCGGCCTCCCCGGCGGTGTCTATCTCTGTACCGGCCACAACTGGGGACCCCCCTGTATCTGGCACGCGCCCTCCTACCTTCCGTACCTGCCCATTTACTGGACCGGCGCAGGTATAGGCAGCGTATGCTCCGGTGCAAACGCGACAATTGGCTCTCTAGGCCCTGATAAACACTCTAAATGCTTCGTATTCCCCAACGAGGATTGTACCCCAGGCCCTGCTGGATGGATTGTGTATGGGTATCCTGGGGATGCGAATGTAACGGGGGTTAAGAGCGTTCAATGTATGTATTGGACTAAGACATTTGCGGAGCCTATTTCACCGGAAACGGGGCAACCTAAGCCTACGTTTACCTAAATAGCGAAAGCAGGGGTAGCTATTTTCTATTTATTAGGTATGGTCCCGAACCATATAGGATATAAGGTTAAAAATTGCACTCCCCGTGCTCATTCAGGGGCTTGCTGGTAGCCCACTCTCCCTGTTTGGTTAGCTCTTGTATCTCTGTATACCACGGTCAGAATAAACGCCCCACTATGTCTCAAGGTCTGTATAATAGTAAAATCTGCAGGTTGCTAACCGCCGTTGGATGAGATTGGTGTGCGGTCGGATAGTTCCTTTCTGTTGAGAACGAAGGCGCGAGCGAACACATTGGATGACCGTGGTAATCTAATAACATAAGCCAATCCCAAAAAAACCTCCCGATCCTTGAAGGTCCAGCCTATGGATAGTACCCCGACCACTTCTGTGTAGGAGCTTGACCTTACGCCTGTCGAAGAGCATCCACCATCTGCCTGTTGGGAACAGTGCTTGCACGCAGAGTCTGTTAGCGACTGGCAAATTTGGGGATATTGTGGCTCGTTGGCAAGGCCTTCGGCCGCTCCAGCGTCTATATTCCAATCTGGCAATACATTCGAGGTACATCGAAAGTCGGTGTAATGGGAGACGACGCGCTACAGGAGGCGGGAATGCTCGACATCTTGAGGTTAGCTCGCAATGGGAAGGAAATCAGCGGCAATAATGGCGAAATGTCGTCGTCGTCGTCGTCGTCGCGCTCAAGGTCCTCGTGTTCTTTGTCCAATATCTCCTGCGCTGCCGCCAGCTCGATTAGGAGGGCGTATATTTATCTAATAGTGTAATCTTCGCGTTATAGTTAACGTAATATTTAGGGTTGTTATAATAAAGGTAGAAGGGGAGAAGGGCTGTTCTAGTCCTCTGTGTAAAATATAAAGGGATAGCCTAGTATAAGGCGCCGGCAGCGCTATTTGCTGCCTCTTAGCCTCGCTGCCCGCACCGTGGATCTCGGGTCTTAACCATCTAGTGGCAAGAGCTGATTAGGCGGGCGAGGCACGCCATTGGCCCGCTAGCCATAGTGTCTTAAGGGCAAGGATTTGGCATATTTTGGTTTTGACGAACACCTTGAACACGCTAGTAAGGAGGACGGCCAACCCGCTCCGGCTATAGGCTTGCCATGCTCGTCTGGAATAGATAGCATTACAAAGAGATATAAGGATTATTTCTGGTAATAGGTAGTTTTGACACTAGTATATATTAGCTAACTAAACAAGTACTAGAGTCCTACTACTATTCCTAATTCTAGGCCGGATTTACCTATCTTTTAAAGTGCTTATGCGATGCGCACAGCCCTAAATAAATAGTAAATTACCTATAGGGATATCTTGTATTAAATAGAATTAGGGGGTTCGCTTCTGCTAGAAGTACTAATAGATATAGTAGCCCTATATAAATTTATTTATAATAGTATATATAAGGTCTATAATAACTTTTAAGTACTAAAAAGAGGGTTAGGACTTAAATATAACTATTATATAAAAATTAAAAGTTAGAAAAACTTAGTATTAGGGCTATAAAAAAAAGTTTATTAAATTATAAAAAAAGTACTGTATCAATTAGGTAGAAAAGTAATAATATAATTATAACTTTAAAAAAAAGTAAATTATTAATATTTAAAACTAACTATAAAAGATTACTTTTATAATATAATAATAATATTTTTTATATATTATATAAAGAGAGGTAAAGTGTAGTACTAAGACACTAGTCTAAAAAAGGTATAGGCTAAAAAAAGTTATTCTCCTAGATACAGTTATAAAAATAAGCGTATATAAAAACTATAAAAAATATTTTTATTTAGGTTAATATAGTACTTAAACTTATAGTCTTAGCGTATGGCTTAATACGTAGCTTAACGCGTAGCTTAGCGTATAGCTTAGCGTATAGCTTAGCGTATAGCTTGGCGTGCTTAAGTTTAGTACACTAGGGCCACTATTTTATATATATATAGGCGTTCTAATTTTTAAAAATTAAAGTACCCCTTATTAAGTTTAGTATATAGAGTAACTTATTTTATAAAAGAATATATTACTATATAGTTTTAGATAAGGGATTATTTTAATAACTTAAAAAATATATAAACTTATTTATATAGTTATAAAGTGTTTTAGTTATAGTATAAAATAATAATATATAATAAGTAGTATATAAATAACTAAAAAATATATATACTTATAGTATACTTATATAACGTTCGTATTATTATATATATAATATATATAGTCTTATTTTTTAATTTAGTACGAAAAGTTATTTAATAAATAAAATAAACAATTTAGTAAATAGTTAAACTAATAATTATTATATTTTATAAAAAGTTTTATAGAATTAACTATACTATAAAATATAATTTCTTATATAGAGAGTAGAGTAAAGAATACTTAATAATACTTTTATAGTTAATACTAAATATATAAACTGGTATATACTAAAATCTTATAGTTTAATTATAATAATATATAAAACTTATAAGTTAATAAAAATATATCTAAAAATATTTTTTTATATACCAATTAAACGCTTTATACTCTTTATTAAACTTTTTTTTATACTACTACTACTTTCTATACTATTCTTTATAATTAATATTAATATAGATAATAAATTTAAAAATAAATTAAAAAGTAATAAATAACTTATAATTACTATTAAGAGACTATAGTTTATAATTAAAATAAATATATTTATAAGTATATTATACCTATATATTAATATAGATAATATAATACTATATTTTTTATAATTTCTCTATAATAATTAAGTATGTTCAGTTTTAGTAATTATATAATTATAATCGTAGCATTAATAGAGTCTATATTAACGAAAATAGGTAGTATTAAAAACTAATATATTTTATTAGGGGCACGTATTATAGGATAGTAATATTAAAAAAAATTAATTTAAAAAGTTACCCCCTTTAAAATAATATAACTATTTAGTTATAAAACTAAATAATATAAAAATAATACTGTTTTAAAAAAAAACTAACGTATTCTCTTTACCTACTTAGACGCCACTTACTAATATTATAAGGACTTAAAAAATAGATATTAAATATTAATATTTACAGGGGGGTGACATGGAAAAAGACAAATCAAAAAAGTTACTGTTTTCAAAAATTAATATAAAATTAATTACTAAGCCTAAAAATACGTGAATAATACCGTTGTAAAGAGAAAATAATGGAGATTTATATAAGGATTTTAGTAACGTTATATATATTACCTGTAATTAATTAAAATTACCTAAACATAACAATTTTTTTAACCCCTTTTTTAGGATCCTATAACTTTTTAGTTAGTGAATATATTTAACTAAAATTTTAACTATACCCTTTTAGGCCTAGTATAGGTCACGTAACTAGATTTTTAAAGTATATTAGTAATCTAATAGTAAAATTATATTAATTATAAAAATATTACTAAGGCTTATATAATTAATAATTACGTAATATATTATTAATATTATAGTATATAGTAATATCTTTTTCCTTTTATAAACTTAAACTCCTATTCTCTTAAAATAGCACTAAATTTTTTAAAACTTAAATCTAAAGTTAACTTACTTTTAAAAGTAAATACTCTTATTTCTATAATTATTTCTACTTTAAATAAGGCTAAAAAGACTATTTATAATACTATCTAACGTATTAAGAATAAAGAAAAAAATAAAGAAAAGAATTATAATATAAAAAAAGTTTATATAGGGGGTATAAAAGAGTTAACTAAAAGAGATAAAAGAGTTTTTAATAGAGACTTAACTAGAAGTCCTAAAACGAATAATAAAAGAATACTATTAAAAAATAATCTAGAGATTACTCCTAGACAATTAAGAAAAATTTTAAAAGAGGAGGGATTTATAATTAATATAAGTAAAAAAAAACTAATAATAAATAAAGAAAACGCTAAAAAAAGAGTAAAATACGCTAAAGACTTTATAAAAAATATAAAAAATATAAATTTAAAAAAGATTATATTTTCTGATAAGTTAGTAATATAAAGGGGTAGGGCTAGAAAGGAGTATTATAGAAAAAGGGGTAATAATAGAGTTAGAAGAGAACTAGCTGTTAGCTAATTATAAAGTAAGTTATTTTAACTTTTTAAAATATTAAAATATATAACTTTTTATATATTTTTAGGCTATAGTTTTAGTTTTTTAATATTAATTATATTAATTATTTTATAGACTACGATATTACCCTACAAGTTTAGGGTACAATTTAGGTAGGAGGTAGAAGTAATTTATTATTTATTAAAATACCTAATTCTTCTACTTCTTATACTAATAAGGACTATATAAATAAAGTCCTTATACCTGAGGTTAAACCCTATATATAAAGGGGTAAGTTTTATAATACTTTTTTACCCCTTTTATTATTAATATAATAATATATATATATATATATTATTATATTATATTATAATTATAATCTTTATATTAATATTAATTTAGGTTAGTAATTTTAATAAGATAACGTCTCTATTTATAAAACTAGGGACGTTTTAACTTAGTTTAAAAATAATAAAATTAAACTATTTCTTTACCTAGCCTATAGTCCTAATTTAGCCCCTATAAAAAATATATAGGGTTTATTAAAATTAGGGCTAATTAAAAATAAAAAGGCTAATTTAGGTATAGGAAATAGTTTAAAAAGTATAGAGGCCTTAAAAAGCGTTATTAATAAAGAGTAGTAGAATATACTATAAGAAGTTATTTATAACTATATTTTATTTCTTCCTAACCGTTATAAGGCGGTTATAGAAGCTAAAGGCTACTATACTAAGTACTAGTAATTTATTATTACTAGTTTATTATTAAAAATTTGAAAAACTGACTTTTATATATAATTATATAAATAATATATAAATATATAACAATATTTTATATACTTATATATTATAAGTACTATTATTATATATATAAAAATAAGCAAATTTTACAGCTTAAATAAAAAGTTATAATAGGCTAAAGTAGTGTCCTAAAAGTTTTCTATGTTTACTAATTTTTTTTACCCCTAAACCCCTTAGTAAGCAGCCCCTGAGTAGGTAAATAGAATAGGCTAGTTTTTCTCTTTAATACGGTATTTTTTGCGTATTTTTAGGCCTTATAACTAAAAAGTTATATTATTTTAAAAAAGGCAATTTTTAGAGTACTCTTTTCCTAATGTCCCCCCTCTGTAATATAAACCTCCCCTTTTAAACCTCTTTATAAATATTTATTTATAATATTTAAATTATTTTATAATATTATTTTTTTATTTATTTTTTTATAACTTTTAGTTAAGTCTCTATTAATAACTCTATTATTTTTTTTATTAACTTTTTTATATCCCCTATATAAACTTTTTTTATATTATAATTATTATTTATTTATTTTTAATACGTTATATAGGGTAATAAATAGTAGTAAGAGACTATTTTTAAAGTAGTAGTAATTAAAAAAGAAAAGTTATTTACTTTTAAAAGTAAATTAATTTTATATTTAAGTTTTAAAAGAGTTAGCTCTATTTTAGGATAGTAGGAATTTAAGTTTATAAAAATTAAAATAAAGGTATATATATACTCCTCTTTTTTTAAAACCCCTTTTAGTTGCCCCGAGTTACTATAGCTACACTATTTATTTAATTAATATATAAATATATATAAAAATTAAAAGATATTATAATATACTATATTATTAATAATATATTACGTAATTCGTAATTATATACGTAAAAACTAACTTTTTACTAATTATATAAATATATTATTATATAATATATTTTTATTACAAATTAGGTTACGTAATCTATACTAGTCCTAGAATAGTATAGTTAAAATTATAGTTAAATATATTTACTAACTAAAAAGTTATAGGGACTAAAAAAGGAACTAAAAAGATTATTATATTTACATAATTTTAAATATTATATATATTAGCTAAGTAGTAATTAAAATTCTTATATATATCTCCTGAACTTTCTATTTAAAATAATATAATTTACGTATTT
Source organism: Pleoardoris graminearum (assembly GCA_030770415.1). Taxonomy (NCBI): domain Eukaryota; kingdom Fungi; phylum Ascomycota; class Dothideomycetes; order Pleosporales; family Didymosphaeriaceae; genus Pleoardoris; species Pleoardoris graminearum. Next base: position 141,082 of record JASEKS010000018.1, read on the forward strand.
TTAGGCTTAGTAATTAATTTTATATTAATTTTTAAACATAGTAACTTTTTAAAATTTTTTTTTTTAATATAATCTCCCTATAAACTGTCTACGCGTATTAACTATCTCGGTATAGTAAATATATAAAAGAATAGAATAAATACTTTTAATATAAAATAGTTTAATATATTAGTACTAGATTATACGGAGATCTACTTACTTCTAAGTAAAAGTATAAAAGGCTTATATATTTTTTAATATTTTATTTTTATTGCGTTTTACTCTACCTACTAATATTATAAACTAATAATATTATCGTAGACTGATTACGTAATTTAAAGTAATATTTTTTTATTTAATTTTACGTAAGCTTTTATATTACCTATTAAACTTTTTACTAAAATAATAATATTATAAATTCTACTAAAATAAGTTATATATATACCTAGCTTACTTAGTAGTTTTATAACATAAAAGAAGCTATACTTACTATTATTAATACCTATACTACTTATAGATAAAAAAAGAAAGATACTTACCGCCTAGTTAATAACGTCTACTAATTAAAAATAAAAGTATATCTAGTATCGCCCGGTCCTATAGTAATATATTATTTAATTAAAAATGTTTTAAATTCTAAGCGTATACTTCTAACTATATATTATTTTATTTATCTAGTTTTAATATTATCTAAGACTTACTATAAGTTTTTTATACTATTAACCTTTTTTTTATTTTTTATATATACCTTATAGTCTCTATTTTAGTAAAAAAGCTCTCTTTTAGATATTAGTCCTTCTAGTAGTATACGCTAAGTATATAACTAAATATATAAAAAATAATAGACTTTTACGTTTTAATTTAGCTAGTAGCTATTTCGGATATTATCTTAATAAATTACTTATAAAAGAATTTATTAATTACTAGAATACTATAAACTATTTTTAGGGCTAAAGTTATAGTATTACTATATAGTTTTTATATAATCTTATTAATAAAAGACGCGTCTATAATAAGAATAAGTAATAAGTTTTTATTAGTAATTTAAGGTATAACGGTAGTAACAGTAATAAAAATAACTTAAATAAAAAACTAAATAGATATTTAGTAGAATTTTAAGAAATAGAAAATAATATAGTATAAAGTATAAGTAAATAGTTAAACTTATTTTTAAGACTAAATATTTTATTATAAGTACTAGGTAACTATTTAATAATTTTATTAGTCCTAAAGTTTATACGCCTAATAATACCTAATTATACGCTAGTAAATAGATCGGAGTTAGGTTAGGGTTAAGTTAGCTTATAAAAAATTTTAACCTAACTACACCTTTTACCTATTTTTTTTTAATACTAGTATAGGTTAGGGTTAAATTAAGGTCGTATAAACTAGATATTAGAATTAAAAAAAATTATATAGACTATAAATTAGAGTTAAATTATAAAATTTAGATTAGGGTCTTCTAATTAGGGTATATATTACAATTAGTTATTACAGTATATTATAATTTATAAAATAAATAATTATATTTAAGCTATAATATAGTTTTTTTATTATCTACGCTATACTTTATACTAAAGTATAAAAATTAAAAATCTAGTATTTCTACTATACTTTATTAAGTACCTAAGTATAAAACGCGAATTTTTAGTCTAAATAGTAACCGTTTTAGTATAAATATAATTTAAGTTATAGTCTATAATAGTTAGTATATAGTAAATAATATAGTATAGATTATTATACTTTTAAAATATCTAACTAAAAAGGCTTTAGAGGCTTCTTATATAGTTTATAGTATAATAAATTAAAATTAAATATTTTTACTAAAAAATTCTATTATAGTAATTTTGCAGATAAATTAAGTAAAGAGTATTTTTTTAATTAGTAAGCTAGTTTCTCACTAATAGTATTAGATTTTATAGAGGGTAACAGCTATATAATATTAATACTTAACTATTATTAACAGCTATAATAACTTACTTTCTAGCTTAAATTAGTATTTTTTTTTAGACTAATAACTATCTTATCGGTAACTACTTTTTTAAATAAATTAAGATTTTTAGAAGCTTTCTTAGACTGCTATTTATAAAAAGCTATTTTATAGGTAAATAGTTTACTATAATTTAGATTAGTGCGCGTTATAATAAAAGTAAAATAGTAATTAAACGTTTATTAGGCTATTATAATTAGATATAATAATAAGGAGAAGGTTATAAAATTAATAGTAAAATAGGTAAGGGTAATAATTAAATATTTATACGTAATTAGGCTAGTAGTATATAGGCTACTACTAGTACTATTACCTAATTACGTATAGGCTACTTTTTAAATTAAACTAGTATTTTTTACTTTTACTACTCTATTATACTTTACTTTATACTTAACCTATATATTATTATATACTTTTATTATATTAGCGTACCGTATTATAGATTCTATTAAGTAAAAGGCCCTTAATTATATAAATAGGCTACTACTATTTTATAAAATTAAAATTCTACTAGGTTTTAACTATAATAAGTAGAATAAGCTTACTAAAGTAATTAATATAGTTATTTATAATAGTATTTTTTAACTAGTATAGAGTTTTACTTACAAAGTAGATAAAATTAATAAAATTTTTAAAATACGTAGTATAGGCGGCTTATAAAAAAATTACCTAATAAATTTATAAATATTATTTAAGGGCTAGCTAAGTTTAAGCGCTCGCGCTGTAGTATAAAAAAATTAATTAAATATAATAAATATTAAAAAGAAGGCTTTAAAAAAAGCTGCTACGGCAGATTAGTGAGTAAAATTTTAATTTATAAAAAAGCTTAAGATAACTAAATAAGATACCTAAAAAGAAGAAATTAGGATAGAGTTTAAAAAGCTTAAAAAAAAAAGAAGTTTTATAATAAGAAGAGTAGTAAGTTATTATAACTATTTATTATAGTCTTATACTAATATAATATAGCTAAGTAGCTATAGATAAAGCTTAAATATATTTCTAAAATATAAAAAGATATTATATTAGAAGTTAATAAGAGGTAGTATATAAAGGCCTTAAAAAAGCTTTACTCTAATATAGGTAGCCCTAATAAGAAACTTAAAAGTTATATAGTAACTTATATATATAGGGCTTATAGTATTTTATAAAAAATTATATAAAATACGTATCTAGAGAAATTAAAAAAGCTAAAATTAAAAATATTTAAAAGTAAAGAGGCTAAAAATAAGTAGTATACCTTTATAGAGAATATAATATTAAAAAAGCTAGTAATAATAATAGCTAAAAATTAGAAGCAAGTTTATTATATTATTTTATTATATATTCGTACTAATTACTATAGGAAGTATAAACTAATATCTTTTAAAAAGCTTTTTAGTAATAGTAATATAACTTTTAAAACTAATAATCTATATATTTTAGGTAATAAAATTAATAAGTACGAGGAGGAGGTTAATAATAATTTAAAAATTAATAAATATTATAAGAGACTTAATAATAAATATAAGACGAAAGAATAGTAATAAGAGTTATAAGTAAAGCTATAGGCAGAGAATAAAAAATCTTTTAAAAAAAATAAATAGAATAGCGCTTTTAAGATAATATAGAAGAGTTTTTCTAACTAAAAAAGTTTTTCTAATAATAATATATAAGTAAAGATAATTAAATAGTACTAATATGCCGAGATAGTTAATACGTACCCTAATATTAGTATACTACTAATAATTTAAGACTATAAAACTCTATCTAAAAACTTTATTATAAGTTTTTTTTAAAATTAAATTTTTTTAAAATTATAAATAGTTCTATATATTTATATTATATAATATTTTCGTTATTATTATACTATATTAATTAGTATATTACTTTTTATTATTAAAACTAAAATTATATTTCTAACTTTAAAGTTTTATAGATTTATACTTACTAAATAGTTTTTATTTTCTTTTTAAAATTATTATATATTAGTATTTTATAAAAATATTTATAATAATATATATAAAATAATTATAATAATAAATATAACATAATTATAATTTAATATATAATATTAAGTATTAAAAATAGTATATACTTTAGTTAATAGTAAATAAGATTTAATTATTAAAACCTTTTAATTATTATATATTATCTAATAATTAACTAAACTAAATATATAGTATATTATAAACTTAATATTTATAGTATAAAAATAGAACACTATTAATAATTTATTAATAAAATTATTATATTACTTAAATTTATTATTCTAACACTTTAAAGTATATTAACTATTTTAATATTATCTAAATTTAGATATAATTTATTATATACAGGGGGGTGACATTAAAAAAGATTAATTAAAAAAGATACCTTTTTTAAAATAGTATTACTTTTTAATAAGTAAGCCTAAAAATACGCAAAAAATAACGTTTTAAAGAGAAAGACTAGCTTATTCTATTCACCTACTCAGTGGCTGCTTACTAAGGGGTTTAGAGGTAAAAAAAAATCAGTAAATATAAAAAATTTTTATAGCCCTACTTTAGGCTATTATAACTTTTTATTTAACGTATAAAATTGACTAGTTTTTATATATATTATAAGAGTAACTATAATATATAAGTATATAGAATATTGTTATATATTTATATATTATTTATATAATTATATATAAAAGTCACTTTTTTAAATTTTTAATAATAAACTAGTAAATAATAAATTACTAGTACTTAGTATAGTAGCCTTTAGCTTCTATAACCGCCTTATAACGGTTAGAAAGAGATAAAATATAGTTATTAATAACTTCTTATAGTATATTATACTACTTCTTATTAATAGCTCTTTTAAAGGCCTTTATACTATTTAAACTATTTCCTACACCTAAATTAGCCTTTTTATTTTTAATTAGCTCTAATTTTAATAAACCCTATATATTTTCTATAGGGGCTAAATTAGGACTATAGGCTAAGTAAGAAAATAGTTTAATTTTGTTATTTTTAAACTAAGTTAAAACGTCCCTAGTTTTATAAATAGGGATATTATCTTATTAAAATTACTAACCTAAATTAATATTAATATAAAGATTATAATTATAATATAATATAATATATATATATATATATATTATTATATTATTAAAAATAGGGGTAAAAAAGTGTTATAAAACTTACCCCTTTTTATATAGGGTTTAACCTTAGGTATTAGGACTTTATTTATATAGTCCTTACTAGTAGAAGAAGTAAAAGAATTAGGTATTTTAATAAATACTAAATTACTTCTATATCTTACCTAAATTACAGCCTAAACTTATAAAGTAAGATTTCGGCCTATAAAATAATTAATATAATTAATATTAAAAAACTAAAACTATAACTTAAAAATATATATAAAGTTATATATTTTAATATTTTAAAAAGTTAAAATAACTTATTTTATAATTAGCTAACAGCCAATTCTTTTCTAACTCTATTATTACCTCTTTTTCTATAGTATTCTCTTTTAGCTTTACTCCTTTATATTACTAACTTATTAGAGAATATTATTTTATTTAATTTTATATTTTTTATATTTTTTAATTATTATTTAGTATATTTTAACCTTTTTTTAGTATTTTCTTTGTTTATTCTTAGTTTTTTTTTACTTATATTAATAGAGTAACCTTTCTCTTTTAAAGTTCTTTATAACTGTCTTTTTATAATATTTAGACTATTTTTTATTAATAGTCTTTTATTATCTTTTTTAGGGCTTTTAGTTAAGTCTTTATTAATAATTCTTTTATCTCTTACAGTTAACTTTTTTACACCCCCTTTATAAACTTTATTTATATTATAATTATTCTCCTTCTTTTTAATTCTTTATATAGCGTTATAAATAGATTATTAAGGCTTTTTTAAAGTAGTAGTAATTAAAGAAGAAGAATTATTTACTTTTAAAAGAAGTTTAACTTTAAATTTAAGTTTTAAGAATTTTGGCTCTATTTTAAGGAAATAAGAGTTTAAGTTTATAAAAGTAAAAAGATATTATAATATACTATAATATTACTAATATATTACGTAATTATTAATTATATAAGGCTTAGTACTATTTTTATAATTAATATAATTTTATTATTAGATTACTAATTTACTTTAATAATCTAGTTACGTAACTTATACTAGACCTAAAAAGGTATAGTTAAAATTTTAGTTAAATATATTTACTAACTAGAAAGTTATAGGAACCTAAAAAAGGGGTTAAAAAAATTGCTATATTTAGATATTTTAAATTATTACAGGTAATATATATAACGTAACTAAAATTCTAATAATAAACTTTATAATTTTCTCTTTAAAACAGTATTACTTATATAATTTTCGGCCTATTATTTAATTTTATATAAATTTTTAAAAAAGGTATCTTTTTTAATTAATCTTTTTTAATGTCACCCCCCTATAATATATTACAGGGGGTGACAAAAAAAAAGTCTAATTAAAAAAATACCTTTTTAAAAATTTATATAAAATTAAATAATAGGCCAAAAATTATATAAGTAATACTGTTTTAAAAAGAAAATTATAAAGTTTATTATTAGAATTTTAGTTATATTATATTTATTTCTTATAATAAATTAAAATTACCTAAATATAGTAATTTTTATAACCCCTTTTTTAGGCCTCAATAACTTTTTAGTTAGTAAATATATTTAACTAAAATTTTAACTATACCCTTTTAGGCCTAGTCTAGGTTACGTAACTAGATTTTTAAAGTATATTAGTAATCTAAAAATAAAATTATATTAATTATAAAAATAGTGCTAAGTCTTATATAATTAATAATTACGTAATATATTAATAATATTATAGTATATTATAATATCTTTTACCTTTTATAAACTTAAACTCCTATTTCCTTAAAATAGAGCCATAATTCTTAAAACTTAAATATAAAGTTAATTTACTTTTAAAAGTAAATACTTCTTCTTTTTTAATTACTACTACCCTATAAAAGTTAGAAAAGAGTATTTATAATACTATATAACGTATTAAAAATAAAAATAAAAATAATTATAATATAAAAAAAGTTTATATAGAGGGTATAAAAAAGTTAACTAAAAGAAATAAAGGAGTTATTAATAGAGACTTAACTAGAAGTCCTAAATAAGAAAATAAAAGACTATTAATAAAGAATAGTCTAAATATTATAAAAAAACAGTTATAAAAAACTTTAAAAGAGGAAGGTTACTCTATTAATATAAGTAAAAAAAAACTAATAATAAATAAAGAAAACGCTAAAAAAAGATTAAAATATACTAAAAAATAATTAAAAAATATAGAAAATATAAAATTAAATAAAATAATATTTTCTAATAAGTTAGTAATATAAAGGGGTAAAGCTAACAAAGAATATTATAAAAAAAAATAATAATCGAGTTAAAAGAGAATTAGCTGTTAGCTAATTATAAAATAAGTTATTTTAACTTTTTAAAATATTAAAATATATAACCTTTTATATATTTTTAAGCTATAGTTTTAGTTTTTTAATATTATTTATATTAATTATATTATAGGCCGAGACCTTACCCTATAAGTTTAGAATGCAATTTAGGTAGGAGGTAAAAGTAATTTAGTATTTATTAAAATACCTAATTCTTTTACTTTTTATACTAGTAAAAACTATATAAACAAAGTCCTTATACCTAAGGTTAAACCCTATATAAAAAGGGGTAAGTTTTATAGTCCTTTTTTACCCCTTTTTTTAATAATACAATATATATATATATATATATATATATATTATTATATTATATTATAATTACAATCTTTATATTAATACTAATTTAGATTAGTAATTTTAATAAAATAATATCCCTATTTATAAAACTAAGGACGTTTTAACTTAGTTTAAAAATAATAAAATTAAACTATTTTTTTATTTAGCCTATAGTCCTGATTTAGCCCCTATAGAAAATATATAGGGTTTATTAAAATTAGGGCTAATTAAAAATAAAAAGGCTAATTTAGGTGTAGAAAATAGTTTAAATAGTATAAAAGCCTTTACAGAAACTATTAATAAGAAATAAAATAATATACTATAATTAGTTATTAATAATTATATTTTATCTCTACCTAACTGTTATAAGGCAGTTATAAAAGCTAAAGGCTATTATACTAAATACTAGTAATATATTATTTACTAGTTTATTATTAAAAATGTGAAAATGTGACTTTTATATATAATTATATAATTAATATATAAATATATAAAAGTATTTAATATACTAATATACCTTAGGATCTATTATTATATATATGAAAATATATGCAAATTTTACACCTTAAATAAAAAGTTATAATAGCCTAAAGTAGGATCTAAAAAATTATTTATATTTACGAATTTTTTTTTACCCCTAAACCCCTTAGTAAGCAGCCCCTAATAGGGTAAATAGAATCTACTAGTTTTTTTCTTTAAAACAGTATTATTGTCGTATTTTTAGGCCTTATAACTAAAAAGTTATATTATTTTAAAAAAGGTAACTTTTTTAATTACTCTTTCCTAATATTACCCCCCTATAATTTATATACACTATTATATTATTACATATTTAATATAATTATATATTCTTTATGTTTTTATTAAATAACTATAGGTTTATTAAAAATATAATTATTTTACATTTTATTATATAAATTATTAATTACTTAATAATATATTAGTAAAAGTTATATATATATTCTTTATTTTAAATTAAATTATATTATAAAATTATATTTAATTTTAATAAATTTTAGAAAATTTTACAATATTAAAGAATAAATATTTATAAAATTATAGTATTTATAGAGTTATAGTATTTATAAAATTATAATATTTATAGAGTTATAGTGTTTATAAATTATAGTATTTATAGAGTTATAATATTTATACAATTATAGTATTTATAGAGTTATAGTATTTATAAAGTTATAGTATTTATAAAATTATAATATTTATAGAGTTATAGTATTTATAAAGTTATATTATATTATATATTTAGTTTATAATATACTATATATTTATTAAAATTAATTATTAAGTAATATTAAATATTTAAAAAAAATATAATATATTTAATTTTTATTTCCTTTTTAAAATAGTATATACTAGTTAATTATATAAATTATAAATTAAAATTAGATTATAAAACGTAAATTATAATCTTTTAATTAAAGTATATATTATAATTAGTTATTATAGTATATTATAATTTATATAATAAAAAATTATATTTAAACTATAATATAACTTATTTATTATTTACGCTATACTCTATACTAAATTAAATAATTAAAAATTTTAATTATATTTTTATAGATACCTTATTACTTACTAAATATTTTTAGTTTAAAAATAATTCTCTTAGTATAAATATAATTTATAATATAATTTATAATAATTAGTATATAGTAAATAATATAGTATAGATTATTATACTTTTAAAATATTTGATTAAAAATTTCTTTTAAGCTCTTTATATAGTTTATAATATAAAAAACTAAAACTAAAATTTTTTATTAATCAATTTTATATTAGAAAACTAGTTTTTTACTAATAGTATTTAATATTATAAAAAGTAATTAATACTTTACTATTATTAACAGCTATAAAAGTTTAATATTTAGTTTAAATTAATATTTTTTAGAATATTTTTATTAATAATTTTAATAGATTTTTTATTATTATTTTTACCTTTATTACTAGTAGTTATTTTATTAAGCAATTTATAACTTCTAAAAGCTTTTTTAAACTAATATTTACTAAAAATATTTTTATTATAATTTAGGGAGATACTTTATATTATAAAAGTTAAATAAATAATTAAATATATATTAGACTATTATAATTATATAAAATAATAAAAAGTAGTTAGTTAAATTAGTAATAAAATAAGTAAAAGTAATAATTAAGTATTTATAAAAAATTAAATTAATAATAGTATAGAAACTACTACTAGTACTATTATTTAATTAAATATAAATATTTTTTATATTAAACTAGTATTTTTGTTATATTTTTATTTTATTTTATTTTATATTTTATTTATATATTATTATATACTTATATTATATTATTATACTATTTTAGTAACTATATTAAGTAAATAACTTTTAATTATATAAATAGACTACTACTATTCTATAAAATTAAAATTTTACTAATTTATAAGTATAAGAATTAAAATAAGCTTACTAAAATAATTAATATAATTAATTAAAATAGTATTTTCTAATTAGTATAGAGTTATACTTATAAAGTAAATAAAATTAATATAATATTTAGAATACGTAGTATAAGCGGTCTATAAAATAGTTATTTAATAAATCTATAAATATTATTTAAGAGCTAGCTAAACTTAAGCGCTTACGCTATAGTATAAAAATATTAATTAAATATAAAAAATATAAAATTTTTTTTTAAAAAAGCTATTATAATATATTATTTAGTAAAATTATAATTGATAAAAAAAATTCAGACAACTAAATATAATATAAAAAAAACTTTTATAATAAAAAGAGTAGTAAATTATTATAACTATTTACTATAGTTTTATACTAATATAGTATAACTAAGTAGTTATAAATAAAACTTAAATATATATTTAAAAAAAAATATAAGTATATTATATTAGAAATTAATAATAAATAATATATAAAAGCTTTAAAATTATTTTTAAATTAATATAAGTTATATTAATAAAAACACTAAAAGTTATAAATAATCTATATATAATAATTATAATAATACTATATAAAAAATAAAGTATAATACGTATTTAAAGGAATTATAAATATTATAGTTAATTATATTTAAAAGTAAAAATACTAATATTAAATAGTATACTTTTATATAAAATATAATATTAAAAAGACTAGTAATAATAATAGTTTAAAATTAAAAGTAAGTTTATTATATTATTTTATTATATATATATACTAATTACTATATAAAGTATAAGTTAATATTTATAAAAGAGTTTTTTAGTAATAGTAATATAACTCTTAAAACTAATAAGCTATATATTTTAAGTAATAAAAGTAATAAGTATAAAAAAGAAGTTAATAATAATTTAATAATTAATAGGTACTATAAGGGGCTTAGTAATAAATATAAAATAAAAATATAATAATTAAAGTTATAAATAAAAATATAGAGAGAAGATTAACTATATTTTAAAAAAAGTAAATAGAATAGTACTTATAAAATAATATATAAAAAATTTTTTATAAATAATATATAAGTAAAAATTATTGTATAGTACTTTTATATTTAAATAATTAATATATACTTTAATATTATCGCGCTACTAATAACTTAAAATTAATTTTAAAATTTTATAAGTATATACTTACTAAATACTTTTTAATTTTTTATTAAAATTATTATATATTCGTATGTTATAAAATTATTTATATATAATAAATATAAATTAATTATTATTTAATATATAATAATAAATAGTAGAAATAGTATACACTTTTTTAAAAACTATATTAAAATTAACTATAGTAGAACTTTTAAATTATTTAATATTATTTAATAATTAATATAAATAAATATATATTATATTATAAACTAAATATTTATAGTATTAAATTAGAATCCTCTAACTAATTTTCTAATAAAATTATTATCGCGGTAAGATACCTTAGAGTTTACATTACTAGCTTATAAAGCTCTTTAGAACAAAGTATTTGTTTCTCCTTTATATATATATAATACGACTTTTTAGCGCTTTCTTTTATAAAATTAGTTCCTACTCTTTAATTTTAGAATTTAGTAATTTTTAGCTCGTTTTCCTCTATAGTTATAAGTCTAGTATTTTAGAAGTAAAGGAAAATTCTCTCTACGTATCTAATTATTAGAAATTCTATTTTTTAAAGCTCTAATTAATTCTTTAACCTTTTATTTAAAAGCTTTTAATTTTATAGACCTAGCGAGCATCGCCTTATTTATATATATATAAAACGACAACCTATATTTTTAGCTATTAAACGCTTAGTAAGTCTTATAATTAATAATTTTTTAAGTATTATAATATTTAAAGCTACTGTATTTCTTTTAATTAACACTATTTAATTTACTAATTTAGTAAGCTAGCTAACTTAGTATACGTAGTTTAAAGTATAGTATACTCTTTACTGCGTATAGAATCTTATTAATCCCGACCTTAAAAGCGTTAATAATTTTAATAACTCTCTATAAATACTAGAGTTTTTACGTATTATAGAAGCGTTTAATACTAAAATTATAAAAATCTACTAACTACTAAGATAGCTATATACTAAGCCCGCTTAACTAATTATACTACTAAAGTAAACTAAGTAATAAATATTTAAAACTAGATTAGTATAATAGTAGCTCTAAAGCTTATAAGTACTATTTAAATATACTACACTATTAAGGGGAATATCTTAACTTACTTAATTATTTATTTTTTTAAATAAAAGCTCTTAACTACCGACGCGGTAGTTAAGAATATTATATAATAATAATACTATACTTATTTAAAAAAAGTAGAGTATAAAAGAATAGCTACTAAATTATAGTATTATAAATAGAAAGCTCTTTATATAAAGGCGGAGGTATATAAGCTTAGTAATATTTAAAGTAAGCTAGCTATTATTAACTTTTTTACTATTATTAGCAAGAAGTTAGTATCTAATTAGGTAGAGTAGATACGTATAACTTAAGTCTAGAAATTAATACTTAAAGGTAAGGAACTCTTTTTAATAGAAGTAGGAAGAATCTTTTAAGTAGTATTATAAGATAGAACTACTAAATTATATACTAAGAGTTTTAGAATTTTTACGATACTTAGCAGATAGAGCCTATCCCCCTAATTAGATAGCTTATAGCTAAGAAATAAGGGTAAGTTATACTAATATTTTTATAAACTTAAAGGGTATTATTAAAAACTTACTAAGTGCTGCTGCCTATAGCTAGTATTAATAAATACTTATATTAGTCGGACTACGCTGCTTTCTAAAAAGAATAAAAAAAAACTCTTTAAGCACTTTAAATTTAATAAATTTATAGCTCTTCGCAATATACTTAAGTAAAAGAGATAGCTTAAAAAGAATACTTTATAGGGTAAGGAATCTAATAAGTTAAAATTCCCTAGCTTTTTTATATATATAGTTATTAATTCTTCGCTTATTATAAGTAGTAAATTAGAAGGAAGTAATAGTATATATTTTATATAAAATTATAATACCTATACGCTCTTTAGAAGTATTATTTTTAATAATAATACTATTTTATATTTAGTAAATAATAGATTACTGCTTATTTTAGAATTTTTTAAGAAAGCTAATAGTATTTATACTATTAAAACTAGAATATAGACTTTTCTAATCTCTAGTATAGGAACCTAAGTAATTAAAAATATTTTAAATAACCTAAACGGTAACTCTATAAAAGATTTTATATTAAAGAATATAGTTATTATAAAAGGATTTTACCTAAATATAGTATCTAAAGCTTACCTATATAATAAAAAATTTTAGTACTTAGGCTTAGATAATATACTGCGTATAGGATTTTTAGAATAGAGTCTTATACTTATAATACTTACTTATAAGTATAACCTAATATTTATTAAATATAAGTTTTTATTTTTCTATTCTTTAGTCTAAAGTGTAATACTAGTATATTAAAAGCTTTATTTATAGTTAATATATCTATATATTAATACTAAGAATATATAGTATTAGAGAGCAGGATATTTAAATTAAAAAGTTTTATATACCCTTATTTATAGAGCGTAAAATATTTATATTTTAAATACTAAGCGTATATATTACGAGTAATACTTTTTTATATACGTAGCTTAGGTAATCTCTTAAAGATTTAAAAAAAAGTTGCCTTAACTATATTAGCGTATTTTATAAAATCTTTTTAATATGCCTAAAGGAAGACTCGGAGAGCAGTAGATATTATTAGTTAAAAATAATTATAGTAAAAAGATTTATATATAGAGTCTATAGGCGAAGTTACTTTTAGAGCTTATAAAAATATTTTTAAGCTTTACTATATAGATATATACCTAGTATAAACTTAAGATTATAAAAATTTTTTAAGATAATAATATTACTACCTATCTATAATATAGAAAATTGCGTTTTAAAGAATAGGTAGAAGAGCTTAGTATAAGTATTAAAATACTACCTCTTTATACGTATAAGCTAAACGGCGGCGCTAAACGCGCTAGCTAGAAAATTATTAATAAGGCTATTATTATAAGACTTAGTATAAATTTACTAAAGAAGTTTTAGCTAAAGATTATAAAAGTAATTACAGCGCTTTATAATATTAGTCTAATAACTTTTAAGAATATATAATTTTTAAATAAGATTTTTTATAGCTAGTTTAAACAGTATTTTTATTACTATAAATTTAAACTTATAAAGTACTAAACGGCAGATCTATATCTAGATTAAAGTAATATATATACCTATAATTATTACGTATATTTACTAAATAGGGATCGTATAGCTAGGTATAATAGGCGTAGATTTAAAGTAAATTTATAAATTTATATTAGATATTTAGTTAGTTACGTAGCTTTTAATATTTATAAAATATAGGTATTATTATTTAACTAGGTTATTACAACGCGTAATATTACGTTTAATAAAACTTTTTTTTATAAGGGAAAAAAAGATTAGCTTATTTTACGGAAAGAAGTTATAAAACTTATAGATATCTTATATACTATTAAGGTTATAGATATAAGTAAAGCGTTTAATAAGATTCTTAAAACGTAAGCCTATAACTCTAGTAAGCTGAAAATTGGTAAAAATATTACGTAATTTAAATAGTAGTTTAAGGGTATTTTAGCGCAGGTCTTATTTTATTTTTTTAGCTAGTTAGGTAAGTAAAGCTTTATACAAGCGGTATATACGCGGGCTATTAGTATAATTAGTTAATAGCCGCGAATTTATATATTATATAATATAGATATTAGTTTAATCTCTTTTTAGCCTATTCTAGAGCCTAAAGAACTTAGGGGTATAAATTTTAAAAAAAATAAATACTCTAGTATTCTTTATAAAGTATACTTTAGTAAAGAAGTAGAATAGTTTAGAGTAAAAAGCCTATAAGATTCTTAAATAGTAAATAAAAGCTTATCTAATACTATTACTTAAATTAGTAATATAGAGCTCCTCTTGTTAAATAAAATAGTTAGTACCTATACTTATAGAATACGGGGACCTATAAAGGACTATAGTCTAACTATTTAATAGAGCTAAAAGTAATATAGGTTAGATTCTAAAGATCCTAATAAACTAGGGGGTAGAAATAAAAACTCTTTTAGTATTTATATATTATTAAGCCCTAACCTAGAAAGTAAGCTATTATATAATATAAAGCTTATAAGCACTTTACTAGATAGTATAAATAGCTCTCTTTAGTATAACTTTGTAAATATATTTATTTCTAGTATAAATCTTATACAGGAAAAGTATAGAGAGTTTATAATTATTAATACTATAGTTTAAGCTACTATACAGAATAGGGCTTTAAGAAAAATAATACTTTAGTATAAAGCTTATATATACCGTAATAAGCTTTTAAAAAAGCCGGTAATATAGAAAGTAATTTTTTTATATTTATTTAGCCCGCTCTTTTACTAGACTGTATATAAAGAATAAACTATACTTTTTAAAAAATAAATTTAGTAAGTAGTTATGCGCTCTAATAGTACTAAACGTCTACTCCTACTTAAGTAGATTTTTACCTATAAGTTTAATTAAGATAGTTACTTTATAAAGTATAAAACTTATTTAGTTATTAGAGGCGACCTCTAGTTAAGAGATACGCTTTTATTAATATATACTATAATACTTATAGTACGCTCCTTTTATATAGTTATAATAATTATAGTAAAGTTTAACCTAAAAATTTTATAGCTTAATATAATTAGTACGTTTCTTAATATACTAATTAACCCCTTAAATCTAATATAATATAAACTACCTAATAGCTATAAGTAAAAAGATAATTATATAAAGCTTAACTAAGCTCTATATAGCCTAAGGGATTTACCTATACTATAGTATAAGGAATTTTTTAGTACCTTAGCCAAACTTAGTCTTGTCTATTTAAAAGAAAAGTCTTACTTATTTTTTAACGCGGATTATAAGATCTTTATACTTTTTTATATAGATAATATTTTACTTTTATACTATAAAATTTACTAGTAAGAGGCTTTTAAACTGCGTAATAAGCTCTTAGAAATATACGAAATAGAGGTACGCGGAGCTATAAAATAGTATTTTAAAATATAGGTAATTAGAAATTAAAAAAATTAAATAATTACGCTAATTTATAATTTATATATTAAAAAGATTGCAAAGAAATTTAGGGTAGCTAATTTAGTATTTTTTTTACTAACGCCTTTACTATTAAAAGAGCTAGTTAAGAATAAAGGAGAAGTAATAAAAACTAAAATTAAGGCGTATTAGGAGCGCGTTAAATCTATATTTTATACTACTATTATAATATAACCGGATATAGTATTCGCCGTCTTAAAATTTTCTTATTTTTTAACTAATTTAAGTAAAGAGTACTTTGCTATAGTAGAATACGTAATTATGTTTTTTTATAAATTACGCTTTTAAGCGATTTAATATAGGGTATATAAAGGCCTAAAACTTATAATCTGTTTAAACGCTTTATTTATAGATAATTTAGAGAGTAAATAATTTTTATATAACTATATTGTTATATTATTTAGGGGTATAATTATTTAGAAAGTTATAAGATAGACTACTATTACTATATTAACTACTAAAGCAGAGCTCCTTGCGCTTAAATATATAAGTAAAGAAATAATAGCTCTAAAGCGCTTCTTTAAAGAACTTATTTTAGATTTTAAAACTACGTAGCGTATATTCTATAATAACTAATAGATAATTAGGCTAGTTATAGGTAAAAATAAGCGTATAACTACCTGTTTACGCTATATAAATATATAGAATATATAGCTACGCTAGGAGTATTTAAAAGAGAGTTTTAAAATTAAATACCTTTAAATAAGTAATATGCTAGCAGATAGGTTAATAAAAGCTCTTATAGTTTAGTAATTCTAAAAATTTAGAAAGTAACTAAATCTTAAGGATATAAAAGAAAAAATTACTAAACTAGAATTTTAAAAAGTTATATAATAATAGAGCACAAAGCGCTTTAAATTAAATATTAAATAGCTTATTAGCTGCTATTTATAATAAATAATTTAAAACCGTACTGCTTAGAAAAACTCTATAATAAAAGAGTAAAAAAATAATAAAATAATAAAAATTATATAATAACCTAACAGATACGCTTAATAGATTAATAATTTTATTAGCTTATTAAACTTTTAAACAGCTTAAGCGCGGCGTAAAGTAATTTTATTAGAGATATTATTTATAGGATTACTACCTAAGTCTTTATTTATTTTAATTATCTACCTAATAGTAGTTTGTAATTTATTAAACTTTATTATTTATAAGATTTATATTAGTAAAAATCGAAAAAAGCGGATTAAAAAATTATATCTATTTATAAGTAAGTTCTTTCGCCTTTTTACTATAGAGCGGCTTATAATAAAACAGAAAATACTTAGTAATTTTTTAGATTTAAGTAGGACTATAATAGTAAGTATATAATTTTTCTAAATTTTTTAAATTAAAATATTTATATATATATTAGTTTACAGCTATATCTGCTTTTATATACCTAGTAATAGGAGTTTTATATTTTAGTATTAAAGCAGCTACTATTACTTTTACTAGATAAAGTGCTACTTAAATAATAAAAGTAAGATATAGGGCGCTTTAATCTTATAAACTGTTAGTAATATTAAGCTATATAGATACTATTTAATAGTTTTCTAACTCTTCTAATTCTAATATAAAAAGATAGATAAAGTTTAGAAAAACTATAGACTAAAAAGTTTAAAATATTTTTTATTAATATTATTCTTATTACTACGGCGCGACGAAGTCTATAGAATAGGTAACTTACTATTTTTATTTTTTTTAGATTTGCTTTTAGATTTGCTCTCTACTATAGGGCGCGGCCTATTTTTTAAATCTGGCCTAGTAGAGCTTAGAAAAACTAAATTAAAAAAGACGCTAATAGCGCCCGGCGCTTAGGAAGTCTAAATAAAAGAAATAGGCTAGGTAAAATTAATAATCTTAAAAGCCTGCTAAATTTTTTATTTATATTAAGCTTTTTATATAGTATTTAGTTGCTTACGGATTAACTAATAAACGGCTATTATAAAGCGTAGTATAGGTATTAGACTAAAAGAATTATTAAAATTACTAAATAATAATATAGGGGGATTATCTTCTAAAACTTAAAAAAGCTATAAATTTTTTTAAACTAAAAGAGCGGGACGATTTTTGTAAGCTTATAATAGTAGAGAAAAAAGCTTTTTTAAAGATTAAGGGATCTATAGAAATTCTTAATTAAAAAAAAAGAAAGAATTTTTATTTATTAGAGACGCAGGATAATTATCTAAAACTTATAATAGTTATATATTATTTTATAAAGGGAGTAGGTAAGCTACTAAATATTATAGTGTAGAAGTATCTATTTAAGTTATAGTAATTTTTATTTAAGGCTAGATAGCGCCTTAACTTTTTTAAGCTGCCTATTATTAGAGCTTTTTATACTTTTTATTTTTTTTTTTTTTAGACTGCTTCTTTTTACAGAGCGTAATAATAGACTAAAGGACTATATTAAGTAATTTACTAAAAACTAAAAGACTAGACTCTGTTAGCTCCTTACTAATTTTAGTAAGTTTATAATATTTAGAATACTATTTATACTTAATTATATTTAGGTACTAGACTATAGTAATATAGAAGGGATCGGAAAACTATTAAATAAAAATTAGTAAAGTTTTTAAGAGATAGAATTAGAGCTTAAAAATCTAAATAAACTCTAAAAAGCAGAGATTAAAAAGAGTATTATAGCTTACTATAGTTATAGCGGTAGTAATATAAATAGTTAACTTATAATACTTATAATAGTTAAAGAGCTTAAAGAGCTATTTAGAGAAAAAAAGTTAAATAGAAAAATATAAAAATAGTACGGACAGTACGAAAAAGCGTAGAAATAATAGTTAAAAGTATAAAAAAAGTAAGAATTATTTTAAAAAATATTAGTAGAGAGATTATATAAATACTTTTTATACTATTAACGCTAGCGCGCTTACTATAATTAGTTTTTTATTTTAGAGCTCTATTACCTAGTAATACTACCTACTAAATTTTTTACTTAAAAAAGCTCTATTTAAAATTAATTTTACGGCTACTATAAGTTTAAAAAAATTAATTTTAAACTGCTTTAGACAGTTAAGCTGTTTTTTTAATAGTTTAATTAAGGGGTATATTGCGGTAAAATACCTTAGAGCTTATATTATTAGCTTATAAAGCTCTTTAGAACGGAGTATTTATTTCTCCTTTATATATATATAATGCGGCTCTTTAGCGCTTTTTTTTATAGAATTAGTCCCTACTCTTTAATTTTAGAATCTAGTAATTTCTAGCTCGTTTTCCTCTATAATTATTATATTACTAATATTTATTTTTCTATAAAATATTAATATATAATAATTTTATAACAGAATTAAAAAGTATTTAGTATATATAAATATATAAAGCTTTATAATTAAAAAACTCTTTAGTTTTAATAATAAAAAGCAATATACTAATTAATATAGTATATTAATAACTAAAATATTATATAATATAAATTTATAAAAACTATTTATAATTTTAAAAAATAATTAATTCTAAAAATTTTTGTTTAAAAAAATCTTATAATAAAATTTATTAATATAAGCTTTTATATAGAGTGCTATAGCCTTAGATTATTAATAAAATACTAATATTAGAGTATATATTAACTATTATTACGTATTAACTATCTTCGAAAAGTAATAAGTACGCCTAGACAATAATCTAAAAGTATAAACATAGTAAAAGAATTTTATTAAGTACTAAACCGTATACGTAATAATTAAAAGCTAAATTTATAAAAGTTAACTAAGAATAATATCTATTTAAATAGCTACTTAATTAAATAATAAGTATACTAGTAGGCTAGCGGTTAGTGTTAAACTAGTAGCCTATATTAGCGGGCACTAGGGTACTTAGTATAATATAATATAGTTACCTTAAGGGCTGTACGTATAATATAAATAGTAAACTATAAAACCTATATAATTACTACGCGAACTTTTTTTATTATTAAAATTACCTAATTGCTATATCTAATAAGTTTAAGTAGTACCTACGCTTTATTATTAAAACTAATAAGGTATTAAGGAATAAAATATAAATAAATCCTTTATATAACCTCTATACGGCTATAAATAAATACCTATATCTTTACGCTTTATAAATTACTAAATTAAAGATTAAGGATATTAAAGGATTATATAAAGGTAACTTCGTCTAGTCTAGGTAGCGTATATACTTCTCTCAGCTAGGCATAGTGGCTCTTACTATATTTAAGCTTAGTATTATGTACTAACTATCTTAGTATAGTATATAAGGTATAAGCTAGTTAATATTTATTATAGTTAATAATAATAGTCTATAAAATTACTTAAAATATTACTAATATACGGGCCACTACTAGTACTTATATCTATATTAATATAATTTAATAAGATTTATAGCTGCTATATACTAAAAATAAAATATTTAATTAAAGTTTTATTTAGTATTTCGCTAACCCCCTACTATTATAAAAAAATTATAATATTAGAAAACTTAAGAGGTACTATATTTTATACTTAGTTTTAATAAAATAAACTAGCTAAGCTCTTTTTTAAACTATAGCTAAATACTTTTATAAATTATTAAAATTTAAATTTAGTTACTAACTGCTAGAAGGACTATACCTATTTAAAATAATTACCTATAGAGTTATTAAAGAAGAAAAAAAAATTAATTTAGTTAAATTCCTAGCCGTATATATTAAGTAAAACGAAGAAAAAAAAAGATATTATCTATATATAATAAATAATAGAATATAATTAGGTAGGCTAAAGACCCTATAAATATTACTCTACGCTAAAATTTTTATACTCGCTTTAGTTAGGTATAGAACTAATTTAAAAAAGCTACTAACTTTATAAATAATTATTTATATATATTTTACTTTAACTGTAGTCTTATTTTTTAATATTTATTAATAAAAGGTACTAGGCTTAGATAAAATATTAGAACTAAGTATCTTATAAACTATCTAAGCACCTAGTCTTATAGAGATATAAAAATTCTTATTTATAAATAGTAATTTATACCTCTTACCCTCTCCTCTTAATTTTAAAATAAAAATATACTTATATTAATTTTATTATATTTTACTATAATCTTTAAGAAGAAGCTTATACAAGTTATAGTTAATAATAACTAGTTTTTTTAAATAGTTAAGCAGCTATTATTTTAGCGCTTTATTTAATTTCTTTAATTAGAGGCTATAATAATTAGTTATTATAAATTTAGGCTAATATTCTAGAGTTAGTTTTAATAAGATAAAGTATATTTTTTAATAACTTTATTAAAATAACTAAGATTTTAATTATATTAAATATATAGTCTACGTCTAATTACTTTAGATTTCTTATTATTAAAATATATTATATTAATCGCGACTAGCGACTTTAAAAAAAATTACTTAATTTTATTTTAATACGTAGAAGGTATACTAGTACTTTTATAATAAAAAATATACTATAAGTATTATTAAAAATACATACTAAATTACGCCTTCTAACTATTACTTATAATAATACTAGTAATAATAATACGCTTACTTACGCTATTTAAAAAAAGCTAGTTAGTAAAAATATTTTTTAGCGCTTATAAGAGAATACTATACTATATTTAGTTTATAATATTAATCTTATTATCTAAAATATTATTAGGTATTTTAAGCTAGCAGTATTACCTGCAGTTAAAAATATAAAAATATTATAAAAATAATATATTTAAAAAATAAAAGCGTAGGCGTTTATTCTAAACTTTTTTTATAAAATATATACGCTTTTATTATATATATTTATTATATACTAAGTAATTACTAAATCCGCGCTATTTATACTACTATTAATATATTACTATAATATTATAAGCGTTTTATTACTATATAATAATAATTACTATTTAAAAAATAGCTATTTATTATCCGCGATATTAAAATATAATAGAATTTAATATTTAATATATATTCGCGCGTACTTAAAATCTAGAAATATATTAATAAATAGCTAAAATAAAAAATTATACTTAATATAACTATTAGGTTAACTAATAGTAATATAGCTAAAATAGACTTTTATAATCTTAAGTAACTTAAACTATTCTCTATAAAGTAGTACTACTTTAAACTACTTACTAAAATACTAAAATATTTTAAAAATATTATAAATTTTTTTAGTAAGAACCGAAAACTTTAAATTTAATATATTTAGTTTATATATAACTGTCTCTTGAATTTCTTAAATAAGATAATAGTTAAGCTAGACAATAAAAATCTAAAATATAAAAAAAATATTAAGTAACTAAAAATAATATAATCTATAACTAAAAATAGTTATACTAAATTAAGTAAATACTATTTAAAGATAGACGTAAAGTAGGGGTTTTTATTTAACTATATAATTATATTTAATCTAATATAAAAGCTTATAGTATATAAAATATAATTATTATAAATATTTATTATAGTAGGACTCTAACTACTAGTTTAAAATAATATATATAAACCCTACTACAAATATACTTATTAAGAATAATTCTTTAATTATTTTAATTATTATAATAATAATAGGCGTATAAGTTATACACTTTTATTAAACCCCTTTATATAATAACTATAAGGTAGTAAGTAATTTTAGAAGCCTACTATTTTATTAAATAGTTTTTTAACTTTAAGCTAGATATTTTTTATAGAAGAAGCTAAAGAGGCTAGTAATTAAATATATAAAAAAAAAAGTTTACTTAAGTACTTCTTACGTAAAAATAACTAAGGGTTTTAATATACTAGATTAGTAGTAGGCGTATAAAGATATATTTTCTTAATAAGTTTAAATTATAAAAGACGTACTTACTATACTAATTATATAAATTAGTATTAAGCGTATTGTTAACGTTACTAAAGATATTATTAGTAATTAGAGATATTAACTTTTTACTTAAATAATCTAGCAGATTATAATTTTTACTAATTTAATTATTTAAGAGACGGAAGAGTAAACTAGACTATAAAATATAGTAATAAAAATAAAAGATAATAAAACTTTTTATAATAAAATTAATAATTTACTAAATCTTCTAGTACCTTAAAAACTTATTAAAAAGTATATAGAGGATATATATAGTATAAATAAAAATTTAATAAAAGGTACTAAAAACTATAAAGATAAATTACCTTTCTCTTTATAAAAGCTTTAAAGGTCTATACGCTATAGTAAAAAACTATAATTAATAGCTATTATAATTTAATTTTTATAAATATATAAACTAAACTAGAGTCTTACACTATATTTAATTTAATAATTTTTAAAAAAGAAACTCTAATAACTTTAACTTAACCTAACTTTTAGTTTATATAATTTTAACCTAATTTTAACCCCTAGTCTATATAATTTTAATTTAACCTTAACCCCTAGTCTATATAATTTTAACCTAACCCTAACCTCTAGTTTATATAATTTTAATTTAACTTTAATCTATTATCTATACGACTCTAACCTAATCCTAATCTAACACTAGGTAACTCCGACCTATTTACTAGCGTACCTAATTACCTTATATATAATTATAAGTAATAATTACTAATAACTTTTAAAATAATTATAAATAGTTACTAATCTATAAATATAAATTAGAGTATAAGTATTACTATATTTAATAGAGCACTATAACCCTTATTAAAAAAAAGAGTATAACTTTTAACAGTTTAAAACTTATACCACTTATATATAGCCTTATTAGTATTATATAAGCTATTTAGTATTTATTAAGTTTTTATTATTATATTATACTATAGCTTTATAAAACTTATAAAGTACGTTAATTAACGTAGATCTACTATATAATTTTACTTTTTAAATTTTTCTTATAACCTCCTACGTTGTATACCGGCCCTTAAATACTAAAATTAATACTATTTTTTTTTAAAATTATAATATTTAGTCTTATAGGTAGAAAGTAGAATTAGTAAATTAGTTTTTTATTCTTTAATAAGTTAAAAAAATACTTAAAGTTCTATATAGATTTTATTTACTTATTTATAAATTAATAAAGTTTTACTACTATACTTTTTTTATTATAAGTATTGGGGAGAATATTATATAAAAGAGTAAAGTATTAGTTTTTAAATTAATAAAGTTTATTATTTAGGTTTTATATAGTACTGTATTTAAAAACTTTAAAATAAAGTTTTAGTTTCTTTTTTAGTAGTATCTTATAGAGTAGTAAATAAAAATATAGAATTTTCTTTTTTAGCTATTTTTATTATATAGTGTTATTTTATAGTATATTAGAAAGATTACGTAGTTTCGCTACCGTTAAAGCTTCAGGCCAACAATTCCTAAGCGCTCGAACCCTAACGTTAAACCCGTTCAGCACGGATTTGCCCAACCCCGTCACTACTTAAAGGAGTGGACAAGAGGATATCGTAATTAGGTTTATTGGGGTTGGCTCGGGCGCGGATCGTAATTTCCCAGATAGGTTTGGTTTTGGAATAGGGGGCATTCCATGCGAGAATACCTGGGTAGGGTAACAGGGGTTCTGAGGAGACGATAAGTCATTGAAGCCTTCTGGGTACGCATTCATTTGGATAGTACCTCGGTATTTGAAGCTTCTACATCCCACAAAATGCAGCGACACATAGACTACCACGGCATTGAGCAAATACAAGAGAATTATCCTTGGAAGACCACGTGAGCTGTCATGTACCATCAACCGCTGTAATACACAAATGTCAACCAGGATACCGTTGCTCAGTTGGGCGGGGCACTAATATTCGCTAATCTATTTGGGACGGTCAAGAGTGGGGTTTCCCCACACCTGGTTCTCTGTCAAGCTTTTGCACTGTCGTGCAGCTCCGGCGGCCACGGCACGACCTCGAAAGAGGCAGGTGTGTCCATCTCTCAACACACAAGGTGAAGCCATTGGCTCTTCAAGTCTTCGAAATGGCTGTTGTCTGGCCGTCTTGAGTCAGTCGTCAATTTGGCTTGATGATCGAGATCCCTAAATACTCCTTCTATATGTACACCAAGATGCCTCCGTTACTATCGCTTCAGGTGCTCCAAATACATACCTTCACAGATTTACACTTCGAATGGGCGCTTCCATGTTGAACGGCTTGTTGGTCGCTGCAAGCTGCTTCACGGCGGCTGTCCAGGGTGCATGTGTCGCAGACTTTCCTGATAAGCTACTTTCGGATCCTTTGGTACTTCGGCATGCTTCAGTCATTGCGGCGTTCGAAGAAGTCGGACGGAACCTCTCCAGCTTATACGTCAATACTACGAGAGATGGACTCAGTTTCGCAATCGTATGTGTGTGTACTGAACTGCGGGATGCCGCTTACGCAAAATATAGGTACACGCCTCCACGCCTGGCACGGTGTACACGTTCAACAATGGCACGCTCAAGATGAATGAGACGGATGTAGTACGTTATCAAGACAATCTGGTTACGAGTGACTCCATCTTCCGCATCATGTCCGTGTCGAAGAATTTTGCCATGAGCTCGGCATTGGTCGTGTCGAATCTGCCAGACCAGACTGAATATCTTAAACTAAGCCTAGATACACCATTACGAATGGTACTCCCCGATTTTTCTCTGCCAGAGCGAGACTGGCACGATGGCGGGAGTGAGATCACCCTAGGTATGCTCGCGAGCCACACATCAGGCGTGCCACGAGAGAGCTACAGCACGAACTTCAACATGATTCTGGGTGCTGGAAAAGGCGATCTTCCGACCATTGGCGCAGCCTGGGCAAGCGTAACTGCGCAAAATGTGGTCGCGGGAATGGCAACGACGAATTTGATGTTTGCACCTGGACAGCGCGCTGCGTATTCGAATGTCGGTCCCTCGCTTCTTGCTTCTGGAGTTGCGGCCTACTACAACAAGATCAGCAATTCCAGCCTGTCGTGGAGCGAGATCACAACGGAGCAGGTCCTAGAACCTCTCAACATGACGCACAGTTTCCTCGGCCATGCACCACAAGATCTAGAACCTTTCATTGGAATACCAGGAGGCGACAACTGGGCCGACCTACTCGTTGGCGAAGGCTACAATCCTGCCGCAGGGATGTGGAGTTCGGCCAACGATCTCGCCAAATACCTTCATGCTCTCTGGCTCTCCCCAACCCCCAGACTAATCACGGAATACCAGCGTCGCCGATCTCTCAAGCCCGCCGCCAACCTACCAGACGGAAAGCAACAAGCAGGACCAGGCTGGGACATCGATCTTCTCACCCTAAATACCAGCGCAAACACCTCAATCGACTCCGCAAAAACATACACCATCTTTGGAAAAGCAGGCGACGGCGGGAAATACCATTCGTGGATCGATGTGATTCCAAATCTTGGCTATGGCATCGTTGTCCTGACGCAGGAATCTAACATTGAAGGATACCCGAGACTTTCACCACCGGGCATCCGCGACATCGTGCATGAGATCCTTGCGCCAGCGTTCTCGGAAGCGTTAGCTGCGCGCGCAGCTGCCCGATTCGCGGGTACATATACAGCGGGTCAAGATACCGGACTTTTCACAGACGTCGTCAACGCCACTGGCGCGAATACAACAACATACGCGCGCCTCGAAGTCGAAGATCAGATCCTATATCTCCGCGAGCTTATCGTGAATGGTACAAGCGCACTTGAGGCAATGGATCGCCTGAGCTGGACAGGAGATACTGGTCCGCGATTATTTTCAAGCGAGCAGGGTGTCATGTTGGAGCCTGCAGAGGGCGCGGCTGAGCATGCAGAGTTTGGCGAAGGAGCGCAGATATGGCGCTTCATCTTTCCGGGTCTGGCGACGTGTGATTGGTTTGATTACGATGGGTGGAAGGACTCGAGAGGATGGTCGCTGAGCAAGGTGGTGTTGGTGGAGACGGAGGGGAAAGTGGAATTGAGATATCCACCTTTCGATATTGTGGTTAGCAGAGGGTAATAGGGGATGAGAAGGTGAGTGTCTCGCTATGTTGAGATTGCTGTGGAGAACGTAGCCATGATATTCTCGTATAGACGAGTTGTGAAGTGCATATATTGTTATATATGCCTGGTTATATGTGGCAGATGGCGGATTAAACAAGCTAGGAAGCTGTAGAAAGCGGGTGCCAGTCATTGCTGTATTCTCTAGGCTTTATCTGGAACCGAAACCACCGACGCCTTTAACTACTTTAATTAAAATTATAACCTACCTATATCTTTAAAATACTTATAATTTAGAATTTTAATAAATTTTTAACTACTCTATAAGCTTATTACGTTAGATTTTTATTTTTATAATATTTTACTTTATTTTTTTTTTGCTAACGCTATTTAATAAACTCTTTTTATAAATCTATGCTTTATAAAGTAAAATTATTTTACTTATTATTTTTAATTTTTTTTAATTATTACTATAGTTATTTATAGGCTAAAATTATTAATTAAAGAAACTTTTTTAAATATATATACTACGTATTTTTTTACTATTATACGTCTTCTTTATTACTAGCTTTTTTTATTTATAATTTTAGTTTTCCTTTTAAGATCTGCGTTAAAGTGTAAAAGTTTTTATATAATTACTAGAATTTAGTGCACGACTTATCGGGTAATTATAAAGTCTAGAAATAAAATAATTAAATATTAATTATATTATTTATAACGTACTTTTAGTATATCTATATATAATTAATTTAATAATATTATAAACTTTTTTTTATTATAAATTAAGTATTACTAATATAATTATTATTATATTAGATAAATAGCGTCCTTTTTATACTATATATAATATTTTGAATAACTTATACTATTATATTATATCTTATTACGGTTTATATTTTTTATTTTATAAAATAGTTACCTTTACTATAGCGTAGTTATAACTTATTTTCTACTTATTTAAGACTAGTATTATTTATATCTATAGACTTATACCTTTTATAACTCCTAAATAGTATAATTTTAATTTGGTTTTATAATTTTTTTTATTATATACTATTTAGTCCTTATACCGCTATATGTCTCCTTATAACGTAATTAATAAAATAATAATAATAATAGTCCTACTCTACTCTATCTATACTACTAATATAAATAATAATTTTTATTTATAACTAGTTAGTATTATTTTTTTATATTTATCTATAAGAGCTATATTAACTTAGTATACACTACGTTCTTACTTAATATAAAAATAAATAAAAATAAAAGTGCTATAACCTAGGACCTATTATATATAGGATTTTTTAAATTTTATAGCTAGTAGAGTAATAATTTAACTAATAACTTATTAGGCTATAGTAGCGATAATAGCGCATAGATAAAACTATAAGTAAAATTATAGATAAAACTATAGACTATATAAAGCGCGTTTTAATTATATATTTTTTTTTACGCTAAATAATACTTTCTAAACTATTTTCTTTTTTTTTTCTTCTTCTTCTTCTTTTTCTTTAGATTATTATAGCTAGGAGGAGTTTAAAACCTGCTTTTAAGCGTCCGATAATTACGACTAACCTTAACTACTTAATAGTAATAATAGTAATAATAATAATAGTAATTTTAACTTTTATTAAAAACCTAGATAACTAGTGGGGCTATATTAAAAATTACTTAATACTAGAGTATTATTATAAGCTTATAGAGGAGGCTAGTCTGTTTAGAGAACTATTTTTTTTAATATTTTTAGTTTTAGGTTAATTACTGTACGGCTCTTTATTTTTAAATATAAAATAATTTTTAACCTTAATAATATCTACGACTTATATTTATACAGTAATATAATAGAGCTAATAAAATAGTAATTTAAAAGCGCTAAGGGCTTACTAAGTAAAATAAAAGGTAAAGTAAAAAATAAAATAAAAAATAATATATACTTAAAAAAAGGTAAAAAAAAGTTTTTTAGAGTAGTATAAAAAAGGTAGACATAGCTTTAAAAAAAAAGTTTTTAAAGGTAGTTAAAATTATTTCTATATATAAGTAGAAGTAAAATAAATAAAAAATAAATAATAGGTATACTATAGCGCTATAAGGTAGTTATATAAGAGCTTACTATTAAAAAAGTTAGTTATTATTTTAAGAGGACTAAGGGGTCCTACGGAGAGTTATAGCGTTATTTTAATATTTTAATAATTATTTATTTAAAAAGGTTATAGGTTATTAACACTAGTAGAAAAGTTATTATAGTTACTATATAAGAAGCTTATTAAGATTTAGCGTCGATAACGTAGTAAAAATTTAAATAATTAGTCTAGAGTTATATAACGTTATAGTAATAATCCTAAAAAAAAAAAACTAATTAGTATTATAAACTATACATATCTTTTAGGCCGGCGTTAGTATTACTAGTTACTATAGTATATTTAATATATTATACTATACGTAATAAGTATAGTCTATAGCTATTCTTTTAGCTATATTATAATTATAGTTATATATATTTTTTTCCGTATATATAGTTCTATAGTAGTCTTTTTACTAGTAATTTTAGTATTACTAGTATATTTTAGATACTTATTTTAGTTAATTTTAGTATAGTAAAAGAGCTTAAATTATAAAATATTAATAGCTATTATTTTTAAATTTTAGCTAATACTTTTAAGATAACTTTCTATTGGCTTGTACCTATAATATATAATAATACTTATAATTTTAGACTTTATAATTATTTTAGGACTTATTTATCTATTAACTCTATTATACTATTATTTTAAAAAGCCTTACTACTACTATTACTAGTAACTTCTTATTACTAAGCCTATTTTAATTATGTATATATATTTTTAGTATTATTCTTTAATACTATTATAGAGAAAAAATAAGCTAAAAATTACTAGTTTTTAAAATTAAAAAATTAAAACTTCTTTTATAAAATAAAGCGCTAAAAAGCTGTATTATATATACGTAAAAAAGAAATATATTTTTTATTTTTAAGAATTTTATAAGCTAGTAATATAAACTCTAAAATATTTTTTTTAATATATCCCCTAATTAAACTAGTAGAGGTAGCTAAACTATTTAAATAGTTTAAAATTAATTCTTTTAATTTTATAGTAGCTATAGAATTAATTTTAAAAAAAGTTTTTTTTAATAAATCTTTTAGTTAGTAGTATTACTAAATAATTAAACTATAAAGTAAGAGACTAATTATAATAGATACGCTAGTATTTAGTAATATAAATAGTATTTATATAATAGTTTTATTAACTATTTTAACATAATTTTTATTTTTTTTTACTTTTTATTATTATTTATATACTTTCTTATACTATTTATATTATTTTATAACTCTTTTTTTAGTCTTCTTGTCTTTTAATAGTTTTTTTTATATATTTTAATTATTATAAATATTATAAATTAATTATTTATACACCTACTACTATAGTTATAATAAAGTATAATACTTTTTTTAATATTTATTTTTTAAATTTTTTTTAGATTCTTAATATTTAATTTTTTTTTTAAACTTTTACTAATCTTTATTTAATAGTTTAAAGAAGTAATAAATAATTTTTATTATTAGATATAGCTTAATTACCTAAATTTAATAAAGTATAATTAGTATTTAAAATATATTAAATATACTAAACTAAGTAAAATGCTAATAGTACTTAGTTTTATAGCTTTTAGTTTTTTATTTTATTTTATTTTTAAGCCTATAATTACGCGCTATAAGAAATAAGTAAAAAAAAAATATAAGCATTATTATTAAGCGCGTAAATAATAAGCAGTTAAATAAAATAATAATATTATTTAATATTAATTAGAAATTCTTACACCTTTATAAAAATATATATATACTAATATTTAAAAGTTTTTTTACTTTTTTTATATATTTATATACTAATTAAACAAATAGTGTAGCTGTAGTAGCTCGGGGCGACTAAAAGGGGTTTTAAAAAAGGAGCAGTATATATATACCTTTATAATACTTTTTTTTATAAAAAAGATACGCTTTTACTATAACCTTAAAATAATTTTTTTATATTTTTATTTTAAAAAGATGCTTTTACTTCTCTAAATTAAAAAGTTTTATAAAGTCTTAAAGTTTAAAAAAATATTATTCTTTTACTACTAGCTAGTAAATTTAATAAATTTATTAGTTCTACTTTTATATTACGCTTTTAAATAGTTATTTAACGGCTAGTTTATAAATATGTAATACCTATATAGATAGCTTAATAATAATAAAAAATTTAGTAAATTTTTATAATTATAAATTTTATTTAGCTTATTTCTTTTATTTAGCCTTTTTAAACATAGAGTACTATTTATACCTTTTCTATTAATAAATATTTCTAAACTTTATTAAGTTAAATTTAAAAAATAAATTACGATTCTAAAAGGTTAAAAGTATATTTAAAAATTATAGAAAAGATAAAAATTATAAATTTATTATTTTATATACTTTATTACGTTATAAAAATAAAGATAATATGAAGAAAAAATTTTTAAATTTTTTAGTTTATAGTTCTTTAGAGATCTATATATTTTATTATATTAAAATTAAAAAAGTTTTTAAACTATTAAATAATATTTATATAACTTAATATTACTAATAGATTATAAAACTAAAACGTCTAGTATTTTACTTTTATTATTTAGGTAGTACTTTATTTAGTAAAAGTAATAGAAACTATTATAATACTACAAAGTTAAGTATTTATTACTAGACGTATAAGAGTAGATACAGCTATAAACTAATATATTTATTAATATTTTAATTTAAAATATTTAGAAAAATTATATACTTACTATTATAGCTCTATTTATATTTAAAAAATTACTAAGTATTTTCTATTCTTTTATAAGCTACTCTATAGTAATAAGTAGAAGAAGCTTACTTATAAAGAGATAAAATTTTTTAGTATACTATTTTTAATATTTATTAAATTAGATTTTATAAAATATAAACCCTAATAAATTATAAACTACTATAAAGGATATAATTAAGTTAAATAATAATTTAGATAATAATCTAATAAAAAATATTTTTAATAAAATTACTTTACGCTGCGTGTAAGCTTTCTAAAAGTTTAATTAACTAGGTAAATTAATAATTTATTTAACTTCTCTATTAGGTTTATTATATAACTTTTATTATTTTTTTATTTTTTTTACTCTTTTATAATAAAATTTCTCTAAGTATTACGGATTTACATTTTTATTATAAATTGTAGCTTAAGAGCTATTTAATATAAAATTTAATATTCTTTACGCTCTATTATTATATAATTATTTTTAAAATTTTAGCTTAGTAATTCTTTTTATATTTTTAAGATTTAGTTATATTTTAAATTTTTAAAATTACTATACTATAAAAGCTTCTATTAACCTATAATCTAGTATATTATTTATTTAAAGGAATATAATTTTAAAACTCTCTTTTAAATACTTTTAATATAATTATATATTTTATATATCTATATAGCGTAAATAAGTAGTTATATACTTATTTTTTATAAGTAGCCTAATTATTTATTAATTATTATCGAATATACGCAATAGAACTCTAAAATCTAAAATATATTTTTTAAAAAAGCACCTTAGAGCTATTATTTTATTATTTATATACTTAAGCGTAAGGAGCTCTACTTTAGTAGTTAATAATATAATAATAGCCTATTTTATGGCTTTTTAAATAATTATACTCCTAAATAATATAATACTATAGCTATAAAAAGATTATTAACTTATTATAGTGTACCGAACTTAAGCACGCTAAACTATACACCGTGGCTATAAGTTTACTAACTAAAATAAATAATATTTTTTATAATAATTTTTAAACACGCTTATTTTTTTAACTGTATCCGGAGGAATAACTTTTTTTAGTCTATACCTTTTTTAGACTAGTATCTTAACGCTACACTTTATCTCTCTTTATATAATCTACTTATTATATTATTAATAAATAAAGCGTTTAAATAAATTATAAGTTTTAGGCCTCTATATATACTATATTAGATTGTTTAAAAATAAAATTTATAATATAATATAATTATATATTTTACTATCGTAAAGTGCTCTTTACTTAAATTAGTTAAAAAATAAATAAGTTTTAAAATAGAAAATACTATATTACTTATATTATAATAGTAGTATAAAATATAAATCTAATATACTTCTAATATAATTTAATTTTAGGTTTTATTACTTTTCCTTTATTCTTAACTAGCTTTTTTAATAGTAAAGACGTTAGTGAAAAAAGCGCTAAATTAATTATTTTAAACTTATTATAATTTTTTTAAAATATAAATTATAAGTTATATATAACTATAATTATTTACTATTTTTAATTTCTAATTACCTATACTTTAAAATACTATTTTATAGCTTTACGCTTTTCTACTTTATATATTTCTAAAAGTTTATTACGTAGTTTAAAAGCTTCTAGCTACTAAATTTTATAGTATAATAATAAAATATTATTTATATAAAAAACTATAAATATTTTATAATCTACGTTAAAGAATAAATAAAACTCTTCTTTTAAGTAGATAAGGCTAAGCTTAGTTAAAGTACTAAAAAAATTTTTATATTATAGTATAAATAAGTTTTATAAACTATATAAAGCTTAATTATATATTATATAATTACTTTTTATTTATAGCTATTAAGTAGTTTATACTATACTAGATTTAAAGGATCAATTAGTATATTAAAAAACGTATTAATTATATTAATTTATAAAATTTCTAAATTAAATTCCGCTATAATTATTATAGGTATTTAAAAGAAGCGCGCTACGAGTATTATAATATATATTAATAAAAGTATATCTTTTAACTAAAGATTACTTTTAATAATAAGGCGTATTTTATATATTATAAAATAACTATTGTAATTAAACTTATAGGTAAATACCTACTTAAATAATATTAAATATTTAATACTTTTAAAGCGTATAACTATCTACCAGGATTTTTTTTAAAAAGTATATTTTATTTTTTATATATAGTCTAGTAAAAAAATTACTTTTTATATTACTAGCATTTTTAGAAACTTATCGCGGTATATATAAGTTTTATTTTAATATATTATTTTTTAAAGGCCCTAATATATATAGTAGTTAAAACTATTATATTAATAATTATAAACTCCCTACGCTCTTCCTATATAGGTTTTATAGTAAAAATAAATATATTTATAAAATTATATTAGTAAGAACTATCTATACTGTTCAGTAAAATATTAATACGTTTTATATTATATAATAGCTTACTCTTTAAGTTAAAGCTTACTAATATATAAATACTAAATAGGTTTTTATTTCTACTTTTTAATTTATTAGAATTTTTAGAATCTAATTTACGTTACTTATAACTCTATTAAGTAATTAAACTATTATCCCTTATAGGTCCCTACGTCCTATAAATAGAGGTTTTAACTATTTTACTTAATAAAAGAAGTTTTATATTACTTATTTATGTAATAGTATTAGGTAAGCTTTTACTTACTATTTAAAAATCTTTTAGGCTTTTTATTTTAAACTATTTTACTTCTCTACGAAAATATATTTTATAAAAAATACTAAAGTATTTATTTTTTTAAAAAATCTACTTCTAAGTTCTTTAGACTCTAGAGTAGCCTAAAAAAAGATTAAACTAATATCTATATTATATAATATATAAATTTATAGCTTTTAGCTAGTTATATTAATAATCTATATATATACTACTTATGTAGAGTTTTATTTAACTAACTAGTTAAAAGAATAAAATAAAACCTATATAAAAGTACTTCTAAACTATTACTTAGGTTATGTAATATTTTTATTAATTTTTAATTTACTAGTATTATTAATCTATATATTAAAAATTTTATTAAATACTTTACCTATATTTATAAACTTTTTTTGTCTCTTTCTAAAAAATAGACTAATCTTTTTTTTTTAAAAGAATTTTATTAAATATAATATTATACGTTATAAAACCTTAGTTAAGTAATAGTATTTATATTTTATAAATATTAAAAGCTATATAACTAACTAAATATTTAATATAGGCTTATAGATTTATTTTAAATTTATACTTATTATGCCTATATGTATAATTTTTATTTAGCAGATATGCGCGATTACTATAAATATATATATTATTTTAATTTAGGCGTAAATCTACTATTTACTACTTTATAAGCTTATATTAATAATAATAAAAATACTTTCTATACTAGCTATAAAAGGTTTTATTTAAAAATTATATACTCTTAAAAACTACTAGACTAATATTATAAAGTACTATAGCTACTTTTATAATTTATAGCTAAAGTTTTTTTAATAAGTTTATATTAACTCTTATAATAATAGTTTTATTAATAATTTTTTAGTTAATGTGTTTAGTATCACTGTTTAGCTTATATATAAAAAAACAATAGTATTTTAATCTTTTATACTAAGCTTTTTTATTTATTTTTTAAAGCGTAATTATCTATACTATAATTAAGTAGTTATATTATTATTTTAATAAACCTTTATAATTTTAAGTTTATACTAGATAAATACTAATATAGTAAAATTAAAAAATACTTTTATAAATTTTAAATATAACTTTGTCTATAGACTTTTATATAAATTTTTCTACTATAATTATTTTTAACTAGTAATATCTATTACTTACTAAGTCTTTTTTTAAGTATATTAAATATATTTTATAAAATATACTAGTATAGTTAAAGTAATATTTTTTTTAGTTTTTAAAACATTATCCTAACCGCGTATATAAGGGAATATTATTTATAATATATTTATTTAGTATTTAAATTATAAATATTTTACACTATTTAAACCTAAGTATATAAAGCTTTTTAATTTAAATATTTTACTCTTTAGTAGTATATATTTTTAGTATTAATACACAGATATATTAATTATAAATAAAGCTTTTAATATACTAGTATTAATACTCTAAACTAAAGAATAGAAGAATAAAAACTTATATTTAATAAATATAAAATTATACTTATAAATAAGTATTATAAGTATAAGACTTTACTGTAAAAATTTTATATATAGTATATTATTTAAGCATAAGTATTAAAGTCTTTTATTATATAAGTAAGCTTTAAATATTATTTTTAAATAAAATCCTTCTATAATAACTATATTTTTTTAATATAAGGTTTATTATAGAATTTTTACTTATGTTATTAAAACTATTTTTAATTATATAGGTTTTTATACTAAAAATTAAAAAAGCTTATATTTTAGTTTTAATAGTGCGGATACTATTAGTTTTTTTAATAAATTTTAAAATAAGTAATAGTTTATTATTTATAAAATATAAAGTAGTACTATTATTAAAAATAATACTTTTAGAGAGCGTATAAGTATTATAATTTTATATAAAATATATACTATTACTTTATTCTAATTTACTACATATAATAAGTAAAGAATTAATAACTATATATTCTATGGAGCTAGGTTAATTTAGCTTATTAAACCTTTTATTTTATAAAGTATTTTTCTTAAGCTATTTTTTTATGTAAGTATATTACAAAGACCTATTAATTTATTTAATTTAAAACGCTTAAAAACCTTTTTTTTATTTTTTTTAAAAGTAACGTAGTTAGACTAGTATAAGTATTTATTAATATTAATTATAGGCTGTAATACTTAGTAGATTTTTAATTATATATTTTAAGTCTATAAAAGTACTAGTATAACTAATTTTTATTTTTTAACTATAAGCTATTTAATTAGAGGAGTAGGCTTTATTTACTAAGTATTATAAAAATTCCGAAACTTTTAGTAGTTATTTTATTAATTTAATTTTATAATACTACTTAAAAATTTTATTTTATTTGTATTAGGAAAAGTTTTTTATTTTTACATATTTAATTTTATACTTAAGTTATATATATCTATTTTATTTAATTAAGTACTAATTTATTACTAATAGCAGTAAAGAAGTTCGTAATAGTTAGT
This sequence comes from Pleoardoris graminearum, assembly GCA_030770415.1. NCBI lineage: Eukaryota > Fungi > Ascomycota > Dothideomycetes > Pleosporales > Didymosphaeriaceae > Pleoardoris > Pleoardoris graminearum. The sequence continues at coordinate 178,210 of JASEKS010000018.1, forward strand.
TTATTTTAAATATTATTAAGTTTATATATTTTTACTTTTATATAAAGAACTTGTTATTTATAATACTAAAACTTAAGAGCTATCGAAAAGTAAAAGTACGCCTAGACCTCGATCTAGGGGTACGAACGTAGTGAGGGAACTCTGTTAGGTGCTAAACCGTGTACGCAATAATCAAAAGCTGACTTCTAACTTAAGAGCTATTCTTTTATACTTTACTTTTTTTATATAAGTATAATATTATTATTATATAATATTTTTAACTATTACGTTAGTAGTTAAAAGCTTTTTTTTAAAAAACTAAATAATTAAGTAAATAAAGAGATTCTTTTTAAAAATATAGTACGTTTAAATAGCACTTATAAGTTTTAAAACTACTATTATACTAATTTAGTTTTAAATATATATTACTTAGGTTACTTTAGTAGTATATTTAGTTAAATAGACTTAGTATATAATTATTTTAGTAGTGTAGATATAGTAAATCTTTATAATTTTTGCTTTACACGCTTTTTTAATATATAGAAACTTTAGTATTTAAATATAAAAATATTAAAATTATTAATACTTTTAAGATTAGAATTAATAAAATTCTAAACACTATAAAGTATATACTATACTTTAAGCTATATATACTAAGTTAGTTAGCTTACTAAATTAGTAAAATAGATATTTTTATTTAGAAGAGATAAAGTAACTTTAGTTATTATAACGCTTAAAGAATTATTAGTTATATAAATTACTAAGCGGTTAATAGCTAAAGATATATATTATTATTAATATATAAATTAAATAATACTTACTAGATTTATAAAACTAAAAGCTTTAAAACAAAAAAAAATAATTAGAGCTTTAGAAAATATAATTTTTAATAATTAAGAATATAGAAAAATCTTTTTTTATATTTAAAATACTAGACTTATAACTATAAAATAAAACCAAATAAAATTATTAGTTGTTAAAATTAAAAAATTAGGACTACTTATATAAAAGAAGATGCTAAAAAGCCGTATAATATATACGTAAAGAAGAAATACATTCTCTATTCTAAACAGTTTTATAAACTAATAATATAAGTTTAGAGATATTTTTCCACCATAATATATAATACGATATAATATATTAAATATAAAATAATAATAATAATATAAATATAAATAAACTTAAAAGAGATAGAGTTCCTAAAATAAGTAAAAGAAAAAATAAAATTATTAATAGAGATTTAATTAAAAGCTCTAAAAAATAAAATAAAAAATTATTATTAGAAAATAATCTAACTATATTAAAAAAATACTTATAAGACTATTTTAAAAGAAAAGTATTATAATATAAATATAAAAAAATCCTATAATTAATAAAAAGAAAGATAAAAAAAATAATAAAATACGGTCAAGAAAATATTAAAATAATTAAAAATATAAATTATAAATAGAAATAATACTTTTTAAAAAGTTAGCACTATAAAGAGGAGAGATTAGAAAGGAGTATTATAGAAAAAGAGGTGATAATAGTGTTAAAAAAGAAACTAGCTATTAGTAAATTAAAAAGTAAGATATCCTAATATTTTAATCTATTAAAATATATTATATTTTATAGATTTTTATACTATAGTTTTCTTTCTCTTATATTTACTATATTAATAATTTTATTAGTTACTATTTAATACTCTAAATTTAGAATGCTATTTAGATAAAAGATAAAAGTAATTTACTATTTACTAAAATACCTAATTTATCTATTTCTTTTACTAGTAAAAACTATACAAAAGAATTATTATATCTAAACTTAAACTAAAGATAAAACGAGTAAGTAACTTTATAGATTTTTTAAATCTTTTTTTAATATTATAATATATATATATATATTATATTAGATATATAAGTATTATATTAATATTAATTTATATTAGTAATTTAAATAAGGTAATAATCTTATTTATAAAATAATAGACATTTTAAACTAGTTTAAAAATAATTAAAATATATAATATTCTTACCTAGCCTATAATACTAATTTAGTCTATATAAATAATATATAGAATTATATAAAATCTAAACTACATAAACATAAAAATATTAATCTAGGTAGAGAATTAAGTTTAAAAACGTATAGAGGCTATTAAAGAGCTATTTTTATATAATAGAATATAAAATTATAAAAAGTTATTAATAATTATATTTTATTATTCTCTAGCTACTATAATATATATATAGAATCTTAGGAGTACTTTATAATGTACTAGTAATATATTATTTACTAGTTTATTTTTAAACTTTTAAAGTTTAACTTTTATTACTAATTATTACTAATTATTTAATTAATATATTAATATATTAAAATATTTTATATATTAATATAATATACTGCCTATTATTATATATATAATAATAATCCAATTGTATACTTTAAATAATAAGTTATAATTACCTAAAGTAGAGTCCTAAAAAAGTTTTAATTTTACTAATTTTTAATTATCTCTAATCCCCTTAGTAAGTCGCTACCATATAGGTTAATACAGTATACTAGTTTTTATTTTTAAAATAGTATTATTTTTTTAGTCTTTTTTTATTTTATCCGCCTATATATATAAATTATAGTTAATAAGACTACTTTACTACTTTACTATTTTTATAAATTTTTTTACTTTTTTACTATATTTATACCTCTTTATATTTTTTATCTTTATTTTTATAATTATTATATATAATAATAATTATTATTTTATATATAGTAATACTATTATTTTATTTAAAATAATAATATATTAATATATAACCCCTTCCCTAAGGTTATTACTATAATATTACGTGATTCTAGACTAACTATTTAAACTTTTACTATATTATATAATTACCTAATATTTAATAAACTTCTTACGTAGTAACTATAATATTTTTTTACTAGTACTAATAACCTATAACCTTTTTAATAGTAATTAAAATATTAAAATATTAAAATATAGCGTAGTATTCTCTATAGAATTTTTTAATTCTTTTATAATAATTACTAACTTTTTTAATAATAAGCTTTTATAACTATCTTACAGCGCTATAGTATACTTTTCTTTTATTACTATTACTTATTTTATTTTAATGCGGACGTATATTCCTACGTTTAAATAATTTTAACTATTTTAATAAGCTTTTTTTTTACTAAAGTTTTACTTCCTTAACTACTTTAAGAAAGTTTTTTTTTATTATTAAAGTATTACTACTACTACTATTATTACTACCGCCGCCGCCGCTATTCTTTATTTTAAATAAAATAATATTACTCCTCTTACGCTATTATACTATAAAGTTACTTAAGCACGCCAAGCCTCACGGTAAGCTATATACTAAGGCTGTAAGTTTACTAACTAAAATAAATAATATTTTTTACCGTCCTTATATACACTTATTTTTTTAACTATATCTAGAAGAATAACTTTTTTTAGCCTATACCTTTTTTGGACTAGTGTCTCGACGCTATACTTTACCTCTCTTTATATAATACTATAAAGTCTATTATATTACAATATAATTAGAAGTTAATCTTAATATTCTTATAGATATTATTAAAACTAAGAATTACGTTTATTTTAAGTAAGAAAAGACGTATTAGGATTAAATTAGAATTAAAGATATTAATAAAAAAATTTAGTTTATTAAATAGACTAGCCTACTGTACTACGTAAAGATAGAAGTTAAAATAATTTTTAATATAATTTAACTAGTTATTATTATTAGTAAAAGCCTATACTATACGCTAAAAGTTATCTAGCTTAATTATTAAATACTAGAATACTAACGTTATAGATAACATAATAATAAAAGAATTTTAGACTTTAAGTGTATAGTATTTATAAAAAGGCGAGAAAAATACTATAATTACTATTTTAAACGCGCTATATACAGTTTATAGTTTTACTCTAACTAAAATAATAACTTATAAATACTTTATTATTATTTTATAGTTATTACCCTACTGTTATTACTATTATAGCCTAATAAGTTATTAGCTTTAGTTATTACTCTACTAGCTATAATAATTAAAAAATCTTATATTTAATAGGCTCTAATTATAGTGCTTTTAATTTTTTATCTATTTCTATATTAAGTAAGAACGTAGTGTGTACTAAGTTAATATAGCTCCTACGGATAAACGTAAAGAAATATTAATATATAATTTTATAAACCTAATACTAATACTTAATTTAACTTAATACTGCTTAAAAAAAATATAATAAATTAAAAAGACTTTTATAAGCGTATATATTAAGTTAAGTAAGTCTTTAATAGTAATAAATTTAAATTATATATTTAGTTTTTTATACTAGTTTAACTACTATATAACTATTTAAAATTAATATTTAATATAGAAAATAAATAACTATTTTTAATTCTTATAACTAAATAACTAACTTTAATTAAACTTCTAGTATAGTATATTAAAAATAAACTACTTAAATTAAAGAGCTTTTTAAAAATAAATAAAAAATATTATATAAGATATTTATTAAACTACTTCTATTATAAAATATTAATAATAAAAGATATATTTTAACTATTAAAAAAAATATTTTTAAAATTAATTTACTATAATCTATAATTCGTATATTATATACAGAAAATAAGATTACTATATAGATTATTATAGGAAAATTATTGTGTAGCACGATTCCCTATACAGACAAGAGATAAAGCCACGCTACTGTAGCCGCCCGGATGGTTCGACGAGGCACCTTCTCGTTTTGTTGGTTTTTCCGGGGTCAGATACCTTCTACTTTGGCCACTCTTCCTTCTATGCCACGTGTTATTGCGTGACAGCAAGGGTAAAATTAGATGTAACAGGACAATGCCGCGAAAATATCCGCCGCCCCACTGTCGAATACATAGTGTTGGTCGGCATGTCCGGTGCTGACTGAAAAAATTTCTACCGGAGAAAACGAGCTGTCGGCCCTCTGTCTGTGGTGTGACGCGGAATATCTTCCTCGTAGAGCAGCTTCCTAGTATACGCCCTGATCCCTTGTCCTACATTCGGTCCTTGCTGTAGTTGCTGCTGTGTACTCCTACGCGAGCAGATTCAGTCCCGACTGGCGACATCTCTGCATACAGACAACATCATGTCTGAAGAAAAAGAACCCAAGGTCCCATCGGTAGAGTCTGCGAGCTCGAGCGAGCAAGACCTTCCAGCTGTGAGAGGTCAAGTTCCGCACAAAGTATGGCTTGTCCAAGGTCTTTACTTCCTCGAAAGAGCAGCATTTTATGGTCTTAGCCAGCCCCTTCGTATGTTCCCAACGTGTGACCTTTGTGCGCGTTGTCAGTCTAACAAGTCCCACAGAGAACTACCTCCAGCTCCAACCAGATGACCCTTATCGTCCGGGAGCGCTGGGACTAGGACAGGCACAAGCAGTGTTGATCGTATATATATGGTTCATATACAGCTACAGCACGCCGATGGTGGGTGGCCTGTTGGCGGACTGTTGGCTAGGCCGACGTAAAACAATTCAAGTTGGATTCTTGTAGGTTCTTCAGAGATGTATGCCAACTTGGATAAAAGACTAATGACTCAGTATTTATGTATTGGGACTCAGCATTGTGGCTGCTACAGCTTTCACGCAACGTATCTATGGCACTGGTGGTCTTCCAGGCTTCATAGTCGGCATGTTTCTCGTGGGCGCTGGCACGGGAACTGTAAAGCCTAATATTACGGTATTTCTAAGTAAGGCTCAGAAGGCGGAACATGCGATGCTCATGCGGACTGACATCGTACAGTTGACCAGTTTCCTGAAGAAGAACCTAAGGTTGTTACTTTGAAGAATGGGAAGTCAGCCCGGGTGAGCCGTGACCTTACTATCCAATTTATATGGAATGTCAATTATTGGTAAGCCTCCACCCTGGTTCTTTGCTCTAGCGACTGATAGCTCATGGTATAGGATGATTAATGTTGGAGGACTATGCGGCATTATAACGACTAATGTGGAGAGGTACGCCTATGCAGGCTTTAGTTTCGCCTTTCTCATTTGCCTCTGCTTAATAATAATGAATTTCCTACAATAATCTATATAGTAATTTCGCAATTTATATTTAACACGCTAATTATAGATTATAGTAAATTATTTTTTAAAATAATCTACCCCCTTTAAAAGTTAAAATATACTTTCTCCTCCTCTATTAGTACCTTATAATAGAAGGCGTTTTATAGATCCTTTATAAGATATTTTTTATAGTTTTTTTTAAGGAGCTTTTTAATTCTAAATAGCTTATTTTTAATATATTATTATAGAAGTCCTATTAAGGTTAGTTATTTATTATAAAAAAGAGATAGTTATTTACTTACTTACGTTAAATTCTAATCTTAAATAGTAATATAGTAGTTAAGCTAGTATAAAAAGTTTAATTTATAGCTTAAAATTATTACTATTAAAGGCAAGCTTAGCTAAATATATATATTTATAGAGGTTATTCTTAATCTACTACTTTTTACCCTTTTTAAATAGCTTTAAGTTAAATAGGGTATCTATATAAAATTTATAAAACTATTTAATATATTATTTTTTTAAATAAAGCAGTAGTATAGCTGTACTTAAAATAGTTATTATTATTAAATAGTATAATAATTACGGAAATAGAGATAAAAAATATATAAATAGATATATAATAGATAGGCGAAGAATCTATATACGTTGTAAAATAGTTTTATTAACTATAATTTATACCTTTAAATAATAACCTTAATACTATCTTATTAAATCTATTAACTTTTATTAGTACGGTTGCTTTGCGCACGTGTATCATCATTGCCTAGAGAGGAGCCTCTGCTTGATTGTGGCGTCCGCCACACTTTTCAACATCGGATACACAAAATTTGGTGAGTAGTTCATGATTGTCCAGTAATTACCAATGTGCCTTCATTGCTGACCAATTACTAGTAACGATATCGCCGTCCGAAAACGCCATCGCGGATACCATTGGCGCATGGCGTCGCCGGCGAAACTCGTCTCACATACCGCAAGAGCAGACCGAAATTGCAACGCAATTGTCGGTCGAAGAAGCCGGCTCCAGGACACCTTCAAAGGATGAGGCCATACTAGCCGATGCGAAGAAGGCCGCTCGAGCCTGTCTAGTCTTGTAAGTTATCCTCACATCGATCTGGTTCATGTGATTCGGTACTCACGTCTTGTAGCTTGCCTTTCCCTGCTCTGATGCTCTCCATCAATCTTATGGATAGCACCCTCATTGCGCAAGCAGGCACCATGCAGACTCACGGCCTTCCAAACGACATCATGTACAACCTGAACCCCATCTCCGTCATGGTCTTCTTGCCGTTCTTCTAAAGCTGGATCTACCCCACCCTTGCGAAACGGAAAATCAACTTTTCGCCGGAGCATAAAATCGGCGTAGGACTTTTCTGCGCGACCCCGTCAATTGCATACACCACGGGCATTCAGCATCTCATATACTCAACTGGTCCATGCTTCAACCACCCACTGAAGTGCTTGACTGGAGGCATACCTAACGACATCTCCGTCGGAGTGCAAACGCCTACTTATGTATTCCTCGCTTGGGCGGAAATTCTAGCCATTGTGTCGGGCACTGAGCTCGCTTATTCTCGGGTTCCAGCAAGCATGAAGTCCATTGCTCAGGCGCTTTTCACCTTCTTTAGCGCCTTGGGCTCGGTGTTTGGTGTCGGCGTGTCGTTCGCGTCCTATGATCCAAACATGGTCATTGTATATGGATCGATAACCGGGCTTTTGCTGTTTTGCACTCTTGGTTTCGAGCTTAGCTATCTGATTAGAAGCAAGTTGTCCAAGTGAGGTAGGGGGTTAGGAGGCCCATGGGATGTTACAGATGATCTTGGCATTGCTACGCGATAGCTAGTGATCTTGGTTTTGGTACGTATTGAGTAAAAGGTTTGGGTATCATTTGGAGAAAGCAACGCAGGTAGAGAAAACTAAGACGTAGCTGACAATTAAACCAACCCATTTATGTTGAATTGCTTGACCATGCATACGCTTCCTCTGTGTATCTTATGACTGGCCTGATGCGCTCGCATTCCTCTGACGTGAAATTTTTGAGCGCTCACCACATCACTTCAACACATTTGAGAGTCTGCAGAGAGTTGGAGGCGTTTCTGCCATCCGGCGATTCGCAAGATATATCTTCTCAAGAACCACTGCGGTTCGACAAATCCTATTTAAGGAAACAGATGGAAAGTATATAAAGGATACGCCCTCTAAAATGAGGGCCTGTCTAGAAAGAACGGTGTATCACCATAAATTAAGGTCTGGTGACCGCAGTGACCGTAATGAGCCGATCAATCAGGCTCTGATGCGTCTGTATTACATCATTCTTCAAATGCATTGCTTCTAGTAAAATTTATTGCTAAGAATAAACGATACTTATGGAGTTCCTACGAAGATGCTGGCTGGTGCTCCAAAACCCATTTCACTCCATCGACAACAATTTCCGGCTGTGTCATCTGCACAAAATGCCCACTCTCGCGCGCAATGACAAACTCGCTCTTGGTAGACAGCTTCAAGAATTCCTTTTGCAATCCCTCACTCTTCGCATCGACATTTGCAATCAGGTCTCGCACGTAGGCCCTCTGTTCTTCGGTCCCGTTCCCTCTGGTAACGCCATGCTTGTACAATCCGCTCCAGTCCCTGCTTCTCATGCCCCCAATCACATAAACGGGTTTGTCTTTGAGCAACGGCTGCTTCTTGCTCAGCTCCTTCTTCCGCAGAATCTCGAAACTCGGCATGTAGTTCTCGGCCTCCTTGTACTCAATCCGCTGGTATCTCTCGCCTGATTCAGCCCGTCTGAACGCATCCCACTCCTCTTGCGTCAATTTGTGCTCCGCCTCCAGGCCCCAGGCAGTATAAGGATGAGTCCCCGCGGCGACGGTCCAAAGAGTCGGATCGTTGACGTCCATCACCAGTGGGGCTGTCTCGTGATTGGCATCAACGAGCACCAGCCCGGCGATCTGGTCAGTTCCCTTCAGGGCGATATATTCTTGAATGAGCACGCCGGCCCAAGAGTGGCCCACCAGAATGAGATGGTTCTGGATGGGCGCTTTTTCAATCAACAGGGACAGCTCCTTAGCCACATTTTCGGCTGAGGGTGTGAGCGGCGAGTCCTCCGAGTTGCTGAAGCCGGAACGGTCATAAGTGTAGAGTCGCAACGAGGGGCTTAGCAGCCGGACTACTGCTTGCCAATTGAGTGCATCGCTTGCCACCCCTGAGACGAACAGGGCGACAGGGTCTTTTGAGCTTTTGGGCTCTGGCCCGTGAGTGTAGAGCGCTAAAGAGTGGGTGCCAATGTTGACGAGGCGTCCATTCGGAGGGAGCGTGGAAGAGGCCATTTCGCGGTGGTGCGGTTGTGACTTGTTGCTGTGTACGCTCTCGATGCTTTAAGGAGTCGTCGAGCCGGGCCGAGCTGCAATATATCGTGATTTTTTGAGTTGCGAAAGCGCTGGAGGGGTGAAGTTTTGGAGGGATAGAACGTCGTCGAGAGCACGTAGCCGCGCCTCATGGACCGCGGCGCCAGATCTTGCAGGGTTGATAATTAGTGTTGCAAGAGGGCATGGATTATTGGCGCGTTGGCCCGCACAGACGAACTTTGTGCGAGAGATAATAGAATCGTATAGAAGACGAGCGAACCACACCAATAATCTGTTCATGGTACCCCCTTGCATGTTGGACATCTTAAAGTTGGCCAACGGGACAGCTCCGATCGCTGACATGCACGTCGAATCGGGCAAGAGTTGCGCTGCATAATGTGTATGGCACATGCATAAGACAAGGGGGCTGTAAGAATAATTTTCCTACGATAATCTATACAGTAATTTTATTATTTATTTTTAATATACTAATTATAGATTATAGTAAATTATTTTTTAAAATATTTTACTTTTTTTAAAAGTTAAAGTATACTTTCTCTTTTTTATTAAGACTTTAAAATAAAATAAATTTATAGATCTTTTATAAGGCGTTCTTTATAGTTTTTTTTCAAAAGTTTTTTAATTTTAGGTAACTTATTTTTAATATACTATACTAGAAGCCCTATTAAAGTTAATTATTTATTATTAAAAAGTAATTACTTACTTATATTAAATTATAATATTAAATAGTAGTATAGCTATTAAACTAGTATAAAAAGTATAATTTTTAGTTTAAAATAATTAGTTATATTTTACTTAGCTTTCTATATATACTTATAAAAGGTCTTTTTAATATACTACTTTTTACTCTTTTTAAAGAGTTCTAAATTAAATAAAGTATTAATATAGAGCTTATAAAACTATTTATTAATATATTACCTTTTTAAATAAAATAGTAGTATAATTATATCTAAAAAAATTATTAGTATTAAATATAATAATTATAAAAATAAATATAGAAAATATATATAAATAAGTATATAATAAATAAGTAAAAAATTAGTATACGTAGTAAAATAGTTATATTAACTATAGTTTATATTTCTAAACTATAACCTTAATAATACTATCTTATTAAATCTATTAACTTCTACTAGTACGGTTGCCTTACGCACGTGTATTATCATCGCCTAGAGAGGAAGGGGGCTGCAAGTGGAACCAGCATTTACGGACTCCATTACTACGGCCATGAGAGCGCGTCAGAATAACTTTAATTCGGCGGCTCAAGCTTTTGCCTTCGAAGCTTCTACAGTCTTACCTCTGCTCCAGATGCGCTTGTGCAAGAAGCAGTATGTAAGAAAGCGGAGCTAGCAAAAATTATGCAAGTCATTAGCGTTGCCGCCCCGCCACCCGGCCCCCACCCGCCTGCGCGGCTCCTCACGGGTTTGCCCGTCAACGGTCGAGCCTGGGCCGCCACCATACCCTATAGGTTTAGGTTCTCCTTTATCGTCGTTACCGACCTCAGTAGATTATACGATAATTAGTATAAATAATAATATATTAATTATAGTAAAAAGGCGTACTAAATAAAAATATAAATAGCCGCCTACTATTAAAATAGAAATAAATATTTAATAAAGATAAAAGATAATAATATTAAATAGTAGTAAAGGTAAATACTAACTATAGTACTATAACTAAAAATAATATTTTATAATAATATTTTATTTAATATTTTATATTTTTATTCTTTTTACTAATATTTTAACTATAATTTTATAAGAGCAAATAGTTATATTTAATACTAAAGCCGCTAATATAAAAATTATAATAATTTTTATTATTAATAATACTATAGACAACCTCTTTAATTATTATAAGTATACGTAAATTACTAATATTATTAATAATAATAAATATATATATAAAATAAGTAAAATTATTAGTAAAAATATAAAAACTAAATTAAAAGCTATTAAAAAAATAATAAAAGCTTAAACTTCTAAAACTATATTTTAAAATTTAAAAAGAGTAAACCTATAAATTTATCTATTTTTATTAAAATTATTTATTTATATAGGTGGGAGGAGATTCCTTTTATAAAAATAATTACTAGTATATTTATAATTAACCTTTTTTTTAAAATAATTATTAAAAAGTATAGCTACTAAAACTAAAAGAAAGAATATAAGCTTTTTTTAAAAGAGTAGGCTATAAAGAAGAGAGTTAATAAGTTTACTAATATTATATAGATCTAAGATCTCCTAGATATAAATAAATAGTATAAGAATAATAGTAATAGTAAAAAGATAGTTTAATAGTAAATTAATTAAATAATAAGTATTAACTTTATATATAATTATATATAGTATTAATAAAGCGATATAACGGCTTTGTAATAAAAAGCGCTATACCCTATACCGCGCATCCTTACAACAAGGGTAACATTCCGCGATGGGCGGCTCCGCTAATTATTCTGCGCTACTTACGTAACAGAAACGCGGCTGCACGGGGCTGGACCTGCGGACCTGGGTTCAGTACAGTGTACCAAGCTCCTGGGGCAGTCGGCGTTTTGTGCAACCGTTTAGACGCCCATCGAGATGCGGCAAATCTGACAGAATACCAACTGCTCTATAACGCTTAGCGGGGGGCGGGTTTTTGCCAGCCTCCAGGCTAGTTCTGTTCTCCACCGCTCTTCACGTACGACATGAACGCTTGCATGCCATAGCAGTCACCGACACGGCCACCAAACATCACCTTTGATGTGCGCATCCATTGGCAGCAAATTTCGAATGATTTTGACCTTGTTTAGGGGCATAAAGGTGATTCTTTCGTCGATTTTCATTGTAAAACGTACAATTCCACGGTAGCATCCAATTGTCCGTTTATGTACATAGAGAACGTAGTAGTAATCAGCCAGCAATTGACACCTCCATTTGTCCATTTCTGTATATCTCCCTCGAGCATGAACCTCTATCAGATTGTAGAGTCTGTTTGGCGCGTCATCCGTGCAGTTCCAGTCCTCGTCATCACCTTGTGGTTGATCGCTCTTTTCCCCGAAGTCTCCAAGAACCCTTTTCGTCGAAGATACTCAATGTTCTGTCGCACAGCGACCAGAACCCCGCGCATCTCTCCTGCTTGGCTTCTATGATGAGTCCCATCAACCTCAGTGCCGAGAGCACCCAGGAATTGCTGGACTGGCCATAGCGGATGCTGTTCTTGTTCCTGTGCCATGTCTTGTACCGCGAGCTTGGTCCACTCATCCCACGAAATCGGTCGCAGCTGCAGCTGCAATTGTTCCTCCACAGCATCCCAGAAGCCATTGACCCATACCCCCGTCTTGATGTGCATGAAGTGCTCCTGAATCTTTCCTGCTGCATGCCATAGAATGGATTCTGCAACGTGTCGAACATCCGAAATAGAAAGCCATGATGCGTCCGATTCAACTGGACGAGCTCCTAGCCGGACAGCGCCCATTACGACCCTCCACAAGAAATCGTCCGTGTTTGCTACACCTGCGTAGACATCGCCGATGATCTGCCCTGGTTTGATGACTAAAAAGGCCGTGTTCGGCTTACAGATCTGAGTTGCAGCAGCGCTCACCAGCCGTTCCGACACATATTTGCTCTGGTCGTATCCAGTGGCCAATCTTGCTTCCTCATCGCTCCAGATTTGCTTATCCGTGATAAGACCTCCTGAGACGTAGACAAATCTCTTTAAGAATAGTAAGGCTACTCCGGCCTGCGGGAGTTATAGCGTAGATCTGACGTTCACGTCCTTCAAAGTGTCATAGTTCGTGCTCCAATGTACCTTTACACCGTTGTGAATGATGACATCGATGGTGCCGTGTGCGCTGGGGCGGCCGCATAACGCGCTCCATTACGAATCGTTCAATCCCAATCTTTCGGCCTCGAGATCTCCATCCCAAATCTCAATGGCAGAAGCAAACGATTGCTCCTACCACCCAGATAATAATTTTCCTACAATAATCTATATAGTAATCTCGCCATCTATATCTAATGTACCCATTATAGATTATAGTAGGTTCTTTTTTAAAATATTTTACCCTTTTTAAAAGTTAAAATATACTTTTTTTATTATTATTTTATATTAGAAGGGGTTTTATTAATTATTTATAAGGTATTTTTTATAATTCTTTTTAAGTAGCTCTTTAATTTTAAATAACTTATTTTTAATATATTATATTAAAAGTTCTATTAAGGTTAGTTATTTATTATATAAGTTATAAGTTATTTATTATAAGAGATAATTACTTACCTACGTTATATTCTAATTTTAAATAGTAATATAGTAGCTAGACTAGTATAAAAAGTCTAATTTTTAGCTTAAAATAGTTATTAAAGTCTTACTTAACTATATATATATATTTATAAAAAATCTTCTTAATTTACTATTTTATACTTTTTTTAAAGAGCCCTAGATTAAATAAAATATTAGTATAAAACCTATAGAGCTATTTATTAATATATTACTTTTTTAAGTAAAGTAGTAGTATAGCTATATTTAAAGTAACTATAATTATTAAATATAATAATTATAGAGATAGAGATAGAGAATATAAATAGATATATAGTAAATAGGTAAAAAATTTTCTTTATATTCCTTTTTTTACTATTACCTATAGTTTATACCCTTAAGTAATAACTTTAATACTATTTTATTAAATCTATTAACTTCTACTGGCACGGTTACCTCGCGCACGTGTATCATCATCGCCTAGAGAGGATATCCCACCACCTAGCAATTTTGGCCGTCTCAATCACCCTGTCAAGTCCGCTCTCTCCATCAATACGACGGACAAGCAATATGATTCTGTCGAATGCGCGCTTCCTGAGGGTGTAATAGAGAATTTGTGTTCCCAAAATGCCGGTGGATCCAGTGAGGAAAACTGATGGCCCGGTAGCAGTACGGCCAAGTCCAATCTTGTCCACAAGCGAACCAATTTCGCGTTCCAGATCACTTGGATTCATTTGCTCCTCTGACTCCTCAATTGACTGGCCGCGCAATTCGTTGTCGATTGTAGCGGCAAGATCACGCAAACTGTTCTGCTGTCGGATCAATCGTGATACGCCGATATTAACATCGAATCGTTTGCGTATTTCCATAGCTAGTGACATGATTTTAATTGAATCACCACCAATTTCAGAGAAGATATGACCGGTGTTAATACGATCAGGCTTGATGCTGAGCAGCCGAGCCCAGTGTCCCTCAAAGCTTCTTCTGTAATGGTTAATGCATCACCCGACTCGGACGTGCCTGGAGATGAGGGAGTCGGCGGAATGTAGACTCTGCCTAGTTCACGAATCCTTCGCCCGTCCGTCTTTCCTGTAGCCGTCATCGGCAACTTTGCCAGAGGCACAATGATGTATACGTTGGGAACCATGTACGAAGGAAGCAGTTTATACAGCTCGTTCCGGAGGTTTGATATTATAGAGAGGGTTACATTGCTCAGCTCAATTGTTTCGATATCGTCAGAAGTGACCAAGAACGCCGCTAGAGTTGGTGTCTAAGTCAAATCCGGTGTAATCACGTCTACTATAATCTGCGGCACTATCGTCATCAGAAGTAGTTAATAAACGTAGTACTCAACCTCGTTTAACTCTAGGCGTTAACCGTTAATCTTTATTTAGGTATTGTTGCGTCCGATAAACCCAAGAGAGCCGTCTGGGTTGTAGTAGACGAGGTTACCTGTCCTGTATAGCCGTCCACGGCGACCGGGAACTCAACCAGAAATTCTATCTAGCAGCTACTTGGGATCTTTAATAAATGCACTGGTTGTCTTTTCCGGATTATTCAGATACCCTGCGCCTACGATTGGACCTTTAAGCCAGAGTTCTCCGACGGTTCTAATTGCAGCTAGTTTATCAGGCGTATGAGGTTGGATCACCCATATCAACGCTCCAGTGCCTTTTCCAATGCTAGGATTACCAGCTTTAGTACTAGATTTCCACTTTTGGACCTTGTCGACCGTGCTCGTCACAGTGTATTTAGCGGGACTATAGGTATTGTAGATCTCGGCATCGGAAGTCTCCCATCTGGCGACATCGCTTGCCTTAAGCGGCTTGCCAATAAACAAAACTTTTTTAAGGCTTGTTAAGGCGCTAGGGTCCAGCAAGCGTCCGACGGTGGGCGTGATATGGATAAGATTTGCCTGCAGCCGATTGATGGAGCCATTGATGTCTGCAGTGCGTTTATCCTTAGATGGAATGCAGAGACAAGCTCCTATAGTTAGTGTGTGCAAGGCATTTGACCAAGCAATATCAAAAGCGTATGATGTATAATCGAAAACTCTTGACGACCTTTCGAACCCAAGCTCTGGTTGGTGGTGTTGGATAGCGCTGCAAAAGTTGGCATGTGTAACGGTCGCCCCTTTTGGAGCACCTGTGCTTCCGGAAGTGAAGACAATATACACGATCTTCGAGCTACACGTTCGTGCCTTAGCGGCGGCCTAAGGTAGGGCTTTTGTTATTGCGCACGATCGTCTATAGTTCTTATATTTTTTTCTTTTTAAATATTATTATTAAAGTTGAGTACTAAATTATATACTAGCTATTTATATAGTAAAATAGATTCTATAACCCTATTTTTTATTAAACTATCTCTTACTATAAGGATAAATCCCTTTACTAATAATATTACTACGAATATACTACGTACTGTAAAAATATATATAAAAAATATAACGTAATATAGGACCTAAAGTAAGTAGTAGAATAGTAGTTATACTTAGTATTAATATATTATAGTTTAAAAGCCTCGCATTTTAATTATAATTTAGAAAAATAGTATTTAAAAAATTAATTATTTTTATATATACTATATACCTAACTATAGTAATATTAATTATAAAATTAATATATATAATAAAATTAATAAGTTTATAAAAAATTTTAATAAATATATTTATATTTTAGTTTAGGTACGTCTAAATAAGTATAAAAAGTATAAAAAGTATAAAAAGTATAAAAAGTATAAAAAGTATAAAAAGTAATATAATAGTAAATATAGCTTTTTAATATAATTATTTACTATATTATTATCTGCTCTAAAGTAGATACGTTTTTTAATACTATTTAAAAATAGTATTAATATTAGTAAAACGTTCTTTATAAAGTTACTAAAAGTAAAAAATAGATACTATAACAGTATTTTAAAAAAAAATTAAAAATAGTAAGATACTTAACTATAAGGAGTTATAATATATAGACTATATAAATAAAATATTTAGTAATTTTACGTTATTTATAAAGCTAGATTTAATCTAAGCGTATAAATATAAAAATTTAGTATTAATTTTATTAACTTTCTTATTATATAACTAGACTAGTATTAAAATTAGCTGAAATATGTATTATATCGTAAAAACACAGAGTCACACATTGCTAGGTGCCGAAACACAAGACTGATCTTCGAGCTGAGAAGATGTTGCGCCAGTATCGTAGAGAAATGGTCAAGTTGAGAGTATGTCAGCTCGCCATCCCATGCGCACACGGCGGGAGCTTGAGGAGTTTCCGTGACCCGTCGGGCGAAGACGTTGTGAACACAATCCTCAACACTCTCCGGTACGGTTGCGTTCCATTTCCATAAGTCATACAAGTCGCGCTCGCTGACTCGACTGAGATCTTCTATGTGCTTTGAGCCATCCGAAGATGCGATCTGACCCAATATGTGTTCCAGCTGCTGAAGGAGGCGTACCGCGGTTTTTTCTGAGGTTACGGTCGAGTCGAAGCTCAGCTGCATGTCTAATTTTGAATCGGATGCTTGGCAGGTAAGCATCATGGCATAGACGTTTTCCGAACCCGAGTCTAATGCGTAATTACGTAGACCATCTTCAAAGAGTAGGCTCTCGGCTGCGCTTTCTTCGGTTGGCGGATGCACCAGCAAAAGTGACTGGAAGTTGCATGCATATTCAGCCTCCGCGCTGACTTGACGAATGTGTTGCAAGCCGTACTGCTCGAACGGAATCATCTCGGCGGCTTGTCCCTGTGCCTTTTGCAGTAATTCTTCGATGGTTCCCTGGACTAGTATTCGGAGCGGTATAGTGGCGATAGTCGGACCTGCTACTTCCTCGATTGCGGGTACGGGGGCTTGACGGCCCGACACGACGGCTCCAAACGTGACATCAGGTGAGTCAACGTACCAGGAAATAAGCGTCGCCCAGGCCGTCTGAAGCGCGGAAGACGGGGTGACGCCACATTTTGGCCAGCGAATGCTCTCAATTGAATAGTCAATTACTTTGTCTGGCTTTGGCTCATATCGCTTATCCGGAAGGGCAGGAAACTGGGAAGCTTCTACGCCATTAAACTGTCGCTTCCAGAAGGCCAAATTGGCTTCGTCGTGTTGCCTCATGTATTTCACAAACCTTTGCATAGAAACCAATGCAGAACTTTCTCCTGCATTCTTGTACGCGTTTTCCACTTCCTTTTCTAGGATTGACATTGAGTAGCTATCATACGTTGCATGATATTGTGTCAAAGCCAGGTACCTCTTACCTGTTGCATCATCATGTATGATGGCGAATCTTGAAAGCGGAGTGCCCAAGCCCATCGCTTCGAGCGCATTCCATGCGGCGGTTCGTCGGAATTCTTGTGACGTCTCTGAAGATACTCGTCCAATGAGGATAGGAACTCCCATTCAATTGCCTCTTCAAGAACAACCTGTACCAGGCCCTGGCCTGGTAGATTGACAATGCGGGTTCGGAGTATAGAAGCAGTTTTACAGGGGGGTGACAAAAAAAAAGTCTAATCAAAAAAGATACCCTTTTTAAAAATTTATATAAAATTAAATAATAGGCCTAAAATTACGTAAGTAATACCGTTTTAAAGAGAAAATTATAAAGTTTATTATTAGAATTTTAGTTACATTATATTTATTTCCTATAATAAATTAAAATTACCTAAATATAGCAATTTTTGTAACCCCTTTTTTAGGTTTCTATAACTTTTTAGTTAGTAAATATATTTAACTAAAATTTTAACTATACCCTTTTAGGCCTAGTCTAGGTTACGTAACTAGATTTTCGAAGTATATTAGTAATCTAATAATAAAATTATATTAATTATAAAAATATTACTAAGGCTTATATAATCACTAATCACGTAATATATTATTAATATTATAGTATATAATAATATCTTTTAGATTTTATAAACCTAAATCTCTATTTTCTTAAAATAGTACTAAATTTTTTAAAACTTAAATCTAAAGTTAAATTTCTTTTAAAAGTAAATAATTCTCTTTTTTTAATTACTACTACCCTAAAAAAGTCTTAATAAACTATTTATAGTGCTATAAAAAGAATTAAAAAAAGAAAAAAGATAATTATAATATAAAAAAGATTAAAAGGGGTAGAGTTTCTAATATAACTAAAAGAGAAAAAAAAGTAATTAATAGGGACTTAACTAGAAGTTATAAAAAGAAAATAAAAGACTATTAATAGATAATAGTCTAATTATCTTAAAAAGATCTCTATAAAGGATATTAAAAGGGAAGGATTATAGTATTAATATAAGTAAAAAAAAACTAATAATTAATAAAGAAAACGGTAAAAAAAATTAAAATACGCTAAAAAGAGTATAAAAAAATATTAAAAATATAAATTTAAAAAAAATAATATATTCTAATAAGTTAGTAACATAAAGTAGATAATAAAATAGATAATATTATAAAAAAAGAGGTAAAAATAGAGTTAGAAAAGAACTAGCTGCTAGCTAATTACGAAGTAAGTTATTTTAGTTTTTTAAAATATTAAAATATATAACTTTTTATATATGTTTAAGTTATAGTTTTAGTTTTTTAATATTAATTATATTAATTATTTTATAGGACAAGACCTTAAACTATAAGTTTAGGATATAATTTAGATAAAAAGTAGAAATAATTTAGTATTTATTAAAATACCTAATTCTTCTACTTCTTTTACTAGTAAAAATTATATAAATAAGGTCCTTATATCTGAAGTTAAACTCTTAATAAAAAAGGGTGAGTAACTTAATAGGTTTTTTAGTTGTTTTTTTTAATATAATAATATATATATATATATATATATTATTATATTATATTATAATTATAAACTTTATATAATTATTAATTTAGGTTAGTAATTTTAATAAGATAACGTCTATATTTATAAAATAACGGACGTTTTAAACTAGTTTAAAAATAATAAAATTACTTTTTATTTTTACCTAGCCTATAGCCCCGATTTAGCCCCTATAAAAAATATATAGAATTATTTAAAATAAGGACTAAATAATAATAAAGAGGCTAATTTAGGTGTAGGATTTAGTATATAAAGTATAGAGGTCTTTAAAAGAGTTATTATATAAGAGTAGAATAATATACAATAAAAAGTTATTAATAACTATATTTTATCTCTTTCTAACCGTTATAAGGCGGTTATAGAAACTAAAGGCTACTATACTAAGTATTAGTAATTTATTATTTACTAGTTTAATATTAAAAATGTGAAAAAGTAACTTTTATATATAATTATATAATTAATATAATAAATATATAAAAATATTTAATATACTAATAAAACATACTATTTATTATTATATATATAAAAATAAGCTAATTTTACACCTTAAATAAAGAGTTATACTAACTTAAAGTAGAGTTCTAAAAACTTTCTATATTTACTAATTTTTCTTTACCCTTAAACCCTTTAGTAATCAGCCCCTAATAGGGTAAATAGAATCTACTAGACTTTTTTTTTAAAATAGTATTTTTTTATATTTTTAGTACCCCTAGTTAAATAGTTATATTATTTTAAAAAAGGTATCTTTTTTAATTAGACTTTTTTTTTATTACTCTTCTATAGATTACCAACTAAGTCGCGCGCTAGATTTTAGTAATTATATAAAAGCTTTTACACTTTAATATAAATCTTAAAAGAAAAGCTAAAGTTATAAATAAAAATAGCTAGTAGTAAAGGAGACGTATAATAGTAAAAAAAAATATAGTATATATACTTAAAAAAGTCTTTTAAATTACTAATTTTAGCCTATAGATAGTTACGGTAATAATTAAAAAATAAATTAAAAATAATAGGTAAAATAATTTTATTATATAAAATATAAATTTATAAAAAGAGCTTATAGAGTAGCGTTAGCTAAAAAAAACAAAGTAAAATATTATTAACATAAAAATTTAACGCGATAGGCTTATAAAGTAGTTAAAAATTAATTAAAATTTTAAATTATAGATATCTTAAAGGCGTTATTAAGTTATAATATTAGTTAAGGTAGTTAAGGGCGCCGGTGGTTTCAGCTCTAGATGAAGCTTAGATCTAGCAACACCCTGTGCCACGCCTCTTGGAGTCGGTCTATGTTGACCTCGGGTTTTAGTTCTGCCAGATGATAGCCCATATATTTTCCCAAGTCTTTGGCAGTCAGTGCCAAAAGGCCTTCTTGGAGGGCAGTGCAGGGAAATATGTCCTGGATCTGCGAAGCATCTACATGCCGAGCACCGACAGAGCAAAGATCTGCTGCCTGGCGACAGATGTCGTTCCGATCCATCTCGGCGTTCAACAAAGAAAAGGGCCGCACAACTTCCGGTACGGCTATCTCACATTGTGTCATAAGTTTGGCCATTTCACAGAGCTGTGGCTGGCTGTATATGTCTGGGATAGTCAACCACATCCCTTCTCTTCTAAGATCAGTAGCTAATCTTATTGCAATTGAGTCGCCGCCGAGACGCAGGAAGTCGTCATATATCCCAATTTTCTTAGGAGAGAGATGAAGAACAGATGCCCAAAGGTCCCTCAGCCGCGCTTCATTATTAGTTGTGGGCTCAACGTGCTGCACGGTTCTGGTTCCGTAGAAAGCCGAGTGCGATTTTAGGTCCAGTTTAGCGCCCAATTGGCGAAGTGTCCGGCGGTCGGTCTTCCCGGTCAATCCCCTTGGTAGATCTGTCATTGGGATGTAGGCACTTGGTACCATATGTGGTAGGACTTGACCGGGCATCTGGTTTTCCAATTTTTATATAATTGGAACGGATTCTTTCTCTAGATTTTCAGGGCTCGCTGTAGACATGAGTAAGAAGGCTACCAGAACTGGACGTTTTGTAGCTTCTGGTGTGACGACTTCGGCAACGATATCTGCCACGACCGGCGTGGATCCCAAGACCCGACAGATGTTGTGTTCAACATCGCCGAGCTCCGTACGTTGACCATTAATTTTCACTTGAGTATCCTTCCTTCCGAGATAGATTAGTTCACCCTCGGTATTGTAACGGACCAGATCTCCTGTTCGGTAAAGACATCCGCGACGGCCATTCACTCCCACACTGCCTCTTTGCAGCCAACTGGGATCTTCTATAAAGGCGGTCGCTGTCTTTGTTGGGTTTTTCAAGTATCCGGCTCCAACCAGTGGGCCTTCCAGAAGCAATTCTCCGACCAGTCCAACAGGCGTCAGTGCATCCTTGTCCGGGTTGGCGATCCATGTCGTTGACCCGAGCGCCCATCCAATGGTGGATTTGGTAGGCGCACCCTTAGCTTTGACTTTCGTTGCGGTCACTGTACACTCCGCCGGCCCGTATGTGATGATGATGTTTTCAATGTTTCTAAGCTGTGGCAACTTGTCCAAGTCGACGGCCTCACCGCTCAAGATCCTCTCTAGGCGATAATAGTACACGTGCGCAAGGCAACCGTGCTAGTAAAAGTTAATAGATTTAACGAGATGGTATTAAGATTATTATTTAAAGGTATAAACTATAGCCAATAGTAAAAAGAGTATATAAAAACTATTTTATATATATATATTTTTTACTTATTTACTATATTAATTCTTTTTTTATATATTCTCTATCTCTATTTCCGCAATTATTATATTTAATAATAATAGTTATTTTAGATATAGTTATACTACTATTTTATCTAAAAAAGTAATATATTAATAAATAGTTTTGTAAACTCTATACTAATAGTTTATTTAATTTAAGACTTTTTAAGAAAAGTAAAAAGAAATAAATTAAGGATAACCTTTATAGACGTATATATTTAGTTAAGCTTATCTTTAATAATAATTACTTTAAGTTATAAATTTAGCTTTTTATACTAGTTTAGCAGCTATACTATTATTTAAAATTAAAATTTAATATAGTTAGGTAAATAATTACTTATTTTTTTATAATAAATAACTAATTTTAATAGAACTATTAGTATAGTATATTAAATATAAGTTATTTATAATTAAAAAGCTCCTTAAAAAAAACTATAAAGAATGTCTTATAAAAAATATATAAAACTTTTTCTATTATAAAATATTAATAAAGAAATAATCGTATACTTTAAATTTTAGAAAAGGTAAAATATTTTAAAAAATAATTTACTATAATCTATAATTAATATATTAGATATAGATTGCGAGATTACTATATAAATTATTATAGGAAAATTATTATTACCGCTTAAGATGATAGTGTTAAGTGTTGGCACTTTGTCCAATTCCAAGATCGCCGCAAAAGACGGCGTGAGATGCACAATAGTCACCTTATTCATGATCATGTATTCAACGAAGTCATGCTTTCTGTCGTGTTCCGAGGGTATGCAGAAGCAAGCTCCCGCCGCGAGTGTGTGAATATAATCAGACCAAGATACATCGAAGGCGTACGAGCAGAAAGCTGCAACCCTCGCTGTGGGTTTGAATTCTAGATGTTCATTTTGATGCTTCACTGCCGATGCGAAGTTTGCATGTGTGATTGCCGCTCCTTTCGGTTCGCCCGTGGTGCCGGAAGTGAACACGACATATAGTAAAT
Organism: Pleoardoris graminearum; assembly: GCA_030770415.1. Classification (NCBI taxonomy): domain Eukaryota; kingdom Fungi; phylum Ascomycota; class Dothideomycetes; order Pleosporales; family Didymosphaeriaceae; genus Pleoardoris; species Pleoardoris graminearum. Next base: position 201,352 of record JASEKS010000018.1, read on the forward strand.
CGTTCGGGTCGACGATGGGTAAAGTGTCCTTTACAAAGTTGTTCTGTCGATCCCCTGACAAATTCAGTGCCAATTTTGGCACCAAAAACGGCTCTCGTTGCGTAATCTGAGATACCCAAGACATTTTTGAAGGCGAGCACAAGATAAATCTCGGCTCTACAATGTCGAATATCGCTTTGACTCGTTCCTTGGTCTGCGAAGGATCAATTACAACGGACGCCGCCCCAGCCTTCATGACAGCGAATTGCGAGACTGCTACCCACATGGACTTTTCAAATACCAGTGGGAGTATATCTCCACCGCGGACCGCTTTAAAAATGAGCTGATGGGCTAACTATGTGGCGAGATTATCCCATTGAGCGTATGTCAACTCGCCGTCCCAGGCACATATCGCTGTCTTATTCGGATATCGAGCGACGCTCTAGGAAAAAAGATGGTGCACACAGTCTTTTGCCTCCTCACGTCTGTGCCTTAGCGGCGGCCTAAAGTAGGGCTTTTATTGTTAAGCCCACAATTACTTATAGTTCTTATATTTTTTTTTAACTATCATTATTAAAGTTAAGTACTAAGTTATATATTAGCTATTTATACTATTTATAAAATAGACTTTATAACTTTTTTTTTTTTATTAAACTATCTTTTACTATAAATATAAATTTTTTACTAATAATACTACTATAAACTTACTACGTACTCTAAAATAGATATATATATAAATAATATAATATATAGCCTAAAGTAAGTAATAGTCTAAGTATATACTCTATTAGTATATAATTTTATATACTAAATAATAGTATATCTATAAAATTATAGCTATAGCTAGTACTAATAGGTTATAGCTATAAAAAATTAAATAAATACTATTTAAAAAAATTTTTACTTTTACGTACACAGTATACGTAACTATAAAAATATTAATTATAAAACTAATACTTTTTCGACACATTAAGTATAAAGGTATATATATACTCCTCCTTTTTTAAAACCCCTTTTAGTCGCCCCGAGTCACTACAACTACACTTTTATTTAATTAGTATATAAATATAAATATATATATATATATATAATTAATATATACAGTAAGCTTAAGGACCTTAAAAATAATTTTAATAAATATATTTATAATTTAGTGTAGGTGCGTGTCTCTAAGTATATTAATAAAAATATTAATAAAGAGTTAATATAGTATTAAGTTTAGCTTTTTAATATAATTACTTACTATATTATTATCTACTCTAGAGAAGATACGTTTTTTAATACTATTTCAGAATAATATTAATATTATTTAATAAAATATCTTTTATATAAGTATTAAAAGTAAAAAATAAATACTATAAAAGTATTTTAAAGAAAAATTAAAAATAGTAAAACGTTTAACTATAAAAAATTAGTATATATAGATAATATAAATTAAGTATTTAGTAACCTTACACTATTTATAAAATTAAATTTTATTTAAGTACGTAGGCTATATAAAGATTTAGTATTAACTTTATTAATTTCTTTATTATATAACTAGACTAGTATTAAAATTTATAATATGTATTACGTCGCAAAAACACAGAGTTATATATTGCTAGGTGCCGAAACATAAGACTGTTTTGCCTCCTTAAGCACCTTTGCGTTCTATGTCTAAATTTGTTGTAGATCTGCTGCGGTTATGCCGTCGAGTTCGCTGATCTTCGCACTGGTTATATCGGCACGGCAGATCTGACGCAGTAAATGACAGAAGTGGTTTATGACTCGCGGCGCCACCTGTTCGCTGACCAGGTTCGGATTAAAGGTGATTTTCGATAGTAGGGATGTGTCTTTTACTTCGCAGTGTAGGGTGACAGCGTAAGTTTTTAGACCGGCATATTCCTCGAGAATCGATCCACCTTTATTATCATCAGCGGTTCGGACCACAAGTAATGACTGATGTTGCCAGTCTTGGCTGATTCCCCCGTAGGCCTGTTGGGACATGGATGATTTGGTAGATCCAGGTAGCATTATTTGGTGTTGAATGCGCTTAGAGTTATGTCCCCTTCAATCGCAACAGATATTGTCCTGGTTGCGTGTCCGGAGCGGTGTTCGGTTCCTGATAGTGGCGACACAACGTCGAAAACTGTATTGGCCGCTTCCCCATACCAACTTAGGAGAATTCCCTAAGTAGATTCAACTATTGTAACCTCCTGCGTCGTACGCCGGCCCTTAGATATTAGAGTTACTATTATCTTTTTAAGATTATAATCTTTAATTCTATAGGTAGAGAATAAAGTTAATAAAATAGTTTTTTATATTTTATAAAAATAAAAGAAAACTTAAAGTTTTATATAAATTTTATTTTAATTAATGTACTTCGCGAGTTTTATAAAGCCGCGGCACAACGCAACAACGAGAACTTAATAAATACCGAACATATAAATATTATTTACTTTTTTATAAATTAACAGAGTTTTACTACTATATTTTTTTATTATAAGTATTAAAAAGAATATTACATAAAAGGGTATAATATTAATTTTTAAGTTAATAAAATTTATTATTTAGATTTTTTATAGTACCGTATTTAAAGACTTTAAAAAAGAATTTTTACTACTTTTTTAGTAGTATTTTAAAAAATAGTAAAAAAAGTATAAAATTTTTCTTTTTACTATTTTTATTATATAGTATTATTCTATAGTATATTAGAAGGATCGCGTGGTTTTGCTACCGTTGAAGCTTCGGGCCAGCAACTCGATTGAGCTTGACATCTTGAGGCCAATTCAGTCCCTGGACGTCGTGCTCTATGATCCCCTCTACTCCTGCTCTTAGACCATGATCCAGCAGTTGCTCTTTTGGGATGTCTTCCAGTCTTAGATCTTCCGCCTGTAATCTCTCTTTGACTGAGGGGTGCAGCCGATTGTCGATTGGGTGTTCTCCCCCAGAGGTTGAAAGCAATAGACCGACCATATTTACTTGATTTGGGCAGTCGGGAACGGGTTCGAGGAAAGCGTTGGAAGGCGTATAAGAGTGAACTCAGAGTGTGGCTACTGCAAACAATGGGGGCTGCAAAATGCGGTCTCACAAGTTGTACTGTCGGATCTGATTTATGTTATAGCTACTCTTTAGAGCAATCGAGTTGTTCTAATATCACAGAATCCATACCAAACTGCTCTACTAACAACACAACTGTACCAAATATGGATTCTGGATCCACTGGTAAGATGCCGCTACCTAGCGACCTACGTACCTTCACGCTCTCAGGTCTTCGGCGACTTCGGTTTAGCTTTGCCGCCTACAAACTTGTGGATCGTCTCTGTCTGTATTGGTCAGCTTCACCGGCTAAAATAAAACGCATAATATGCAGAGCCCTTGTTTGGTGTAACTGTAACACGCAGCTCCCAAGGAATGGCGGTGTTGGTGCGCGCGCCGCCCCGGGGTTGGCCGTTGGCGCGCAGGAACACTCGGGCGTCTCGCTAAGGCGAGGTGGCGGGACAGTAAGCACTTGCTTCATGAAGATCGGAGAAGCTTAATTGGTGACAAGGAACTTCCCAAGCGGGCTAATTTGCGGCGAAGGAATGCGGTTCGTCGGGCGAGAAGCGCATCGATATCTCGGCGCACTGCTGTGCCGCCGCAGTTGTCTCAAAATTTCAAGGACGACAACTCGGCGCATTGCTGTGCCACTTGTTGAGAGCCCTTGTGGGGCATTAGGCTAGGCAGCCAGATGAAGTTTGGTACTGCTGAATAATAGATTTTTACTTAATATCGCGAAGTACGGTACGCCAGTGCTAGTAAAAGAATTATAAACCTAAATATATACTAATTAAGCGCTGCGAAAATTCTTTTTATATTCCCTATTATAAAAATCTAGAGTAAGTAGTACTATTATACGTCGTAACTAACAATAACTAATATAATAAATTAAACTAATAATATAGTAATACCGGTATTATTATACTATAATTATTTAAAAATTTTAAAAATAATATTATATAGTTAAATAAAGTAAGAGTTTATTACTAGGTAAAACTACTAATAAATATATTTTAATATTTAAATATACTCTTTTATATAGTATTACTTATATATTTATTATTTTAGATATTTAGTATAAAGTATATTTATTATAATATTTTATTTTTCGCTAACTATAACTATAGAAGTAATTAGTTAAAAAATATATATAAGCTTACAGGGGGGTGATATTGGGAAAGAGTAATCCAAAAAGTTACCTTTTTTAAAAATTAATATATAATTAATTACTAAGCCTAATAATACGTTAATTATAACGTTTTAAAGAGAAAATAATAGAGATTTATATTAGGATTATAGTTACGTTATATTTATTTCCTGTAATAAATTAAAATTACCTAAATATAATAAATTTTTTAACTCTTTTTTTAGGTTTCTATAACTTTTTAGTTAGTAAATATATTTAACTAAAATCGTAACTATACTATTTTAGGCCTAGTCTAGGCCACGTGACTAAATTTTTGAAGTATAGTAGTAATCTAATAATAAAATTATATTAATTATAAAAATATTGCTAAGGCTTATATAATTACTACTTACGTAATATATTCTTAAGATTATAGTATATACTATTATCTTTTAACTTTTATAAACTTAAATTTCTATTTTCTTAAAATGGCGGCAAATCTTTTAAAACTTAAATATAAAGTTAATTTATTTTAAAAGTAAATCCTTCTTTTTCTTTAATTACTACTACTTTATAAAATTTAGAAAAGAGTATTTATAATACTATACAACGTATTAAAAATAAAAATAAAAATAATTATAATATAAAAAAAGAGTATATAGGGGGTATAAAAAAATTTAACTAAAAGAGATAAAAGAGTTATTAATAGAGACTTAACTAGAAGTCTTAAAAAAGAAAATAAAAGACTATTAATAGAAAACAGTCTAAATATTATAATAAGATAGTTATAAAGAACTTTAAAAGAAAATAATTACTCTATTAATATAAGTAAAAAAAATTTAATAATAAATAAAAAAAACGTAAAAAAAAAATTAAAATACGCTAAAGATAATATAAAAAATATAAAAAATATAAATTTAAAAAAGATTATATTTTCTAATAAGTTAGCAATATAAAGGGAATAATAAAATAGATAATATTATAAAAAAAAAGTTGTAATAGAGTTAGAAAAGAACTGGCTATTAGTTAATTATAAAGTAAGTTATTTTAACTTTTTAAAATATTAAAATATATAACTTTTTATTTATTTTTAAGTTATAGTTTTAGTTTTTTAATATTAATTATATTAATTATTTTATAGGCCGAGACTTTACTCTATAAGTTTAAGATATAATTTAGGTAGAAGATAAAAGTAATTTAGTATTTATTAAAACACCTAATTCTTTTACTTCTTATACTAGTACGGACTATATAAATAAAGTTCTTATACCTAAGGTTAGACCCTATATAAAAAGGGGTAAGTTTTATAAAAAATTTTTACTCGTTTTATTAGTAATATAAAAATATATATTTATATATATATATATTATTATATTATATTATAATTATAATATTTATATTAATATTAATTTAGGTTAGTAATTTTAATAAGATAACGTCCCTATTTATAAAATATTAGACGTTTTAAACTAGTTTAAAAATAATAAAATTAAACTATTTCCTTACCCAGCCTATAGTCCTGATTTAGACCCTATAGATAATATATAAGATTATTTAAAATAAGGACTAAATAATAATAAAAAGGCTAAGTTAGGTGTAGGATTTAGTTTACAAAGTATAGAGGCATTTAAAAGAGTTATTAATAAAGAGTAGTATAAAATATTATAAAAAGTTATTAATAACTATATTTTATTTCTTCCTAACCGTTATAAGGCAGTTATAAAAGCTAAGGACTACTATACTAAGCACTAGTAATTTATTATTACCAGTTTATTATTAAAAATAAAAAAAAGTAACTTTTATATATAATTATATAATTAATATACAAATATATAAAAATATTTTATAAATTTATATATTATAGAAACTATTTTAATATATATATAAACTAGATAATTTTATCTGTTAAATAAAAGTTATAATAGCCTAAAGTAGGACTCTAAACATTTTTTATATTTACTAATTTTCTTTTACCTTTAAACCCCTTAGTAAGCAGCCTCTAATAGGGTAAATAGAATAATCTAGTCTTTCTCTTTAAAATAGTATTATTAACGTATTTTTGAGCCTTTTAACTAAAAAGTTATATTATTTTAAAAAAGGTAACTTTTTTAATTACTCTTTCCTAATATCACTCCCCTATATTTTAATATATATTTAATATATAGGAAAAGTTTTATAAAGTATATATTTAAAGTAATAAAACTAATTAGTAATTAATATATATAAAAATAAAATTTATTTTTAGTTAAATTTAATTAAATAATATAGTATAAATATATTTTTTATATTTAGTAGAGTATAGTAGTAATATTAACTATAAACTATAGTAAAACTAAAATAAGAATTAGTTGGTAATTTATTAAATATATTAATTAATATTATTTTTTCTATACTAATACTATAATACTAATAAATAAAATTTTTTTTATAAATAAAAAGTCGCGTACTAGACTTATTAGTATAGGTAGTAATTTTACTACTTATATATTATAAAAACTAGTTAGTTAAAGTATATATAATTATTAAGTCTATTAACTTTAAAAAAAATAAAAAAAATTACTTTATATATTTTTATTATATATTTCTTTTTATAGCCTATAGTAAATATAGGCTAAAATCTTACTAAATAAATTAAAAAAACTTTTTAAAAAACTAAGTCTGATTCGTATTATAGATTATAGAAGGGCGATATTAGAAAAAAACTAATCTAAAACGTTACCTTTTTTAACATTATATAACTTGTTAATTAATAAGCCTAAAAATACGTAAAAAATAATATGTTAAAGAGAAGGACTAGAGTATTCTATTAGCTAACTTAGGGGCTGCTTACTAAGAGGCTTAAATGTAATAAAAAATTAATAAACTTAAAACTTTTTTAGAATCCTAATTTAGACTATAATAACTTTTTATTTACCTTATAAAATTGGCTTATTATTATATATATTATAATAGTATCTATAATATATAAGTCTATAAATTATTTTTATATATTTATATATTATTTATATAATCATATATAATAGTCACTTTTTTAAAGTTTTAATAATAAACTAGTAAATAATAAATTATTAATATTTAGTATAGTAGCCTTTGGTCTCTATAACTACGTTATAACAATTAGGGCGAAATAAAATATAATTATTAATAACTTTTTAAAATATTTTATTTTACTTCTTTATAATAACTTTTTTAAAGGCCTCTATACTTTATAAACTAGATTCTACCCCTAAATTAGGATTTTTATTTTTATTTAACCCTTATTTTAAATAATCTTATATATTTTTTATAGGGGCTAAATTAGGGCTATAGGCTTAGTAAGGAAATAGTATAATTTTATTATTTTTAAACTAGTTTAAAACGTTCGTTATTTTATAAATAGGGGCGTTATTTTATTAAAATTGCTAAGCTAAGTTAATATTAATATATATTTATATATTAATTCAATAGATAGAGTGGCTATAGTAGCTCAGGGTGACTAAAAGAGGTTTTAAAAAAGGAGGAGTATATATATACCTTTATACATAATGTGTCGAAAAGGTTAGGTAAGACTAGATTAAATAATAATATTATTATATAGTTTATAGTTATTATATAATATAATCAGATAATAATCTTATAATATATATATTATTATATTAAAAAAAGAACGAAAAAACCTATTAAGTTACTTACCCCTTTTTATATTTAGTTTAATTTTAGATATAAGGACTTTATTTATATAGTCCTTACTTGTAAAAGAAGTAAAAGAATTAGGTGTTTTAATAAATACTAAATTACTTCTACCTCCTAACTAAATTATACCCTAAACTTATGGAATAAGGTCTCGGCCTATAAAATAATTAATATAATTAATATTAAAAATCTAAACTATAGCTTAAAAATAAATAAAGAGTTATATATTCTAATATTTTAAAAAGTTAAAATAACTTACTTTATAATTAGCTAATAGCCAGTTCTTGTCTAACTCTATTATTACCCCTTTTTTTATAATATTATATATTTTTTATCCCCTTTATATTGCTACCTTATTAGATAATATAATTATTTTTAAATTTAGGTTTTTAATTTTTTTATATTATTTATAGCTTATTTTACTTTATTTTTAGTATTATCCTTATTTATTATTAGTTTTTTATTACTTATATAAATTATATAACTCTTCTCTTTTGAAACTCTTTTTAATTATTTAGTTATAATTTCTAGATTATTATCTAATAATATTTTTTTACCTTTTTTTTAGGACTTTTAGTTAAGTTTCTATTAATAATTCTTTTATTTATTTTAATTAACTTTTTTATACTCCCTATATAAACTTTTTTTATATTATAATTTATATTTTTATTATTTTTATTATTATTATTTTGTATTTATTTTATAGTGTTATAAATACTTTACTAAGACTTTTTTAAAGTAGTACTAAAAAAAAAATATTTACTTTTAAAGGTAAACTAACTTTATATTTTAATTTTAAAAAATTTAGTACTATTTTAAGAGAATAAGAATTTAAGTTTATAAAAGTTAAAAGATATTATAATATATTATAATATTAATAATATATTATATTATAACTAATTATATAAGTAAAAACTAAATTTTTACTAATTATATAAATTTATTATTATATAATAAATTTTTATTTTAGACTAACTATTTAAACTTCTACTATATTATATAATTAACTAATTTTTAATAATCTTCTTACGTATTAACTATAATAATTATTTATTATTATTTATAATTTATAATTTTTTATATAGTAATTAAAGTATTAAAATAATACTATACTTTTTTTAATTTCTTTTAGTACTTTTAAAAAAATTATTAATTTTTTTAATAGTTTTATATAACTTACTACGTTTATATCCCTAAATTAAAGTCTAGACGTATTTTTACTGTTTACTTTTATATTACTATTTTATAGTACTATAGTATACTTATTTATTATTATTATTTTTTTTAAAAATTCTACTTCTACGTATACGTATATCCCTACGCCTAAATAATTTTAATCGCCTTAATAAGTTTCTTTTACTAATGTTTTACTTCCTTTACTATTTTAAAAAAGTTTTTTTTTTATTATTAAAATATTATTACTATTACTATTACTACCACTACTATTACTGTATTTTATTTTAAATAAAAAGTTTTATTCTTTTTATACTATTATACTATAAAGTTTACTATATTATATTATAATTAGAAATAGACCTTAATATTCTTATAAATATTATTAAGGCTAAAGATTATATTTATTTTAAATAAAAAGACGTATATTAGGATTAAATTAGAATTAAAAATATTAACTAAAAAATTTAGTTTATTAAATAAATTAGCCTATTATACTACGCGAAAATAAAACTTAAAGTAGTTTTTAATATAATTTAATTAGTTAGTACTATTAGTAAACGCCTATACTATACACTAAAAATTACTTAGTAGTCTAATTATTAAATAATAAAATACTAACGTTATAAATATAATAATAATAAAAATTTTTTAGAGTTTAAGTATATAGTATTTATAAATAGAAAAAAAAGCTATTATAATTACTATTTTAAATATGCTGTGTATTAAAGGGGCTATATATAATTTTTATAATTCTATTTATAATAAATTATTATTATTTTATAAGTATTATCCCGCTATTATTACTACTATAGTTTAATATATTATTAACTTAAGTTATTACTCTACTAACTATAAAATTAGAAAATTTTTATATTTAATAGGTTTTAGGTTATAGTATTTCTATTTTTATTTATCTTTATATTAAGTAAGAACGTAATATATATAAAATCGATATAGCTCTTACAGATAAACGTAAAAAAATAATAGATTTTTATTAAATTTTAGGCTATATAATCTAGGCTAGTTCTAGAATAGTATAATTAAAATTTTAGTTAAATATATTTACTAACTAAAAAGTTATAGGAACGTAAAAAAGAGCTAAAAAAATTTATATTTTTAGGTAATTTTAATTTATTAAGTGTACTTACTAAGTAGTAATTAAAATACTTATTATAATTATATAAGCATTTTCTTTAAAACGATATAATTTATATATTTTTAGACTTAGTAATTAATTTTATATTAATTTTTAAATGTAGTAACTTTTTAGATTAGTCTTTTACTAATATTGCCGCCCTATATTACTTAAAATATTTTAAATATATAAACGAATAAACCTATAACTATATTATAAAATATAGTTTTTTTATTTTTTTTTTTAAAATAGTTACTCTATTATACTATTTTTTAGTATAAATAGTATATAATATTTCTGAACTATATTTCTAAAATAGAGTTAAATTATTTTTAGAAATATAAATAGTAGTTACTTTAAAACAAATATATAAGGCTATTTTTAAAATAAAGAATAAATCTTCTATTTTAGATAAAAGGTAATAAAAGACTCTATTTAAGTAATCTAAATATTAAAAACTATATTATATTTACTAAAATTAATATATAGAGTTTACTATTACTTTAATAGTTTTTATTTAATATAGTTTAATTTAGTTTTATAATATTATAACTTTTAAAATACTAAAATCTTTAGTATAGAATTTTCCTAGTACTATTATTAGTAGCTTTTTATAATATTTAATAATTTAATAATAAAAACTTCTCCACTAACTCTAGTTTTATAAAAATAATTTTTAAAATACTAATAACTAATTCAAGTCTTTTTAAGTAATCTAAAGTATTACGTATTATTATTTTTATTTATCTTTTTTTTACTTTAACTATAAGTACCTATGTTTAGTAATTTTTTTTATACTTTTATTTTTATTTAGTTTCTCTTTTTACGCGTATATAAGTATATACTTTATACTTACTCTAGCTATAACTTAAAATTATAAATTTTATTTTTATAGTATACTACTAGCTCTTTTATATTTTTAGTAATAATTATTATATACTTTTAAAGTAATCAATTAATAGCGTTATATAAAGTAGTAAAAATATTTATTTATTATATATACTACTACTAGACGACTAAATTACTATATACTAAAGTAATAATACTAAGCTTAAATATAGTAAAAGCTATTATACTTAGCTAAAAGAATTTTATACGCTACTTAAACTAGATAATATTATTTTTATATAATTTTATAATATTTATAATTTATAATTTAGTAATTTATAAAGTGTAAAAGTATAAGTATTTATATATAACTATATAGAGGTTATATAAAAGACATATTTATATTTTATTTCTTAACAGCTTATTTATTTTAATAATAAAGTATAAGTACTACTTAAATTTATTTAATATAGTAATTAGGTAATTTTAATAATAAAATAAGTTTATATAGTAATTATATAGATTTTATAGTTTACTATTTATATTATATATATAGTTTTTAAGATAATTATATTATATTATACTAAGTACTCTATTATCTACTAATATAAGTTACTAGTTTAATACTAACTACTAGCTTATTAGTATATTTATTTTTTAATCAAGTAACTATATAAATAAATATTATCATTAGTTAATTTTTATAAACTTAGCTATTAATTATTATATATATAGTTTAATATTTAATAAAATTCTCTTACTATATTTATACTCCTAGATTATTTTCTAGGCGTACTTATTACTTTTTAAAAAATAAAAGCTTACTCCTATATAGCAGTATAAAAGACTTATTTATTTTTTTTATATTTTATTTTTATTACATTTTACCCCGCCTACTAATATTATAAACTAATAACGTTATTATAAACTTATTATATAATTTAAAGTAATATTTTTTTACTTAATTTTACGTAAGCTTTTATATTACTTATTAAATTTTTTACTAAAATAATTATACTATAAAGGCCTGCTAAAATAAGTTATATATATACCTAGCTTATTTAGTAGATTTATAAAATAAAAAAGCTATACTTACTATTATTAGCACCGACGCTATCTATAAATAAAAAAAGAAAAATACCTATTACCTAGTTAGTAACGCTTACTAGTTAAGGATAAAAGTATATTTAGTATTATCTAGCCTTATAGTAATATATTACTTAATTAAGACTATTTTAAATCTTAAACGTATATTTCTAAATATATATTATTTTATTTATTTAGTTTTAATATTATTTAAGTCTTACTATAAGTTTTTATATTATTTCTTTTATATATATATTCTAGTCTCTACTTAGGTAACAAAACTCTTTTTTATACTTTTATTTTTTTAGTAATATACGCTAAATACGTAGCTAAACTTATAAAAAGTAATAAATTTTTACTCTTTAGTTTAGCTAATAGCTATTTTATGTACTATCTTAATAAGTTATTTATAAAAAAAATTTATTAATTTTAAAGCTACTATAAACTACTTTTAGAGCTAAAGTTATAGTATTACTATATAATTTTTATATAATTTTATTAATAAAAAACACGTCTATAATAAAAATAGGTAATAGGTTGTAATTAATAGTTTAAGGTATAACGGCGGTAATAGTAATAAGGATAACTTAAAAAAAATTAAATAAATATTTAATAGAACTTTAAAAAGTAGAAAATAATATAATATAGAGTATAGGTAAATAGCTAGACTTATTTTAAAAACTAAATATTCTATTATAGGTACTAAGTAACTGCCTAATAACTTTATTAGTTCTAAAGTTTATACGTTTAGTAATACTTAATTATTTTTTATATAATTATAAGCAGTAATTACTAATAACTTTTTAAATAATTATAAGTAGTTATTAATTTATAAATATAAATTAAAGTATAAGTATTATTATATTTAGTAGGGTACTATAACCCTTACTAAAAAAAAGAGTATAACTTTTAAAAGTTTAAATTTATATTATTTATATATAGTTTTATTAGTATTATAAAAGCTATTTAGTATTTATTAAGTTTTTATTATTATATTATACTACTACGTTATAAAGCTCGCGAAGTATATTAATTAAAAAAATAAAAGCTATTTTTAGTAAAAAACAGTAAGTGGAGTCTAATAAATTTAAATATTACTTACTTTTAAAAGTAAAAAATTTATATTAAAAATACGAAGCCGTAAATGTTTATTTTATTAATAAATAATATTTATTTTTAAAGATACTATTTTACTTAAATATTTTTACTTTAATAAAAATAAAATTATAAGAAAGTATAAAAGCGTAAATATATTTACTAAAATAGAAAAAAAATAATATATAATTTTTAATAAATTTAAAAAAATAAATTTTATATATAATTAAGCTCTACTATATTTATTACTTATAGCTAAATTTCTAATTAATATACTTATTTTAAAATAAAATAGTAGTATTAATAGATTTACTAATAAAGTTTATAAGTATTACTTTTATTAAATTATTTATAAAATAAGTATTTTTTTGTAAAATATAACCTATTAGTTATAAATTACTTATTTTAAAATATAAATATAGGAAATACTAAACTATTTAATAATAAAAAACTAAATTAAAACTATTATTAATAATATAAATGCTAAGTAAATTATTAATTTAAGTAAACCGTTTACCGTACTACTAATCTACGCTTTAATAGTAATATATATTAGTAATATAATAATATAATATAATATAGTAATTATAAATAATTAGTTACTACTTATAGCTTACTATTTATATATTTATAAATTATAACTAGTTTTTTAATACTTAGTATAGCGCGCTAAAGTCTAATAATTAGTATTTAATTAAGCTCTCTTTTAGCGCGTTTCCTTTTTAATTTATTAATTAACTTTTTTTTAATTTTTTTTTTTTTTTTTTTTTTTACCTTCATAAACGTTTTTTATTTTTAAATCTATTTTTTCGCGTTTTATACGTTATTATTATTTAGTTAACTTATTTAAGACTAGTAATTTAATTATATATTAGTACTAATTTATAAATTATTCTTTTTAAACTTTTTTACAGTAAATTAAGTATACTAATAATATATATAAATAATAAACTTTTATATCTTTAAATTTAATTATAAATTAAAATTAATTAAGGCTCTATTTTACGTATATTACTTAGTATTTTAGTTTTTTAAAAAATAGATTTTAAAGTAGGTAGTGTTAGTATATAAAATTTAATATTAAACGTACCTATTACTACTTTTAAATTATATAGAATTAGACTAGCGTCTTAATAGCTACTATAGATATTCTTTTTTATAATTTTTATTATAAGTAACGTAAAAGGGAAATAGGAATTTAGGTTTTATAATATAATTAATACTATTATAGATTAGGTAATTAATTTAATTTTTATATATACACTTTAACAGCGAAAAGTACTCTATATTAAAGGGCTAGAGAACGTATAATAAATATAAAAGTATATAAAAAGTAATAATATTATTCTCCTTATAGAGTTTATAAAATTTAACTAATATATAGCTTTTATAGTTATTAAAAATTAGAAACTAATACTTCTTATTCTTTAATCATTTATATATTTAATAAAAAACTTTAGTTACTTTATAAAAAGTTAATTTATTATTTAGTTATTATTATTTAAAATAATTATTTAATTATTAAGTATTTCTTTATATTTATCTGTAGTAGCTATATTAATTTTATATACGCTACGTCTTTACTTAATATAAATAGATAAAATAAAAACTTTATAACTAGGGCCTATTAAATATAGAATTTTTTAAATTTTATAGCTAGAGAAATAACTTAAGCTAATAACTTATTAGGTAATAGCGGTAATAATAGCGGATTAATAGCTATAGAATAGTAATAAAGTATTTATAAGTTATTATTTTAAATAGAACTATAGGCTGTATATAGCACGTTTAAAATAGTATATATAATAGCTTTCTCTTCTTTCTATAAATACTATATATAAAGTTTAAAATTTTTTATTATATTTACGTCGGCGTTTTAGGGTCTAATAATTAAGCTAGATAACCTATAGTATATAGTATAGGCTTTTACTAATAGTAATAATTAACTAAATTATATTAAGGACTATTTTTACTTTTATCTTAACATAGTACGACTAGCTAGCTTACTTACTAAACTAGATTTTTTAGTTAATATTTTTAATACTAATTTAATTCTAATATACCTCTTTTTACTTAAGTAGAATACTATTTTTAACCTTAATAATACCTATAAAGGCTATAAAGTTTAATTTAATCTATATAAGGATATAGCGAAATTTATAAAAGAATAATAAAAAAAGGGTTATACTCTCTTATAAAAGGTAAAGAGTAGTAATACTTTAAATAATAAAAGAAAAGGTTTTTTATAGTAGTGTAAAGTTAAAGAGTATAATTATAGTAAGAGAAGTTTATTAAAATAGTTAAGATTATTTAAGCACGGGAATATATATACGCGTAAAAATAAAACTTTAAAGTAAATAGTAAATAGTAAAAAGAGGATATACTATAGCACTATAAGGTAGTTATAGAAGTTTATTATTAAAGAAGTTAATAATTATCTTAAGAGGACTAAGAAATTCTATAAAGAGTATTAGTAAAAACGTTATTATAGTTACTACGTAAAAAGTTTATTAAAATAAGTTAGTATTAATAATTATATAATATAGTAAAAATTTAAACAGCTAGTTTAGAGTTATATAATATTATAATAATAACTGTAAAGAAGGAGTTAATTATTAAGTATATTATTACTTTTATATTAAGCAAATAGGTAGTACTAATAGATTAAAATAAGAAATAGTAAAATTATTTATTTAGTAGTACTAATTCTTTAAATTATAATTTCCTACTTATAATTACTAGGCTAAATAGTCTTAGGTTAAGGCCGTCTTTTAGAGCTAGTAATAATTAATTAAATTAATATTTTACTTATCTAAAACCTAGTTTTCTTAAAATTATATATATTTTTATTATAAATATTATACTTAGCTTTTATAGACGCTACTATGTTAAACTAAATCTAAATAGTCTAAAGGTTTTTATAGAGAGCTCTCTAGTAATTATATAATTAATTAAGTTATAAGACTCTCTATTTACTTAATAGAGTTTCTTAGCTAGTCTTTATTAATCTAGTCTATACTATACTTAGTAAGTAGCCTATTTACTATATTTTATATAGTATTTATGGTTAGAGAAAATCTACGTAAATTTAAATTAAGTATATACTTAGTAATTACCTTATCTTTAAGCTTATTTATTTTTTTTAAGTTAGGCTTATAATTATATTATATTGTAATTTTAGTATATAAGTTTTATACTATTAATTAAAACATATTAAATAATTTTATAGCTAGATTTTTAGATTAAATTTATATATAATTAATAAAATAATTAACTAAATTAATATTTACTGTATTATAGACTAATTAAATAGAAGTTAGTAAAGTTATTATTCTTTAAAGGTAGCACGTTATAAAAGATTAGGAAAGTAAATAGCTTACTTAAATAGACGACTCGCTTAGTATTTACGTTATAGAAAAATATAATAAAAAAAGTAATTAAAAAAAATACATTTTTTAAAATAAAATAACTCTATAATTAGTAGGCTAAAAAATATAAAAAAAAATTAGGTTTTAATAAAAGAGTTTAGTAAATCTTATTTACTATATTAGAGGCTACTTACAAAGGGATTTAAAGGTAAGAAAAAATAATAAGTATAAAAATTGTTTAGAACCGTACTATAGACTATAATAATTTTATTTAATAAATAAACTTGGCCTATTTTAATATATATAATAATAAATTCTATATTATATTAATATATAAATTACTTTTATATATTTATGTATTTATTATATAATTATTAATAAATATAAAGTTTTTATAATTTTTATAATAAACTAGTAAATAATATATTACTAGTACTTCGTATAATAGCCTTTCGCTTTTATAACTACCCTATAATAGTTAGGGAGAAATAAAATATAATTATTAATTACTTATTATAGTATATTATTTTACTTTTTTATAATAGCTTTTTTAAAAGACTCTATACTTTTTAAACTTAATTCTATACCTAAATTAGGCTTTTTATTTTTATTTAGTCTAGATTTTAAATAATTCTATATATTTTCTATAGGGGCTAAATTAGGGCTATAGGCTAGGTAAGTAATAGGTATAATTTTATTATTTTTAAACTATTTTAAAATATCTATTGTTTTATAAATAGGAGCGTTATTTTATTAAAATTATTAATTTATATTAGTATTTATATAAAGTTTATAATTATAATATAATATAATTATATATATATATATATATTTATATTAAAAAAAGAACTAAGAAATTTATTAAGTTGTTTACTCCTTTTTATCTATAGTTTAACTATGGGTATAAAGACTTTATTAATATAGTTTTTACTAGTATAAGAAGTAATAGAATTAGGTATTTTAATAAATACTAAACTATTTTTACCTTCTATTTAAATTATATCCTAAACCTATAGGGTAAGCTATTAACTTTTAAAATAATAAAAATAATTAATATTAAAAAACTTAATATATAGCTTAAAAATTACTAAAAAGTTAGATATTTAAATATTTTTAAAACTTACAATAACTTACTTTATAATTAGCTAATAGTTAATTTTTTTTTAAAAATTTTTTTTTTTAATATCATTTATATCGTCTTTAGTATATTTTAATTTTTTTTTTAGTATTTTCTATATTATTTATAGATTTATTTTTATTTATATTAATTATATAATTATTTTTTTATAATATTTATATTATTTTCTAATATTATTATTTTATTTTTTTAAAAACTTCTAGTTAAGTTTATATTAATAAGTTTTTTATTTCTTTTCGTTAACTTTTATATATTCCCTATATAAACTTATTTTATATTATAATTATTTTTTTCTTTATTTTTAATACGTTGTATAGCGTAATAAATAATAGTAAAAGACTTTTCTAAAGTATTAGTAATAAAAAAAATTATTTATATTTAAGAGTAAATTAACTTTATATTTAAGTTTTAAAAGTGTTAGGTCTATTTTAAAAATAGAATCGTTTAAGTTTATAAAAGTTAAAAGATATTATAATATACTATAATATTAATAATATATTATATAAGAAGTTATTATATAAGTATAGGTTAAATTTTTATTATTAATATAATTATATTATTAAATTATTAATACACTTTAAAAAATTAATTATGTAATATACATAAGGTCTAAAATAGTATAGTTAAAATATTAGTAAAATATATTTACTAATTAGTAAGTTATAGGGATTAAAAAAAGAGATTAAAAAATTACTCTATTTACGTAATTTTAATATATTATATATAATAAATAGAATATAACTAGAATTTTTATAAAAGTTTTTATAACTTTTTTATTAAACGGTATAATTCGCGTATTTTTAATCTTAGTAATTACTTTTATATTAATTTTTAAAAATAGTAATTTTTTAAATAAACTCTTTTTAATAGTACCCTCCTATAATATAAGTGTATAGATTTATCTTAAATTTATACTTATTATATTTAACTATATAAAGGTAAATATATACTCCTCCTTTTTTAAAACTTCTTTTAGTTGCCCTGAGCTACTATAGCTACACTTTTTATTAAATTAGTATATAAATATATATCTAACTACGTAATTTTTATTTAGTATATATATATAATAGTTATAAATTTATATATTATTTTAATTTAAATATAAACCTACTATTTAGTATTATATAAGTTTATATTTATAGTAATAAAAATACTATTTAAACTAAATATAATAAATCTTATTTAGACATTATAGACTTTTATAAATTATTAAACTAATATTATAAAATACTATAACTACTTTTATAATTTTTAACTAAAAGTTTTATAGTAAGTATATACTAAGTCTTATAGTAATAGTTTTATTATTAATTTTTTAATTAACGCGTTTAGCGCTACTATATTACTTATATATAAAAAAAATAATATTTTAATATTTATACTAAACTCTATTATTTATTATTTAAAATACTATCTTCTAGACTACGATTAAATAGTAATATTATTATTTTATAATATTTTTATAATTTTAAGTGTATATTAAATATATACCTATATAATAAAACTTAAAAATACTTTTATAAGTTTAAAAAGTAATTTTAGTTATAAACTCTATATATAACTCTTTTTATTATAGGTATTATTAATATTATATATATAGCTTAGTATTTAATAAAGTTCTCTTACTACGTTTATATTTCTAAATTAAGGTCTAGACGTACTTTTACTTTTTAATATATATTTTTAATTAGTAATATTTACTACTTACTAAGCTTTTCTTTAGGTATAAAAAAAAATTTTATAAAATACGCTAGTATAGTTATAATATTATTTTTTAGCTTTAAAAAATTACCTAAGTTTTATATATAAGATAATATTATTTATAAAATATTTATTTAGTACCCAAAATATAAATATTATATATATTATAAACTAAGGTTAATAAAGTTTTTTAAAATAAATATTTTACTTTTTAGTATTATATATTCTTAGTATTAATACGTAGATATATTAACTATAAATAAAATTTTTAATATACTAGTATAACGCTCTAAACTAAAGAATAAAAAGATAAAGGCCTATATTTAATAAATATAAAGCTATATTTATAAATAATTATTATATGTATTAAACTCTATTTTAAAAATTTTATACGTGGTATATTATCTAAGTTTATATACTAAAACTTTTTATTATATATATAAGTTTTAAATACTATATTTAAATAAAATCTTATTATAATAGCTATATTCTTTAATATAAGATTTTTTAAAAGATTTTTATTTACTCTATTTAAATCGTTTTTTATTACTTAGATTTTTATACGAAAAATTAACAAAGTTTATATTTTAGCCTTAATAGTATAAATTTTTTTAAATTTTTTAAATATTTTTAAAATAAGTAGTAATTTATTATTTATAAAATATAATATAATACTAGTATTAAAAATAGTACTTTTAGTAAGCCTATAAATATTATATATTTATATAAAATATATACTATTATTTTATTTTAATTTACTATTTATAATAAGTAAATAATTAATAAAAATAGATATTATAGAACTAGAGAATGTTAATTTATTAAACTTTTTATACTATATAGTATTCTCCTTAAATTATTTTTTTTAATTAAGTATATTATAAAAAGCTCGAAATTTATTAAATTTAAAAAACTTAAAAACTTTTTTTTATTTTATTTAGAGAGCAGCGTAGTATAACTAATATAAATATTTATTAATACTAACTATATATATTTTTATATTAATTAAATAAAAGAGTGTAGCTATAGTGGCTGTACGCTGGTTAAATGGGTTAGGGTTAGGTTAGGGTTAAGTTGCCTAACCCAACTCTGGGTCACTAAATATTTTAACTAATATATAACCTATAATAATAACCATAGTTTTATATATAAATTTATTAATTTATTTATAATATATTAAAGTTTTAGATTTATAGTGTTTATATTAGGTAAGTTATTTAAGTTTAAAAAAGTAATACAGCTTTTAAAAGTAAAAAAGATTTATTTTAATTAAACTAACTTACGTAATATAAGGTCTATTAATCTAGAAGTTTAATATACGATGGAAAGAATACTATAGCTATATATAAAATTATTATTATTATTATAAGATATATATTAGCTAAAATATTTAGTAACCTAGAGAGTAACCCATGCTAACCCATACGTTAGGTTACACTAGGGTTACTCTTTAGGTTACTAAATATTTTAGCTAATATATAACTTATAATGCCAAATATATTTTTATATATAAGTATATTATTATTTCTATAGTATATTAAAATTTTAAAGTAATAGCCCTTATATTACGTGAGTTAGTTTAATTAAAATAAAGTTTTTTATCTTTTAAAAACTATATTACTTATTTAAATTTAAATAACTTACCTAATATAGGCGTTATAAATCTAAAACATTAATATACTATAAATAAAATAATAAATCTATATATAAATTCATTTTTAGCGTTATATATTATATAATACGTACTTTATTTAGTGACCTAGACTTAGGTTAGGCAACCTAACCCCGACCTAACCCTAACCTATTTAATTAGCCTAAGTGGCTGTATAAATAACTAAAAGGCGTTTTAAAAAAGAAGGAGTATATATATATATTTACACTTAATATATTAAAAAACGAACTATAAGTAACAGTATTTAATAGTTTTTTAATAGTATAGTTTAGGTTTATAGAAGTATTAATACGATTTACTCTTACTTTTTAATTATAAGTTATCTAATTAAAGAGACGTGCTCTATTTACTAAATATTATTAAAATTTTAAAATATTTAAAAATTAGTTTAGTAGTCTTATTTTATAATATTTTTTTTAAAATCTTTTAAACTTTTATTAGAGAAAGCTTCTTATTTTTAAGTATTTATTTTTAAATCTAAATTATATATATTTATTTTATTTAATTAGGTATTAATTTCTTACTAATAGTGGTAAAATAAGTAATAATAGTTAATTTATTTTAAATATTACTAAACTTATATACGTTTATTTTTATATAAAAAGCTTTTTATTTATAATACTATAGTTTAGAAACTATTTTTCTATTTTTATAGTTTTTAAATAGGTATAGTATTATTATTATATAATATTTTTAACTACTATATTAATAATTAGGAACTCTTATTTAAAAAAATAAACTAATAAGTAAGTAGAAATATTCCACTTAATAGTAAAATATATTTAAATAATAATTATATATATTAGAACTATTATAATACTAATTTAATTTTAAATATTTATTATTTATTATATTTTAGTAGTATAGTTAATTAAATAGATTTAGTATATAGTAATCTCTATATTATAATTATAATAAATTATAAATACTATAAAGAGTATATTATACTTTAAGCTCTATATACTATATTAACTAGCTCGTAAAGTTTATAAAACGGATAATATTAATTAAAATATATAAAATAGCTTTAGATATTATAATACTTAAAAAATTATTAATTATAAAATTTACTAAGCGTTTAATAGCTAATATTAAAAATTATTAATAGTATATAAATAAAGTAATAGTTACTAAATCTATAAAACTAAAAGCTTTAAAATAAAAATAAAAAATATTAATTAAAGTTTTAAAAATAAAATTTCTAATAGTTAGATATAAAAAAAAAATTTTTTATATTTTTAAAATACTAGACTTATAACTATAGAACAAAAATAAGCTAAAAATTACTAGTTTTTAAAATAAAAAAATTAGGACTACTTATATAAAAGAAAGTGCTAAAAAGTTATATTATATATATATATAAAAGAAAAAATAATTTTTTATAGTAAAGAGTTTTATAAGTTAGTAATATAAGCTTTAAAGTATCTTTTTATAATAAAAATTATATTATATATTTTATAAATAAATATATACTTACTTTTATTAGTAAAAATATAAGATAGTATTATTAAAGTAAAAATAATATAGGGGGGTATAACTATATATAGAGTAGTTAATCTAAATAAATTTACTAGTAATACGGAGCGTATAGATTATATAACTATAATTATATAATTATATAATCTATACTAGCGTATAAAACCACTATCTAGCTATTATATAAATAGTAAAGAAAAGAAAAATATAATTAAAATATAACTATTATTATTTATTATTTTCTATTATTTTTTATTATTTTTTATTTATTATAATATTATAGATAACTATTACTCCGTATAAATAAAATATAGTTATCCTAATACTAATTAGTAGTTAGTTAATTAATTAATTTAACTACTCTATTACTAGTAGTTAATTAGATTTTTTTATCTACTATAAATTAGTAAAGGCGTATAAAAAAGTTAAGTTATTATTAAACTTATACTACGTAAAAATAATTTTATATATTATATAACTCTTCCTTATATCTATAAATAAATAGCAGTATATTAAATTATATATTTTATTAAAACCTTATCTATATAAAAAATAAAAATAATTCTTTTTAAAGCTAAACCGCTTTATATAAACTTACTAGTATAGTAAACTAAAATTATATAATTAATTATATATTATATAAACTAAATAATATAATAGTATTAAAAAAACCTTTCTCTATAAAAAAAGGTAAGAAGTGTATAATAGAGACAGATCTAGATTTATTATAAAAAAAATATAATTAAGAATATAATATCTCTATACGAGTACTTAATAATTAAACTAATTTATATCACTAAATAGAGGATTTAAATATTTAAAATAATTTATTTACTAAATAACTTAATACGTACAGTTATAGATAGTAAAAAAGAATAATTTTATAAATACTTTTATAAAAAATAAACTAAATAGTTTTTTTATATAATTAATATCTTTTAATACTCTTTTTTATAGTATTAAAGCTTTAGTTAATAGGCTAGAGCCTATATAAAAGGCCTAATAAAATATCTTATATATTTTCTATATTTTAAATTAGATATCCTCTATCGCATAAATTACTTTTTAGTATATTTTTTTTTATATATTATATTCTTTTACTTTATCGCACGAAGATTAAAAAGAAAACTTTTAAAATATTATACTTAAAAAAAATAAAAGAAAAATAAAAGAAAACCCCCCTATTTTTTTTATATATTCTTAATCCTCCTCTATGTTAATAAAAGAAAAATAAAGGAAAAATAAAAAAAAATAAAAAAAATATTTATATATTTTAAATAAAATAATTATATTAGACCCTACGTAACTACTATATATAAAAATTATATATATTACTCTAAAATACTATTAGAGTATAATACTCTATAAAGGGCGAAAGTCTAGTATTACTATTATACTTTTATATATATAATTATAGTTCTAGAACTCTGCGCGACTATATTAAAAGTATATAAAAATAGTCTTTATAGTAAATAAATTTTGTAGTAAAAAAACTTAAGTTAGTATTATTAGGTAAGATAATATTTATATTATATAAAGGTAGCTAGTATACTATATACTTATTATTCTATAAAATATTACTATATAGAAAGAATTACATAGGGATATATATATATATTAATATATAAAACTAAAAAAAATATTTTATTAATAGCTATTTTAGTAAAAATAGTAATCTAGATTTATTTATTAAATATAGGGACCTATATAAGAGCGAAACTAAATATAATTATAATTTATTATAGTTACTACTACTACTATTTATATAAAACTAGAACTATTTTAAAAGTTTTATTAAAAGTTAACTTTACATAAAAGAAGATAGTTAAGAAGTTAAAAAAAAATAGTATCTAAAACTACGTACGAAGATAATAATAAGTAAAATTAAAAAAAAAAAGATACTATAAAGAAAAAGTTTTTTTTTATATACTATTATCTCGTATAGCTTTAGACCGGCCGTTTTTAATAATTATATAATAACTTTTTACTTCTATTTACTATAATTTTACTCTTTACTTTTACGTAATATATAAAGTTATTAATTTTTTACTTTAGTTTACTATAATTTTAATTAATAAGTAGTAGTATACTATACTATTTTACTCTTTATTATTATATAACGCGTGAATAATAGACTATAATTTAGTTATATAAAAATATATTAAAATAAAGGGATATTTATACAGAAAAAAAACTAATTATTTATATATAAAAAGAAATATAAGAGAATAAAGTATTTATATAATATTACTATAATAAAGGTATATATATACTGCTCCTTTTTTAAAACCCCTTTTAGTCGCCTATATAGCTACTACAGCCACACTCTTTTGTTTAATTAATATATAAATATATAATATTACTATAAAAAGAAGAGTTACTAGTATATATAAAATAAATAATCTAGATAAATTTACTAGTAATATAGAATATATAGATTATATAGTTATAATTATATAATTACATAATCTATACTAGCGTACAGAACCCCTATTTAGCTATTATATAAATAGTAGAGAGAAGAAGAATATAATTAAAATATAACTATTATTATTTATTATTTTATACTATTTATTATTTATTATAATATTACAGACAACTATTACTCCGTATAAGTAAAGTATAGTTATCCTAATAGTAATAAAAAAAAACTAATTAAAAAAAATATATATTTTATAATAATATAACTTCTTAATTAGGAAGTTTAAAAATATAAAAAAAATACTATATTAAAGAAAAAGACTAGTAGATTCTATTTACCTAGTTAGGGGCTGCTTACTAAGGGGTTTAGGAGTATAAAAAATTAGTTAATATAAAAAGTTTCTAGGATCCTACTTTAAGTTAGTATAACTTTTTATTTAAAGTATAAAATTAGCTTATTTATATATATATAATAACAGATACTAAGTTTTATTAATATGTTAAATATTTTTATATATTTATATATTAATTATAAAATTATATATAAAAGTTACTTTTTTATATTTTTAATAATAAACTTATAAATAATAAATTATTAATATTTAGTAGAGTATCCTTTAGCTGCTATAACTATATTATAATAATTAGAAAGAAATAAACTATAATTATTAATAACTTTTTATAGTATATTATTTTACACTTTTATAATAACTCTTTTAAAGGCCTCTATACTTTATACACTAGATCCTATACCTAAATTAGCCTTTTTATTATTATTTAGTTCTTATTTTAAATAATCTTATATATTTTCTATAGGGGCTAAATTAGGACTATAGGCTAGATAAGGAAATAGTATAATTTTATTATTTTTAAACTAGTTTAAAATCTCCGTTATTTTATAAATAGAGACGTTATCTTATCAAAGTTACTTATTTAAATTAATATTCGTATAAAGTTTATAATAATAATATAATAATATTATATATATATATATATATATATATATATATATATTATTATATTAATAAAAGAACGAAAAAACTTATTAAGTTACTTACCCTTTTTATTAATGGTTTAACTTTAGGTATAAGGACTTTATTTATATAGTTCTTACTAGTATAAGAAGTAAAAAAATTAGGTATTTTAATAAATATTAAATTAATTTTACCTCCTACCTAAATTATATTCTAAACTTATATAGTAAGATTTTAATCTATAAAATAATTAATATAAATAATATTAAAAAACTTAAACTATAGCGTAAAAATATATAAATAGTTATATATTTTAATATCTTAAAAAGTTAAAATAACTTACTTTGTAATTAGCTAATAGTTAATTCTTTTTTTACTCTATTATTACCTCTTTTTTTATTATATAATTTATTTTATTATCTTTTTTATATTACTAACTTATTAGAAACTGTAATTTTTTTTAATTTATATTTTTAATATTTTTAATATTTTCTTTAGCGTATTTTAATTTTTTTTAGTATTTTCTTTATTAATTATTAATTTTTGTTTTACTTATATAAATAGAGTAGTTCTCTTCTTTTAAAAAGAATTATAAAGTCCTTTTTTTAATATTTAGACTATTTTTTATTAATAATTTTTTATTTTTTTTTTAACTTTTAGTTAAGTTTTTATTAATAACCCTTTTATCTTTTATAGTTAACTTTAAAACTCTATTTCTTTTAAATTTTTATACATTATTATTATTATTATTCTCTTTTTTTTTAATTCTTTTTATAGCGTTATAAATACATTATTAAGGCTTTTCTTAAGTAGTAGTAATTAAAGAAGAAAAATTATTTATTTTTTAAAAAAGTTTAACTTTAGATTTAAGTTTTAAGAATTTTAGCACTATTTTAAGAAAATAGGAGTTTAAGTTTATAAAAGTAAAAAGATATTATACTATATTATAATATTAATAATATATTACGTAAGTAGTAATTATATAAGCCTTAGTATAATTTTTATAATTAATATAAATTTATTATTAGATTACTAATATACTTTAAAAACCTCGTTACGTGACTTATACTAGGCCTAAAAGGGTATAGTCAAACTTTTAGTTAAATATATTTACTAACTAAACAGTTATAGGAATCTAAAAAAGGGGTTTAAAAAATTACTCTATTTAGGTAATTTTAATTTATTACTTATTATTTATAAGTAGTAACTAAAATACTTATATTATTCTTTATAATTTTGTATTTAAAACGGTTTTATTTACGTATTTTTAAGCTTATTAATAAATTTTATATAAATTTTTAAAAAAGATATTTTTTTTAATTAGTTTTTTTTTATTACCCCCCCCTATATTATAGGGGTAAAAAATGTTTAGTACTAAATAGTGTATAAAATAATTAATATTGTATAATTTTTAAATACGACCTATTATATAGTTTATAAATTACTTAAAAATAATACTTATAATTATTATTAATATTAAAAATATAGACGTAGATTAATATTTATATAATATTAAAATTTTTATAATTTTTTTTTAAAATATAGGGGTCTTTCGCTATACAAAAAAAAAAATATTTTAATTAATATTAAAAAAGATTACTATAATTTATTATTTTAATCTTAAGCTTACTAGCTTATTAATCTAATTGTATATTATTATATAGTCTAGTTAATATACTTTTAAATTTAAAACCTATCTAACTTTATAGTAAATTATAGTTATATATTTAATATTAATTTTTATTCCTCTTTAATATCCTTTTATAGCTCTTAAAAATTTATAAGTGTCTACTAAAGAAAATTAATAATTTAACTTACTTCTACTATAATATATATTCTTACTTAAAGGCTTAAGCGATACTTATCTCTTTTATAATTAAGTTTATAACTTAATTTATTATTCTTATATATCTTCTAGTTAATTTGCTGCTAAAGAGTTAGTATAGGTATCTTTTTTAACTTTTCTAAATTTTTATTTATATCTTTAGTTAGTACGCGTAGCCTAATTTTATAGGCAGTTTCTATATTACCGATATTACTAGATAGAGGCCGACGAAAGGTAATTAGAAAGATATTAGTTTATATCTACTTAAGCATGTCGCTAAGTTTATATATAATTATTTATTTCTCTAGAGGTTGCAGCTACGTGAATATACTACGTGTCGGTTCCGATTATACTAGGGACCGTTTTAGGGCTCCTGTCTAATATTAGAACAGGTAGGGGACCTAAATAGGGCTTCGTAAACTTATATTAAAAAATAAGGTTAGCATAAGCTTTGCACATATCTAGATGTAAGTCTCCAATAAGAGTATGATATGCAGCATACCCATTCGTCAATTTGGCCAGAAACGGGCCGGGGTACTTTGCTAGAGGATGCCATGTGAGCCGGTAAAAGTATACCACGAAAACCTTTAAATCGAATTAGCACTTGCGAGGCGGTATATTGGTTTTTGAGCGTACAATTACGCCGTAGGCGACTCCATACGCTAAGGCAAGCCACTTGAGGCCGTCAGATGTAAATAAACTCTGGGGAAGCGCCATCGGTGCGACGTTTGGTGTTGAGGGATTTCTTTTTGTATAGGATGTGCCTGATGCTGAAATTAAAGATCGTTTAGCTGACTTTCTGCAGCCTCTCGAAGGCTCTAACTGGTTCTTTTTATTCATGAATGTGTGCTGCGCCTTTTCTCCTAACTTTTCCGTGCTTATTTTTCTCCGCCTCTTAGTCGGCGTGGGTGCTTCGGGATGTCTCGTTATTGGAAGTGGAATTGTTGCAGACCTTTTTTGTCTGGAAGAACGTGGTAAAGTAATTAGCGTATCTTCTATTTGTCCATTGATTGGACCCGTCATTGGGCCTATATGCGGAGGATTTCTTGCAGAGAGGGCGGGTTGGAAATGGGTGTATTGGCATTGGCGATTCTCTCGGCGGCGCTCGGTGTATTAATGCTGCTGTTCAACCGGGAGACAAACCACAGAGTCCTTCTCGACCGCAAAGCTTTGAGGTTGAGAAGATGCTCAAGTGGTCCTAGTCTCGCTACCCGAGACGCGCCATTGTTGGAAAAGAAGGAGGCCAAGTCGGCATACATTCTTCTCGCTTTGGCTCGACCGATCAAGGTACGCAAATCAAAGTCTTTATCGTCTCGGGAAAACTAAGGTTTCGCCAGCTGCTGCTACTATCGCCAGTCGCATTCTTGCTGTCGATCTACTTAGCTGTCATGCACGGACTTTTGTATCTGGTCTTTGCCACCATTCCCATGGTCTTTGTAGAGCAATACAGGTGGTCTACTGGTCTGACAGGCCTTTCATTTATCGGAGTTGGAGTGGGCCAGATCGTGGGCATCTTGGTAGTGGGGTACGTCAGCGATACGTCGGTGTCGCGTCGCACACGGGCGAACAATGGCAAGTTTGAGCCAGAGATGCGACTGGCACCATCAATCTGGTTTGCCTGGCTTATTCCAGTATCCTTCTCCGTCTACGGATGGACAGTCGATAAAAGAGTTCACTGGGCAGCACCGATCATCGGCATGTTTCCGTTTGGGGTTGGACTCATGGTGGTCTTTGCTCTGATCTCAACCTCCCTGTAGGCTTTAATACGCGCGCGCACAAGGCAGCAGCGCTATAAAGGTAATTTAATTTAATAAAGTTAGTATTAAGCCTGTCGCTTTAAAGAGAAACTATAGTATATATAAAAATAGTATATAAAAATATATAAATTTTTATTATAATTATATTTATTAATTTTTTACCTTTTATATTTTTAATACGATTTTATTTTATTAATTATAGTAATTTTAATTATTATACTAATACTTATAAAGCTATTTATAAAATTTTATTTTACTACTAGTACTAAATCTAATTTAAAGCTTATTTAAAACGTAGTAGTAAAACTATAAATATATATAATAAATACTATTATAATTAAAGTAAATTAATTTATACTTAACTTATTTTTATAAAAGAAAAATTAGCGCTTATAAGTACTAAAACTACTTAAACTAATATACTTTTTATATAGTAAGTAGTATTTACTTAGCCTAAATAAGTAATATATTTAATTAAAAATCTTTATATCTAACTAACTTATAATAGTAATTAAATAGTATTTTTAAAAAAATTATTTATATATAAAGAACTTTATAAGAAGACTATATAAAACTTTATTAAATTAATAGATAAGAAAAAAGCGTATTAAGATTAGTAGATAATAAATAAATAAATTATTTTACTAAATATATAATAGCGCTCTTTAATATATAGTACACTATATAATTATTAAAAAAAAATTAATTAATTTTAACCTACGTAATCGACGTATTTATAAACTACGTAGTATTAGTATAAATTTATATACCTATAACTAGAAATATAGTTAAAGGTATTCTACTCTTATTACGCCGGTAATATATACTAAACTTAGACTTAGATAGAGAAATACTTTACTAGTGTTTCTAGCGGCTGTATTAATTATACTAGGCCTAGTTTTAATATATAGGTACGTACTATAAAGTATTTTTACGTATTTAATAGCTTAAATATTAGTTAAATACGGCGGAGCTCTTTAGAAAAAGTATTAGATTTAGCTATAAATTTAATATATTATATAGGTTTATATTAGCGTCCCCACTTTATTAGCTAAATAAACCTAAATCTAGACTTTCTATTAGCTAATAAATCTGTATTTTAGTCTTTGTCTCCTAAGATATATTTTAGTTTCTTAAAGTGCTGGAATTAAATAAATTTATATAAATATAAAACTATATAAAAAAAATTAAGTAATATAATACTATACGCAACAAAATTACTATATTATATAATATTAATATACTATTAGTAAAAGTATAAAAATATCCTTATAAAATTTAAAAAGGTATAAAAACTAAAATTTAAATACTAGTATTTACTTACCCTACGCAAATATAAGATTTAGACCTATAAATCCTATTAGGCCTTCTTTAATAATAACTATCCTATTTTTATTTTATGTACCCGTACTCGGGGCTGCTATAAATTGTTTTTAATTAACTTTATATATAGGCGGCTTACTAATATTATAAATATATAATTAGTAAAGGTGGGGTAGTTTTACTCTAAAAGTTATAAGTAGTAAAATAGCAGTTTAATATCTCTGCTTCTAATAATAAAGACGCCTATATAGAATATTATAGTTAAGTAAAATAAATAAAAATATAAAACTAGCTAACTAGACCTAAGATTCTAGACTCTAGTTTATATTTAGATTATTTAACTTACGGCTAAACTGTAAAAACTTTAAGTATTTATAAAATTTAGCAAGAGAAAAGCGGGCTATTATATAATATATAACTTAAGAAACTTAGTACTATATAATCTCTTATAAAATACCTATTATATAAAGAGAGGTAATATATAGCATTAAGACACTAGTCTAAAAAAAAATATAGGCTAAAAAAAGTTATTTTCCTAGATACAGTTAAAAATAAGCGTATATAAAGATAGTAAAAAATATTTTATTTTAGGATAGTATAGTACTTAAACTTATAGTTTTAATATATAACTTAATATAAAACTTAGCGTATAGCTTAGCGTATAGCTTAGTATATAAAAGTTTAGTATACTAATAGTATTAGGCTACTATTACCTCTACTTTTTTCTTTTTTTAGGCTAAACTACTATAGTACTATTATATTATAATATATCTACTCTACCGCATTATTATTATAATTATTAAAGTTAAAGTTATATAAATAAAATTTAGTATATTAACGTAAATACTAGTATAGTATTTATTCTTAGTAATATAGTTTATAGGGTATAGTTAGCTAACTTTTATTATAGATATACTAACAGTAATTTTATATATTTTAATTACTCTTAATAAAACTATAACGACTAAGCCTTATATATCCGTTTATAAAGGTATACTAAATAATAACCTATACGTATAAGTAGTAGAGGTAGTTATAATATATTTATTAAGTATACTAAACGTAGGAAACTTTAATATACTAAAAAAAAAATACTATAACGCTACGTGCCGCGTACTTACTAAAGCTAAAAAAAAGAAAGAAAATAAGCGTATAGTAATAATAGTAGGAGAAAGTATTAAATTATATTTACTAGTATAGCACGTATAGATACTATATAATAGAAATAAAAATATTAATCTAATTATACTATAAGGTATTAAGCTACGACAGCTTATACTAAGATTAAATAAAAAAAAATAATAAAAAAAAAAATAAGAGATTAACTTTATACTAGAAATAATAGATAGAGTATAGTTATAAAAAGTATTTAATATAATAATAGTTACTAAGTTAATAAATATAATAGCTACTACGCGTTAAGGGGAGAAAGAAATAAATAAATATATATTTAGGTTTAGGTTACGTATACGCCTAAGTATTAGTAGGCGTTTATATATTAATAATGGGCAGAGGATTTAAAAAACTATACTATATATAGGTAAATAGTAGCTTTTTAATACTATCTATACTTAGTAAAGATTAACTTAATAGTTAAATATAAAATAATAACTATTATTTATAGTAGATAAAGCCGTAAAGACGCTATTATAAAATACCTATATTAGACTCTAATAGGTAGATTAGTCCTTTAATAAGAATAGGTAAAGCTTTATTAAAGTAAGACTAAAAAATTAATAATTATATACTAAAACTAATATTAGTATTAGTAACTAAGCGCTTAATAGTAGAACATCTATAAGTAGTAAAGTATTTATAAATATTATAAAAGTTATATAATAAGTAATTTTTAGTCTTAAAAGTATTATATTTTTATAAATAATAAAAATATACTATATTATAAGCCAGTTATTTTATTTAAACTTACGTTTAGTAGCTCGCGCCTTTATATACCTTTTTTTCTTATTTACTATATAGTAGGCCTTTTTAGCCGTAAGACTAGTAGTATTAAAAATAAAATAATTTTTTTTTTAATAGCGTTACTATAAAAACTAATATTTTAGTCTTTATAGGCCTTTAGCTAAAAGAACTTTTTAGTAGTAGTAAGAATAAAAAGAGTATTAACTAAAATTTAAAAAATTTAAAATTACTTCTACTTAGCTCTATATACCTATATACTAAAGAGATAATCTTATAGAGGAGGGGGTAAAAAGATAAATAAAAGGGCTATTAGGGCTAGAAAATCTAGTAGTAGTAGTAGTAGTAGTAGTAACTATTTATCTAAAATTATTATTATAAGTACTTTAGTATATATATATAACTTATAGTAAGTCTTACTTTTTTAAAACTAAAAATTCTAGCCTTAAAAGTATTAGTAGTAATTACTATTACTACTTTTATTACTATTCTTACTACCACTACTACTATTACTATTATTACTACTACTACTACTATAATTACTACTACTACTATTATAAATAGTAGTAAGATTAGTAAAAAAAAAAAGTACTATTTTTTTTTAAATAGCGGCGTCGTAGTAAAAACTAAAAGTATTAAAAACTATTTTAAAAATACTATATAATAAATAAATATATAATTATCCTATACGGGGTTATACTAAATTTTTTTAAATATTTTAGTAGTACTAAAGAGAGAAAGTTTATAAACTTAGCTATAAAATTTATATATAAAAATACTATTATAAAATTAGTAATTATTATTACTATAATAACTATAAAATAGGAAAAAGTACTTACTATTTTAAAATATACAGCCCTAAGCTCTCTTTATAACTTAAATTACTAGCCCTAATAGTAGTAGTAGTAGTAATATACTAAATACTTTTAGCTATTTAAGTTTAAATTTTTAAATTTTTAGGTTTAGCTACCTAAGCTTAAGTTTCTATATTTTTAGTTTTAGCTATTTAAGCTTAAGCTTCTATATTTCTAGCCCTAAAAAGACTAAAAAGGTCTAAAATAGTATATTAAGCTAAGACAGCTAAAACTAAAAATATAAAAGCTTAAGCTTAAATAGCTAAGTCTAGAAATATAGAAGTTTAAACTTAAATAACTAAAACTAAAAATACTACTTTATTAAATTATTTTATTAATAAAAATATACTCTACCTATTCTTTTTTTTATATACTACTAATAGGTATTTTAGTTTTTTTTTTTTTTTTAATTCTTATTTTAATAGGCGAGAGTTATATTTTTTTTTATTTATTAAATAAGGCTTACGGGAGGTCTTTAATTTTAAATAAATAATTATTTAAGCTATTAATATTTAGCAAAATCCCGTAGTTCTAAAAGCTTTTAATAATAAATTACTTATTAAGCTTTTACTATACTACTACTATAGTATTTATTATTAATACTTATTTTTATAATAGTATTTATTTCTTATTTAATTTTTAAGTAAGCCTATAGTTCTTTAAACTCTAAATTATTTACTTAGTTTTTTTTTAATATTGTCTTAAAGGCTCTATTAATAATAGTATTAAGTAGCTAAAGGAAAAATATATATTTAAATAGAATTATTACCAGTACTATAAAATTAGTTTTTAGTACTTATAGTACTTTTAGAGTATAATAAAAAATTACTTAATTAAAAATTATAAAGTAATTTTTAGCTCTAATTATATAAATAGGAGAATATTTATTATTTAACTATTTAATAAATAGCTTTTTATTATTATATGTCTTTGGGTTAAACTCTACAGTTATATTAAAATAATAAATTTTTTTTTTTTTTAATTATTACCTTATTACTATCTATACTATAAAATATAAGTTTTAGTTATAGACGTTTAATACTATTAGTAAAAATATATAAAATAAAAGTAGTTTATTATTTACCTTATTTACTATAAAGGGATTTTTTAGTAATAGTATAGTTATTTTTAAAGTTATAAGAATACCCGTTTAAGTATTTAAATAAAATAAATATCTTATTAAGATTAAGGATATTAAAAAGACTATAGTAAATGCCCGTAATATTATAAAAATGTTTCCTTATAAAGTATAAAAAAAAATTAACTATACTAAGGTAGTTAATCGGCAGCTTTTAAGCTTACTTTATTAAATAATAATAATATATATTTTATCTTTTTTAAAACACTAAAAACTAATTATATAAAAAAATAAATTCTAAATTAGTTCTATATACTTTTTAAAATAGAGCTTTTAACTATCGGTAAAACTAACTACGTAAAATAAAATTTTTAGCCTTATACTTTACTATAAAGGTAGTATATAACCTAGCCTTTAAGGCTGGCTAAAATATATAAAGTTAGTTAGTAATTATATATTTACTATCTATCTTTAACTAAAAAATTTCTATTTAAAAAAACTACTATTCTTTAACTACTATTTTAGAGAAATAAAAGACTTTAACTACTTTAGCGTTTATTAGTAGGTAATAGTTATTTTTTACTTATAAGCCTTCTCGAATATAAATATAGGACTAAAAATTTAGTACTTAATTTAAATAGTTTATAATATAGTTAATTACTATTAGTTTTTTCTTTTAATAGTAAGAATAGTAGTGTATTTAATAAGACTTAATAAAAGATACTATATAATTACTACTAAAATTTATACTAAAGTAAAAATTAGGGCGTAATTATTTTATAGGTAATCTTATAACTATAATAGCAGTATCCTTAAAAGTATTAAATTTTTATTTATTAGGTAAAATAGGCTAAAGTACCGTAGCTAGGGCTAAAAATATAGAAGCTTAAGCTAGGGTAGCTAGGGCTAAAAATATAGAAGTTTAAGTTTAAATAGCTAGGGCTAGAAATATAAAAGCTTAAGCTAAGGTAATTAGGGCTAAAAATATAGAAGCTTAAGCTTAAACTAAAATAATTAGGGCTAAAAATATAAAACTAACTATTTTTACTATACTATCTTAATATATTATAATATTTAACTTAAAGCGTCTACGGGGTATACTAAAAAAAAAAAAATACTAATTTATTAGCCCTATTATAGAGATTTAAACGTTTTTAATATTAAGTTATTATTATTTAATTTTTTAGTTTTACTCTAATAAAGCTCCGCCTATTCTTATTAAAGAACTAACCTGCCTATTAGAGCCTAGTATAGGTATCTTATAAAAGATTATATAGTATTTATATACCTAGCGCTATATAAGATAGGGCTTATAAGGTAATAAGTTAAAGATAAATAGATAAGTATATTTTTTTTAATTTTAAGGGTTATCGCGCAAGCGACTAAGTAAATATAATAAAATTTATACTTAACTATTTACTTACTATTACTTATTTTTATTTATTTATTATTATATATATTTAGATAGAGGCTTCTATAGCTAAGAATATTATTTAATCTAGTAGCTAATATTATACCTGTAAATATTATTTAAGTAATTAATACTAGTAAATTTTATAAAAGTAAAAATTATTAAATAATACTATTAATAGTATACTAAAGTAAGTTATCTTAAATTAAATAGTTTACTATAATATATTTAAAGTAAAACTAATATATAATACAGCTATATATACGTAAGTAATTATAAATTTATACTAAAATAGTAAACGTAAGTATAACTATTTAGTAGTATATATAAAAAAAAAAGTTTTAAATTATACTATAGTTTTATAAAAATAGTAAGCCGTTTTTAGTCTTTATAGGGGGGTAAAATAAAAAAAAGTTAATTAAAAAAGATACCTCTTTTAAAATAATATAGCTTGTTAATTAGTAAGCCTAAAAATATAAAAGAATTTCCATTTTAAGGAGAAAGACTAGGGGATTCTATTTACCCTATTAGGTGCTGCTTACTAAGAGGTTTAGGGGTAGTAAAAAATTAGTAAATATAGAAAATTTTTAGAACCCTACTTTAAGTTAGTATAACTTTTTATTTAAGGTGTAAAATTAGCTTATTTTTATATATAGTGTAATATATACTCTATTATATTAGTATATAAAT
Source organism: Pleoardoris graminearum (assembly GCA_030770415.1). NCBI lineage: Eukaryota > Fungi > Ascomycota > Dothideomycetes > Pleosporales > Didymosphaeriaceae > Pleoardoris > Pleoardoris graminearum. The sequence continues at coordinate 238,072 of JASEKS010000018.1, forward strand.
TATCTTTATAGTTTAATATATTAATTATATAATTATTAATAAAAGTTAAATGTTCACATTTTTAATAATAAACTAGTAAATAATATATTACTAGTATTAAGTATAGTAGCCCTAAGATTCTATAAGTATTTTATAATAGCTAGAGAGTAATATAATATAATTATTAATAACTTTTATAATTTTATATTCTACTATTTAAAAATAGCTCTTTAATAGTCTCTATACTTTCTAAACTTAATTATATATCTATATTAGCTTTTTTATTTTTATTTAGCTAAAATTCTATATAATTATATATATTTTTTATATAGGTTAAATCAGGGTTACAGGCTAGGTAAAAAAAAATATTTTTAATTATTCTTAAACAAGGTTAAAACGTGTATTATTTTAAAACTAAGAGTATTATCTTAGTAAAATTACTTACATTAATTAATACTTATATAGAGCTTATAATTATAATATAATATAATAATATATATATATATTTATATTACTATATTAAAAAAACCACTAAAAAATCTATAAAGTTAGTTACCCCTTTTTATCTTCTATTTAACTTTAGATATAAGAACTCTTTTTATATAATCTTTACTAGTAAAAAGGATAGATAAATTAGGCATTTTAGTAAATACTAAATTACTTCTATCTTTTAACTAAACAGGATTCTAAATTTAGAATATTAAAATATACGTAATAAAACAATTAATATAGTTAATATTAAAATAAGAAAATTATAATATAAACATATATTAAAATATTAAATTAATTTACTTTTATTTTATATAATTACTACTTCTTTTTTTTACTCTATTATTATTACTGTTTCTATAATATTTCTATTAATCTCTTCTATTTATAGTGCTAACTTATTAGAAAATATTTTTTCTTTTAATATTTATATTTCTAATAATTTTAATATTTTCTTTAGCGTATTTTAATATTTTCTTTTACGTTTTCTTTATTAATTATAGGTTTTTTTTAATTTATATTAATATTATAACACTTTTCTTAGAAAATACACTTATAAGGATTGTTTTACTATATTTAAATAATTTTTTAATTATAGTCTCTTATTTTCTCTTTTATGGCTTTTAATTAAGTTTCTATTAATAATTCTATTTCACTTTAAATTATCTTAGGAACTCTTTCCCTTTTAAATTTATTTATATTATAATTATTATTATTTTATATTTAAAATATTATATACTATTATAAATACTATGAGGAGTTCTTTTAATGTAAAAATAATTATTAGAATAAAAGTATTTACTTTTAAAAAAAGATTAACTTAAAATATATATTTTATTAAATATCTTACTATATTAAAGGAATAGGAGTCTAGATTTCTAAAATTAAATAGATATTATTATATACTATAATATTAGTAATATATTACGTAAGTAGTAATTATATAAGCATAGGCTAAATTTTTATTATAAAGATAATTTTATTATTAGATTTCTAATATATAACGAAACACTCGTTATGTAATCTATACTAAGCCTAAAAGGGTATAGTTAAACTTGTAGTTAAATATATTTACTAACTAAAAAGTTATAAGAATCTAAAAAAGGGGTTTAAAAAACTACCCTGTTTAGGTAATTTTAATTTATTACAGGTAATTAATAAGTAGTAGATAAAATCCTTATAACTTTCTTTGTAATTTTCTCTTTAAAACGGTATTATTTACGTATTTTTAGGCTTATTAATTAATTTTATATAAATTTTTAAAAATAATAACTATTTAGATTAACCCTTTTTTGTTTCACCCCCCTGTATAATATACTAATAATATTTATAAAATTAATTAAAATATTTTAAATCTATAAACTTTTTAATTAAATAATATTTATTTCTCTACTACTTATTTTAGTATTATTTATATATTTAAGTATTACCTAAAGTACGTAATTTATATAAAAACTAAAATAAATATAAAAATTAAAATTAATTTATATATAGTAATAATGTCTATTTTATTATTTAAAATAAAAACTCTAATTTTACAAAGTAATTAACGGGTTCTAGAAGTTTAGTAATTAATAAATAAAATTTTAAAAATACAAAGTTTATAAAAAGATATATAAAATTTAAAAAATATATAAAACGTATTAATATAATTAATAAAAAAATTTATAAAAAAAGTTCCTATAGTTAAAATAGTAATAGAATCTAAAAGTTATAATTATAATAAAAGTATATTTAGTAAGCTTAAAATTATATTAACTTAATAAAATATAAACTATTTTTTATTTAACATAATTATAACTAATAGTTTTTAAACTATAGATTTTACTAATAGTTATATTTAAACAAGTAGTTATAATTTTTTTATTAGTATTTATAATATAACTATAAACTAAATATTATTTTTAATATTATAACTACTAATAGTATATATTAAACTATAAATATATATATAAATTCTAATCTCTTTTAGACACTAAAAGGTAGTAAACTTTTAACTTTTATAATAATTATAAGCGTAACTATTAAAATATTTATAAAAACTAGAACTATAGGTATAATATTTAAAATTAATTAAATATTATAAAAAAAAGTGAAGTATAGCGTTAAGATACTAGCCTAAAAAAAGTATACACTAAAAAAGGATATTTTCCTAAATATAGTTAAAAAATAAGTATATATAAAAATTATAAAAAAAGTTTTTATTTTAGTTAGTATAGTATATAAACTTATAACTATAATATATAACTTAATATATAACTTAATATATAGTTTAGTATACTAAAGTTTAGTATACTAGGGCTACTATTACCTCTATATTTTTTTTATACTAGACTAATATAGTACTATTATATTATATTATATTTACTTTACTATATTATTATTATTATTAATAAAGTTTTAAAATATATAATTTAAGTAGCGTTTATTCTTAGTAGTATCGTTTATAAAATATAATTAATTAATATTTATTATAGATATACTAATAGCAATTTTACGTATTATAATTACTTTTAATAAAATTATAATAACTTAGCCTTATATACCCGTTTATAAAGATTTACCTAATAATAACCTATATATATAAGTAGTAAAAGTAGTTATAAAATATTTATTATATATATAGGCGTACGCTAATAAATTCTATACTAATAAAATTAATACTAAAGTTAATATAGAAACTATTAATATACTAAAAAAAAATACTATAATACTATATACCGCCTATATACCAGAAATAAGTATAAAATAGTAATAATAGTAAGAGAAGGTATTAAGCTATACTTACTAGTATAGTATATTTAAATATAGCACGTTATTATAAATAACTATATTTTAGTTATACTATAAGGCACTAAGCTATCAAAAAGTAAAAGTACGCCTAGACCTCGATCCAGGAGTACGAACGCAGTGAGGGAACTCTGTTGGGTGCTAAACCGTGTACGCAATGATTAAAAGCTGACTGGCACTAAGCTATAATAGCTTATATTAAGATCATATAGAGAGAAAATAGTAAAAAAATAAAAAATAGACTTTATACTAAAGATAATAAATAATATATACTTATAAGTAGTACTTAATATAATAGTAGTTATTAAAATTAATATAGTAGTTAGTACGTATTAAAAAAAAATTTTATTTTACGTATACGCCTAAGTATTAATAGGCGTTTATATATTAGTAAGAATAAAAAATTTAGAGGACTATAACTATAGGCTAGTAAAGAGTAACTTTTTAATACTATTTATATTACCTAAAAAAAGATTAACCTAATAGTTAAATATAAGATAATAACTATTATTTATAGTAGATAAAGCCGTAAAGATACTACCTTAATTAAATATATACTAATAATACTAAAGTCTTTTTAAAAAATAAAAAACTAGTTTACTAAAATCTAAGTATATTAATAATTACTAAAAATAATTTTAAATTTTTATATATATTATAATTTAGTTCTTTAATATATTAAAAATAAGATATTTTTATACTACTAGCTTTTACCTAACTTAGTTAATATACAGCATATAATAGTATTTAATAAAATTATTATAAACTTTAAAGAGATAATATAACTATTTATAAATTAATAAATTTTATAAAATATTTTATATAAACTAACGTACTACTAGTTTTTAACTTTTTTTACTTTATATCTTAACTTATTTACTAATAAAAGTAGTAGAGGTAATATACTTATTAGTAATTACTTATTTACTAAAATAAATATTAGAAATAAAAGAAACGGAATTATAAATATAATAAAATAGTTTTTTAAAATAAGTACTTAGAGAATAATTAAATATATTATTAAACAAGATATAGAAGCGCTAATAGTTAATAATATAATTTACTTTTAGTAAAGAGATAGAGCCTTATTTAGTATTTTAGTCTTACTAATACTTACGAATATAATATAGAATAAAAAATAGGCTATATATAGTATTTTAATAAATTAAATAAATATATTATAATAGGAGGTAACTCTAAATAGCACAGCGTATATAAATAAGATAAGTAAATATAATATTTAGAAGCGAGATTACTACTAACTAAGAATAGAATAATTTTAAAGAGCTAAACGAGTGGTAAATATATTAGAAAAGTAACTACCTAGAGCTACTAAGTTTAAAGAAGTAATAAGATTTAAAAGGTATATTTTATACGCAAACGATACTAGGAACCGAAGATTAGAAAGTTATAGATTATAGAACAAGATTTTATAAAAAGGTGTAAGTTATATCGTATGCAGACTAGAGGGTGCGGTGGTGTGCTGCTTTATTCCTTGGATCTTCAAGTCATACCACAGTATTACGCTCTGCCAGCACATGCGCGAGTATCTTTCTATTCTTATCCTTTGGGCCATAGCGTGTCTCACTCTGCTCCACCAACGTCATCGAATCTACGTTGCCCTGAGAGCGTGCGAAAGGCGTGTGCGTCTAGCTCTGCCAAGTAGAAAAGACTTCGCTCACTACAGTATTCTGGAAAATCTAAATACTGTTCGTGAGATCCCGGACCAGATACATATCAGCAAACAGCTCGGTAACATAAGCAAATAGCTCGATGGCCTTGCTTCGATATACCATCTCCGAACCTGCCCAGCCCCTTTCCTGTTCAGCGCGCATCTCTTTAGCTAGATTGGCCATTGCGAGTCGTGATGATTCCCGCTCGAACTCCGACAATCGCAATAGCGTCGCTCTGAACACCTTGACCTGATCGTCTTCTATATGTAGGCCGCCCTTCGACTCGTATCCGTTATCTGGGAGGCTACGAAATTCTGGAAAGTGAAGACTATTGAGGTTGCCTTCTCCAAGATCGCGCTGAATCGAAGACCAGTCGTTGAAGAGACGGCTCATTACGGCAAGGTGTGAGGAAAGGTCGCTGGCTTTGTATTTGAGTAGCGGACCTGGAAAGCAATCTTGGCTTGCCTTGGTGCCTTCGCAAGCGGTGAGAAGGCAGCTGTAAAATGCAAACGACAACAGCGCAGACGTATGCTGCGACCCGGTGGATCGAGACCATGTATAGAACGAAGCTCGAGGCGAGGAAAGAGTAATCAGCGTGGAACCGGCAGGAACATGTGCACTGTCCTCCATTTGAGTCATGTGGGCCAATAAGAAATCGCGAAGCTCCATGCGGACATTCTCGCGGTCAAGATGCGACGCCGATCGTACTTTGGGGTGGAAGAGGACCTGCTTTATGTAGCTACTAAGAATGCGCCTAATGCACTCCAAGGCTGTGGGCGCGGCTGCGCTGTTTGGTGCGCCGCTATTTTCGAATTCGGTGGAGGACGCAAGAGAACGCTTTCTCGAAGGAACGACTTTCGGCGAGTCTGATGCCAAGACTGTCCGTAGCCATTCGCGTATGGCTAGTTTGTCCGCAGCGTCCAGCGGATCAACCGTTGACTCCATAAACTCATCCACGAGGTAGTCCAACATGGAGAATCGCATCATCTCCCAGAGAATATTTGCTGAGATATGAAGCCGCCGCATGTTATTGACCATAATCCATGCCGCTGGAATGTAGATCAGATACTCGTCTTTCGCATTAGCCCGGGCAGGGAAAATCTCAGTGCGAGACGCTTGCAGCTTTTTGGTGAATATCCTTGCCTCGTATATGCATGCCTCGTACTCCCAGAGTATACCATCTTGCTTGTAGGACGCATGGAAGAAGTTGGTCAGTTTGCCCATCCATGGCGGGCTACTGAACAGCTTCAGCACCGTTGGAGTCCAATCTGGCTCTCTCTGTTCTGCCAACAATGCCGCAAGGCAATAACACTCGGAAAGGGTCCGAGATCCGTAGGTTACTTTCTCAATCCATAGATATTGGTTCCTTCTCCAGTTAGGCTTCGTCTCAACGAGGTAGTTCCTTCCGTGCGTAATGTATAACGCTAACTGCTCCTTCAAAACCACTGGGAGCGGTAGAGAGATGAGAGAAATACATGCAAGGGTCTCATAAGCAACGCTCTCAGGAGCTAGTTGTTCTTTGCTCAAGAAAGCCTTGCTCAACAGTCGCCTGTTCAGCAATTGCGATACCATCAGCGGGATGCCTTCGCGTACGAGATCTGCAGAGAGTGATCCCAAGCAGCCAGAGTCTAGCTGCCGCATCAATGTGACAACAACTTGCGCGAGAAGCATAGCAGTATAAGACTCGGATAAATTCTGAAATATGGTGTCAGCCAGCCCAGCGAGAAAGGTGAGCTATTCGTACCCATTTGTCGGTCATCTTGCCTGCCTTCCAGTGTTCGCAGAGGGAGTTTGCGACGCAATTTACTATAGCTGTATTTTCCTCGAGGTCGGGTGCCCCCAAGATGGAGATGAGAGCATTACAGTTTGCGCTTGTGCTGAGATTTCGTTCTCCAACATAAGTACTCATGTGTCCTTTTGGTGATAGGAAGTGGGAAACCATCGCACGGCAAGCCGTTGGACGTCCAAAAGCGTTAAGGAGATGGATGGCCTTTGCAGTGTCGTCAGCGTCCTCGAGGAATCCAGATGCTTGACCAATCAGCTACAATCCAGTACCGAAATGTCTAGGCGGACTCACAATATCCGATCTTCCCGCCCCTTCGCTTTAACTCAACGGCTAACGTTTCCAGAGACTTGGAGACAAGTTCTGTTTGAAATAGACGCGACGGAAGATGATAGTCGTTGAATGTAGTCATGACCTGCTCGGTGATACGGTTAAAATTGACCTAGGAGAACATGAAGTCTGTTAGGAACTCACCCAGGTAAATTCAAAAAGTTCACAGGGATACGCGCATGGAACTCCTCCATTACCTTCTCCTCCGCCATACTTAACGCATTCTCTCAGATAACTCTCAGCATCATAATTCCATTCCGGGCAGTTCATCAGGTAAGCTGCTGTTGACGAAGGCGAACCAAGCATGCTCCCATTCACTGGGTGGTGGGAGAGCTTTGAGAAGTCAATCATACCGATAAATGCTTCTAGTGAGTGGAGTGGAGTGGACTGTGTCGAACTGTACAGCATTTCAGGGTGGAAATGCTTCAGCTTCTGCGAGTTTAATGCCATCAATGCACTTCTTCCAGGAAAGTCGATCCTGCTGCTGGTATCCTCGACCATGGTGAGCAACGCTGGTACAAGAATCTCGAACCCAACGTGCATACAGGAAGTGACATCCCAGTCTCGTAATGCCGCTCGGAGATGGGCAAGGCCATGTTGCTTGCGTTTTTGGAGCTCGTCCTCATCTGCAGAGCGTTCATCGAAATGCTTGTCAATAGCCAGTAAGGCAGCCATAGTGTTCAGGATTGCGTCAATTTTACAAGCGTAACCTGGCCATCCACTTTGTGGAAGCTGTTGGTCAAGAACATATTCAAAACACTCTGGGAAGAGCCACTTTCCGTTAGGCTTCTTGATCATTGCGAGCCATGCTGAGTCGTAGACTGATGATGTCCAGGACCCTGCATACCGGAACATATATCCTCTCGACACTTGTTGGACCAAATCCTCAACTTCTCTCTCAAGCTCACTGCGCTGAGTGCCAGGCATCCCCTTGTCCTTGAAAGTACTTAGCACGTTTTCAAAGATATGAATTGCAACTAACCTCTGGCTCTAGAGACGCGGTGTCGATTGTCATTTCAATGCCTCTTCGACTTAATCGCGAAATTCTGGTGATGGATTTGATGTCTCTGTGAATCTAATCACTATCAACGATTCAAGACTGCTAATAAATGCCCCCAACATCTGAAAAGGTAGCCAGAACTCCATAAGGCTGACATATCAATATTACGGCACGGTTTGCGGTCGTTAATGCATGCTGTTGCCGACCCCTGCTCGAGCATGCATGTACCACCTTCGCTTGCCTTGCGTCGGAGTTCGTTCTGCAGCTGCATGGCGCATGCGCAACGAAACAAGGCTTCTATGTATGATATCCGGTAGAACGGGAATAATTCTTCTACAATAATCTATATAGTAATTTTATTATTTATACCTAATACGCTAATTATAAATCACAGTAAGTTATTTTTTAAAATATTTTACTTCTTTTAAAAGTTAAAATATACTTTTTTTTTATTAGTATTTTATAATAAAACTAGTTCTGTAGGTCCTTTATAAGGCGTTTTTTATAGTCTTTTTTAAAGAGCTTTTTAATTTTAAGTAACTTATTTTTAATATACTATACTAGAAGTCCTATTAAAGTTAGTTATTTATTATAAGAAAGAAGTAGTTATTTACTTACCTATATTAAATTTTAATTTTAAATAGTAGTACAGTAGCTAGACTAATATAAAAAACTAAATTTATAATTTAAAAAAGTTATTTTTAAAGTTATACTTAGTTTTATATATATATTTATAAAAATTTTCTTTAATCTGCTACTCTTTATTCTTCTTAAAGAGTCTTAAGTTAAATAAAGTATTAATATAGAGTTTATTAAACTATTTATTAATATATTACTTTTTTAAGTAAAATAGTAGTACAGCTATACCTAAAATAGTTATTATTATTAAATAATATAATAATCGCGGAAATAGAGACAGAGAATATAAATAAGTATATAATAAATAAATAAAAAATTTATATATATAGTAAAGTAGTTTTATTAATTATAGTTTATACTTTTAGGCTATAATCTTAATAACACTATCTTATTAAATCTATTAACTTCTACTAGTACAGTTGCCTCGCGCACGTGTATCATTATCGCCTAGAGAGGATATCCGGTAGAACGGATTTGGTATAACCGCTGACCGCATCCTTCCGCATTTACCCATGCGCATCTGCGGCGCAGTACGTCTGCTCTAGGCCGATGCCACGGTCCGCTCTAAATGAATATTACGGCACAGTTCATTAATCCGGATTGCGGCGCACCCCTCAGTGAGCTGAGGAGCAAAATTGATTGGGGATTCCTTTGCACCCCGTACAGCAACACGCTGCAACGCCCATCCATCGCAACTCTACAGTCCAAAAAAAAAAAAAAAAAAAAAAAACGCTTCTGCCGACTGCTTTCTTGATATCGATTAAATCGGCCTCTCCTATACCTTTGTGCACCGTGTCTACAGTAGGCAAAAGTGCGCCGGCATTACCACCCTGACGTTTACGATGGACGACAAAAAGGTTGACATTTTGAGACCCGATGCACACAACTATCAGGTTGATATCTCTGGTCCAGAGCCTCAGCAATACGAGTATCCCACCGGAGTGCCTCTGTTTCTGACCCTTCTCGGATTGGCTTTTGGAACGTTTTTGATGGCACTAGACACAACCATCATTACGGTCGCCGTTCCCGAGATCACGACCAAGTTCAACGCCCTTACCCAAGTAGGGTGGATTGGCTCTGCTTATCTGATAACCTTGACTGCATTTCAACCTATAGCTGGAAGCACATATAAGAGCTTTGATCCAAAGATTTCCTTTTTGGTTTACATGGTTATTTTTGAAGGTCTGCTGATTACCTATGATTTCTGGGGTCAATTGAGTGGCTGACGCTTGGTCTCAGTTGGATCGATACTCTGTGCAGCAGCACCAGTATCCGAAGTATTCATTCTAGGCCGAGCAGTTGCAGGTATTGGTGCAGCTGGCCTCCTTCAAGGAGCTCTTGGCATTGTCACCTACATCTCTCCCCTAGAGAAACGACCAATCGCGATGGCAAGTGTCATATCAGTCTTTGGAATATCCTGCAGCATGGGACCAGTTCTCGGCGGCGTATTCGTTGATCGCGCCTCTTGGAGATGGTGCTTCTGGGTCAATCTTCCGATTGGTCTAGTGGCGTTCCTCTTGGTTCTATCCTTCATGCATCTAAAGCAGATATCAGCCATTCCCGAGCGCCAAGTTCCTATTCTTGAAAAGCTTCGGAAAGTAGATATAGTCGGTATTACTCTGCTTCTTGGGTGTGTAGCATGCCTCTGCATTGCCCTCGAAGAAGGCGGTAACACCCACCCTTGGAAATCAGCTCGAATCATCGGACTTCTTGTCGGGTCAATCCTCTTAAAGCTATGCTTTTGGGTTTCTCAGTGGCGATTGGGAGAGCATGCTTTAATACCAGTGCGGTTCTTGAAGCAGCGGACAGTCGCATTCGGCTCGTTGTTCTTGTTCCTAGACAATATGTCCAATTATCTTGTGAGCATTTTCAGATGCGTCCTTGAACCATGAACTAATGCGCTGGTAGAAACTTTACTATCTACCTTTTTATTTTCAAGCGGTGCTTGGAACCACGGCAATTCGTAGTGGTGTCAACTATATTTCCTTAGCAACCCCACAATTTTTCGCGCTATTACTCTCTGGAGCTATGGTGACAAAGTACGGACAATACATGCCGGTCATTATGATCGGGCAAATCATCTGCGTCGTGGGCACCGGACTTTTGACGGAACTAGACATGTCCACTCCTACAGCGTTATGGGCTACCTTTATGGTGCTCACAGGGATTGGGTTAGGTATGGGAATTAACGCGCCGCACATCGCTATACAAGCGGTCATGGATACGTAAGTGGGCGAAGAAGTATTTGTCATTAACGAAGCTATTCGCTTACTACATTAGTGACACCGACGTGTTCTTGGCCAATGGCGTCGCTACATTTTTCTCCCAGCTGGGAGGTACCATTGCCATACCTATCGGCAACGCTTTTATCCTTAATGCCTTGAATAAATATCTTCCTATCCTCCCAGACGGCCTCGATCCACACACCATCGTTCATGCTGGACCATTGGCGATCTCTCACCTAACCAAATCGAAAGATGCTATCTACAGTATCCGGATGGCATATTCAAAAGGCATCCATCATATTCTCATATTTGCATTGGCTGTTGTTTGCGCTTCTATTCCAGCGGCAGCGGGTATGCAATGGCTTAATCTCAAAAAGGTGGCAGAAATGCGAGAACAAGGACAAGGAGTTGAACCATCTGCGCCCGACCCCAGCAAATCCAACGTCAATGGTGATCTCAAAGAGCTCCGGAGACCATCATTTGAGGAAAAATAATGCGGCTGCTGGGATTCTGCTTTTCTGGACTCTCCCTGGCTCATCACACAAGCTCAAGAGGTCACATGTTCAATACGGCCTGAAAGGCTTCTTTTCTTCAAGTTCATGTGGCTTAGAATGCTTTATACACGCTCATTTTTTTTGACTGTATCCGGGGGAACAACTTTTTTAGCCTATACCTTTTTTGGACTAGTGTCTCGACGCTACACTTTACCTCTTTTATATGAAGAGGCTTCCTTGTTTTATTCTGTATTAAATATATCGATATCGAAGGCGACGGTTTAACATTATGAACGCGTGAGGTGAAATGTGCGAAAAGCCCAAGCTACCTTATGGCGTTCTCCGTTGCCAGCTTATCCCAAACTCGCATATGTGCTTTATTAAGCTGTAGCAACGAGATTTGAATAAGACGGATGCTAGATTTACGCGACAGCAAATCCATTGCCAATGCACACTTCTCAGGATATATGCACTAGCGAACAAGCCCGAAAACAATATCAATTCACGGACTAGTTAAATCTAAGACAGAACCTAACCGAAACTTGTCAAGGCTTTGCAAAAACCTGTCGTGAGATCACGACACTGCAGGAGTCCTCGTTTCCAGCTTCACCCAAAGGGGGTCCTTTTCCACAATCATCATCTTTCGCAATGCCGCCCAAGTAAATGAACTGTTTTCAGCCAGTGATAAACGGTATCTCCAAACAACTTTGGCAATAATAACTCTCATTTCTGCCCATGCGAGCGGTTTTCCTATACAACTAGTCGGTCCAACGTTAAAGGGCTGACTCGCACCGAGATGGTCGGCTTTGTAAGCCTCTGGGCGTTGATCTAGTGGAAGCCAGCGTTCTGGAACAAACTTGTGCGCATCTTTAAAGTATTTCTCCGAATGAAGCAGCACGTGAGGCCGTATAGATATCTGAGTCTTTGTCTGCGTTAGCCGATGTCTATGCTGAGCTTTACACATGACCTACTCCGCCAGGGATATATCTGCCCACATAAGTATCTCCTCCTTCAGGTACTACACGCGGTAAGCCTCCGGGGATTGCATAGCACAGTCTGAGCGCTTCGTTGATCACGGCGTCCAGATACGCGATTTCCTTGGTAGTTTCGACGCCAATGTCTTCTTCTGAAGTAAACCTCTTACTCAGTTCCGTCCACAGGCTGTTTTGAATGCTCGGATGAACAGCCAACTGGTACCAGACGCCTACGAGGGTTGTCGCGGTGGTTTCGGACCCTGCGACTAGTATAACCGCAAAAGTGGATTGTATTTCCCCAAGCGACATCTTGTCTGGTGAAGAAAGCATCTCTTTCAAAAATGGGGTGATTAAATCCGGCCGGTTGGTGGCCATCTCTAACCGCTGAATGATCTTTTGATTAACAAAGTCAGTGTGAGCCTTTTGCTTTTCCAGAATATCCTTGGGTATCATATGTTGTAGCAGAAATTCGGTGATAGGGAAAAAACGCGCGGCTGAAGCAAATACCATGCCTTTAAAGAAGTTGTAGAGGGTCTGCACCCACGGGTGGTAGGAGCTCCCTTCGAGGCAGTGGAATGATTCACCCATGCCGAGATCACCGATCACGTCCATCGTATAGAAATTGGTCCAGTTAAGGAAATTGATAACTGTAGGTTGGCCTTGGTTGTTGTTGTTGTCGTGGATGCTCTGGATGCGTTCCATGAACATATTTGCGTAGTAGTCGAGAACAGGCGCTTGATCGCGAAGAGATCTTTCTGTGAATGACGGAGCAAGAAGACGACGCATTCTTGCCCGAACGTGGATATCAGTCGTGGTCACAATGTTTTGAGGCATATCATTCGGCGCTTTGAAATTCTTTTAGTGATGGCCAGCGAGTTGAAAATGGCAACTCCATACCTAGATACCATATTGGATCTTTCTTTGTTTCTTTGTGGCCTGGCCGATGCATGTATATATCTTTCCATGCTTCTTCAGTAGAGAAGGAGAGTTCGTTGGGGCCAAGCCTAATAATCTCTCCATACTTGTCGTGCATTCGCTGCATATCTTCATTTAACCTCCCACGAAGAAGCGATACGACGTAGGGAATGCGACTAGCAGCCCATAATGGCGGCCCTGGGTACGCCGCAAGCGGATGGAACCATAGTCTCTTGATTGCACTTGCTGAAAACCACTAGGACATGCTGTGAGCTCGAATGCAATTTTCACTGAGCGTAATAGAAGTTAGACTTACGATTATGACAGGAACAACCAAGGTTAGTCCGATGTTCAAAGCGTGAGTCGCGGATGTAATTGGGCCCATCGTGAGCGTACGTGTGATTATTTTGTGGTAGATTGACGGCAAACGTGGAAATGTTGGAGATATTAACAACAACACCCAAAACGTCCCGTCTGCAAATACTACCAAAATGGGTGCCGGTCCGAAGACTTGCTTTGTCAACCCTTCGCTAAACCGAATTGTTACCGGCCTTTTGTCTTCCCACACCGTTGCAGATAGCGCAATATTGGCAAAAATGCGACTGATCTCTGTGCGATTCGGTCATGCCATGGCGCGCCGCTCCACTCGGGTTTCGGGTATCATCGCGGCAAAACGGTCTTCGATGATCCTAGGTTCTCCTTTATCGTCGTTACCGACCTGAACAGGTCATACGACAACTAGTACAAATAATAATATATTAATTATAGTAAAAAGGTATACTAAATAAAAATATAAAGGGCGGCCTACTATTAAGGCGGAGATAAATATTTAATAAAAATAGAAAATAATAATATTAGATAATAGTAAAGGTAAATACTAACTATAATATTATAGAAGATAGTAATCTATAAAAACGCTTTATCTAATATTATTTTTATTCTTTTAACTAATATCTCGACTACGACTTAAAAGCTAATAGCTATATCTAATACTAAATCTAAAGTAGAGATTATAATAATCTCTATTATTAATAATACTATAAATAACCTACCTAACTACTATATATATATACGGATTACTAATATTATTAATAATAATAAATACGCAGATAAAAGAAATAAAATTATTAATAAAAATATAAAAACTAAACTAAAGGCTATTAAAAGGTAATAAAAGCTTAAGCTTTTAAAACTATATTTTAAAATTTTAGAGAAATAGACCCGTAAGTTTACTTATTTTTATTAAAATTATCTACTTATATAAATAGGAGAAGATTCCTTTTATAAAAATAATTACTAGTATATTTAAAGTTAACTCTTTTCTCTTTAAATAATTATTAAAAAGTATAGCTACTAGGGCTAAAGGAATAGAGGTAAACTTTCTCTAAAAAACTAGACTATAAAAGAGAGGCTTAATAAGTATACTAATACTATATAGATCTAAAATCTATTAAATATAAATAAGTAACGTAAGAATAACGGTAATAGTAAAAAAATAAATTAGTAATAAATTAATTAAATAATAAATATTAACTTTATATATAATTATACATAATATTAATAAAGCGATATAATAACTTTATATTAAAAAGTGTTAATAATTCTATTACTATATTATTACTAATAGTAATACTAGTTTAATAGTCTCTTTATTAGCTTTAATACGTATACGTATAAGGCAGTGGCGCTATAAAAGTAATTTAATTTAATAAAGTTAAGATTAAGACTATTACCTTAAAGAAAAACTATTATACGTATAAAAAATAATATATAAAAATATATAAATATTTACTATAACTATTAGGATAACTATACTCTACTTATACAGAGTAATAGTCCTCTATAATATTATAGTAAGTAGGAAATAGTATAAAATAATAAATAGTAAATAGTTATATCTTCTTATATATTCTTCTTAATCTTATCTAGAAATTTTTAACTTTTTAATATTCTTCTATAATCCGAAGGAGAGTTCGTATAAAACTTATTAGTATTTTTTTTATTTATCTGCTAAAGGTCGTACGCTTTTATCTTATAAAGTTCTTAGTAGTTTTTTTTAAAATATTTATTCTAGCGATATAAAGTAGGAATAGTTTTACTTAGTAAATAAATTATAGTATAAAATAACTAGATTTTAGCTATTTCTTTACTCTATATAAAGTTTTATAATAACGCAGCTAACGTACGTATTAAGTTATTTAGTATATAAGTTATCTTAAATATTTAGATTCTTTATCTAGTATTATAACTTAGTCTAGTCGTTAAGTATTTATATAAAAATATTATATTCTTAAATATATTCTTTTTATAATAAATTTAGATTTATTTCTATTATACGCTTCTTATCTATTTATATAAAGAAAGCTTTTTTTAGTACTATTATATTATTTAGTTTATATAATTAATTATGTAGTTCTAGCTTACTGTACTAGTAAATTTATATAAAGTAGTTTAATTTTAAAAAAAATTATTTTTATCTTTTATACGGATAAGGTTTTAATAAAATATATAATTTAATATACTCCCCTTTATTTATAAGTATAGGAAAGAGTTACGTAATACGTAAAATTATTTCTATATAGTATAAATTTAATAATAACTTAACCTCTCTATATACCCTTACTAATTTATAATAGATAAAGAAATCTAATTAACTACTAGCGATAGAGTAGTTAAATAATTTAATTAATTAACTACTAATTAGTATTAAAATAACTATACTTTATTTATATAAAGTAATAGTCCTCTATAATATTATAATAACTATATTTATTAATTTTTTATTTTTTATATTTTTAATATAATTTTACTTTATTAGTTATAATAATTTTAATTATTATATTAATACTTATAAAATTATTTAAAATATTTTTTTTCTACTAATACTAAATTTAATCTAAAACTTATTTAAAATATAATAGTAAAATTATAAGTATATATAATAAATACTATTAGAAATTAGGTAAATTAATTTACGCTTAACTTATTTTTATAAAAAAATATTAGTACTTATAAGTACTAAAGCTATTTCTACTAATATATTTTTAGTATAATAAGTAGTATTTATATAATTTAAATAAATAATATACTTAATTAAGAATTTTTATATCTAACTAACTTATAATAGTAATTAAATAGTATTTTTTTAAAAAAATAGTTTATATATAAAAATTTTTATAAAGTTAATAAATAAAAAAAGGCGTATTAGGATTAGTAGATAAAAAATAAATAAATTTTTTTTTATTAAAATTTATAATAGCGCTCTTTAGCGTACAGTATACTATATAATTATTAAAAAAAAATTAATAGCTCTATAGTCGCACAGCAGTGAAAATAATATTAGTTTTATACAAGCTCGGTAGGTAGGGCAAGAATTAAATCGCTTATTGCTGACCACCTCGACAATCATGTTCGGACTTCAATGACTTCTCGGCATATTTGCGCCACATTGGCGCAGCGCTAGCGCTTGGCACGAGTGTGGCGGGGATGCAGAGGAATGGATTCCCGCGTAAATAAGCGGCCACGCTAAGGCGATAGTGCTGCCTGCCAGCTGAGGATGTGGCTCGCCTTGCACACCTTCCCTGCTACTGCACACGCCGCTTTCCAGCACTACCATGGATACATAGCCAGTCATGACTATCTCGTTTATTTGAGATGGTGTCGTCATTTCTCACTCCACTTCTGTGATCTCAGTGACACCTTCCTCATAGGAGGAGCGAGCATTTGCTTGTCTAATGGGCTTGCCCTTCGGTCTATTGGTGAGCATTTGTGGCCAAATTACAACTGAGTGAGGCAGCGTTTCATTACGTTTGGGACGGCCTATGTATTCAACGCGAATGAAGTGTCTTGCGTTTATGAGTGAATTTTGAGGGGAGCATATCTAATTTCAAAGGTAAACAAGAAACCCTAGGAGACTTCTTCCATCAATGATAAAAGTTGCAAACATATTGGGCACATGCATTTTTATTCTTCAAATTGATATTTGTTCCGTTCTAATTGATGTCCATCGTGATGAAAGTATGTTGATAACTGCAAGCGCCAAGGGATCGCGCTACGCCCAATCACCATCTTTTCGTACATGGTTTTCATGCTGATTATCAGTCCGCGGTTTTGAAGACTCATTGATGAGCTGTTGGACCGACTCTCCATCGCTTCCTCCGGCCTTTCTTGGCTCAGCGCTCGATCCTCCACTAGCAGTGGCAAGAGTGTCAAGAGGGAATGGGTCGTTTATTTTAGCTCTCATGAGCCTTGAACCGATGGAATGAAGATACTCTGGTCGTTTGGCTTGCATCCCTTTTGAATATTTTGAAAATCCTTTTGTCTCCTTGAACCTCAAGTACACTGGCCGAAGGAGAGGTAGGGATGCGTTTACGACTCCGAGGAGAGGTTCTAAAATGGAAAGAATGCCGACGTTTGCGAATTCCGCAGTGACATTCACAAGAGCTGCTTTCTTCGCCGTTTCAATGGTTCGTATCATCGTGAGAACGCAGATGCTGGTCAAATGTTAGAAATGGATTGTGAATCTGAAGCTCGTTCATCGAATAACCCACCCTCCTCCCATGGCAAACATGAGCGTAATGCTGAGTTTCCGCGTCCAGGGCATGTGTAATCGCCATAGAAGCGGCATTGGCATGGTAGTGGTGATCACGTCGTGAACGAGATTCTGTACACCGGTCCAAACAAACAGTCGCTGCTGGTCGGCACAATGCCCTCCCGGTATGTTCTTGTCCCAATTGTATGCGAAAGGACGACAAATAGTGAACAGGGCAATGTAGTTCGCAACCCAACAAGCGACATTCTCAGCTATGAAGAGCCAGCATAGAAGTGCGAACTTTCGACTGGGGAAGATACTAATGTAAAGTAGGAGGATTGATATTCGCACAAGGGTATTGCTGGCAGTCCATGTAAAATTGCCGACTAAAAGCCCCTGATAGATCATGAGTCAAGAATTGAACGCTTGCTAATTCACTTACCTTACTAAACGCGACAACTTGCTCAGGAGTGATATCTGTAATGTCAAGTCCGAGGCCTTGAACAACAGCTTCAAGAAAACGCTTTTAGCATCCTGCAAGTCATGCATTTTGAATGAAAACCTACTATTGATGGTGGATCCGAACAAGGTCAGCGCAAAGATCTGCTGCAGTTTAGCTTGGTTCATCCTTCTGGCAACCTTTTCCAATATACCAGTCCAATGAAACAGGTCCAGTCACTGGCGTCAAGGCATGAGCCGGTGATCCGTCGCGCCCAAACTCTCAGTATTGCGGAAACAATGGCAAGAAAGCTGGCGATAGAACCGACAACAATGGCAGAGATTCCTACATGGTTGTAGGATGGAATTAGAGTCATTGTGTAGGAGTATGGAACTTTGAGTACAGCGTTACTTCTCGGGGTGATTGGACGTTGTACAGGGTTTGGTTTGGTACGTGGGCATTGATAGGAAATTTCAAAGGAGCAGCGATCTCAGTAGATGTTCTGCGCGCTTTAGAGTGAGACAAGTTCTTACTATGTTCCCTGTTTTTGGTTCAAGGCTCGGATAGGTATTTTTAATAGATAGCTTATAATAGTTTTAATATAAGCGGTAAGTACTATAATTATTTTTACCTCTTTTCTTTTTCCGCCTAAGTTAATAACGCGGCCTTATTAATTACTTTTTTAGACTTAGGGGCTACCGGTTTATTTTTATACTAGTAGTTAAAAGTATAATAGTTTTTTTTACTATAATAGTAATAGGTTAGCGTACTAGTAAAAGACTTTATTTTAGTTAGTATTTTATTAAATTAATTAGTATTTAACTATACCCGTCGGTTCTATCTAGAACGTTTTTAGAGTTTAGTAGATTTCTTTATATTTTATATATTTTTTCTAGGCCTTTTTATTTTAAAATTACTAGAATTAGTCGTCTTTTATATTAACTAAAAAGAATTAGCCTTCTCTTTTATTTTAGTAATAGTATTAATTTATTATTCCTCTAAAGTCTAGAGTCTAGCCTAAAGATCCTTATTTAAGTAGCTTATAAAGCTTTAGACCCTTTAAAGTTCTTTACTAGCCTTAAGTATATTTAGCTTCTCCTAAAGAGAGTAAATATAGTCTAAAAGTTCTATAAAGAACTATTTAAGTAGCTAAATAGTCTACTTAAAATTAATTTTAGTCTTATTAAACTATTATAGTAGTCCCTTAAAGGCGTTTAATATTTTAATTTTTAAAAGATTCTAAGTCTCTTTTTAAAGTAGATAAGTGCTAAATTTTAAGGTAACTTTAGCCTTTTAGGTAGTTTAAAAGGGATTATTAATATAAGTAACAGCAAATTTAACCTTTAAAATTTTTATTAAAAAATAGGTTAATAATTAGTAAAAATAGTATTTATAATTATCTTTTTAAAGGTTAAAGTTACGTTTACACTTTTTTTTATAGATATAAGGGGCTTTTAGCGTTAGTAGATATATAACTAAAATAAAGACTAAAATAGTATAACTCTATAAAATAGTTAAGTTTTTTAAAATTATAGTTTAGTCGCCTGCGTTAAAGTAATAGTAAATATTAAGTAATTACTTTATTTTCTTCTTATCCTTAACTTATTAGAGCTAAGTATATATTTTTTTAAAATTAATAAATACTAAGGGTTCTAATTAAAATAAAGGCGTTTAACTATAATAATTAGCAGCTATTTATGCCTTTTTATATCTTAATAGGTCTAATAGGGGCGTCTTAGCAGCTTATATAAAACTCTAAAAAGCTTATATATTAAAAATACTAAAAGGGGACTTAAAATCTTTTTTAGGTTCTTTAATAATTTTAATATTTTATAAAACCAACGTATTACGCGTAATAGGGTAATAAGACTTTTTTAAAACTATATTATACTAGATTACTCCTAAAGATAAGAAAGTAATTTAAATATTAGAAATTAGGGTAGAGTAGTAATATAGTATAATATATAAAATAAATTAAGTATATATTATTTATAAGAGTAAAGAGATAAATTACTACTAGGCTAAAACCCTGCAGCGTAGACTATATATCCTTTATTATATAAGTACGCTTTTACCTAAAGCGGAGATACCTAAGTCGTAATAAAAACTATAACTAATTTTAATTTATATTTAAAAGTTATTATAATAAGTATAGGTTGGGTAAATAAGATCTAAATATAATTTATTTAGTAACTACTCTAATATAAGACTCTTAAGAACGTTACTTATAGGAAGTCTAAAAAGAAGAATAGTAAAGATAATAAAAATAATAAAAAGTCTATATAAACTAGCGCTCTTACTAGTAGAAGATTTAATTTTAATAATAAATATAATTTTACTTTTAACCTAATTTATTATTTATTAAAAGAGTTCTATATAGTTTAAATTAAGAAAGTATACGTCTATTATTTAAGACCTAGCTATATACTAAATTAAAATTAGCTTAACTTATATAAAAAGGGCCCTATAGCTTTAGTACTAGCTATATAGTTTTAGATAATAGATATTTAAAACGCTAATACTAATAATACTTATAATAGTAACTATAATGTTAGATATTAAAAAAAAGTATAGTCTTTAAAAATAGTTACTTTTAAAGACCCTCGCCTACGTATAAAAAAAAATTTTTAATATTTTTTAGTATTACTTTATAGTAGAGCGATATACGCTAGTAAGCTAATTAAATCTATAACTATTTTTTATTTTATTAAGTAATAGTTACTATACGGCTTATAATTTATAAAAATAACTTATTACTATTATAGTATATAGCGCGATAGATTATTTACTTAATTATAATAAAAATCTACTAAATAAGCTACTTTATAGCGCTTAGATAAAACTAAAGATATAAGTTAATATACTTAATAGAATATTAGTTACTATATGTATTTTTGTAAATAGTAGCTATTCTAGATAAATTATTAGTACTAATTTTATACGCTCCTATAAGCTTTAGATAATTATAGTATAGAGTTTTATTATTTTAAAACTTACTAACAGTAACGTCGTAGGCAAGATAATATATATAGTTAAAATATATATAGTAATTAGAAAATATATTAGTAAAAACTAGTACTAGATTATAAATATTATTAGTTATAATATAATAGTTAGGTAATTATAACTTAAGACTTACAACCCTTTATATAAGTAAAATAAAAAAATAATAGTATTTAAGTTAGACTATTACTATAGTAACTGTCTATACTAGTCTCTACCTATTAAA
The DNA here is from genome assembly GCA_030770415.1 of Pleoardoris graminearum. Classification (NCBI taxonomy): domain Eukaryota; kingdom Fungi; phylum Ascomycota; class Dothideomycetes; order Pleosporales; family Didymosphaeriaceae; genus Pleoardoris; species Pleoardoris graminearum. Next base: position 259,562 of record JASEKS010000018.1, read on the forward strand.
GTAATATATAACTAGTACAGTAATAGTTATATTAAAATAATTAAATAAAAAATAAAAGTAGTATTAATATAGTAATTATTTTAACTAAAGCTGTTATAAAAATAGCTTATTATAATTTAGATTTTATTATCTAGATAATGCTAAAAGACTAGGTATAGTTTAAATTAAGTAATAACGCAGATAACGTATAATATATTTATATAATTTTTATAAAAACTAAATAGGTTGCTATTATAGCTATATAAGCTAACTTTAATAAGTTTTATTTAAAACTTAATTAACCGCACCCTATAGTTAATAAAACTAAATAAAAATTACTAAAGTAATTCTACTATATTCCTAATATATAAAATTTTAAAAAAGTTACTAAACTGCTATTACGTCGACCGGGCGTTAACTATAAAATATATTTAAAAGAAAATAGCTAGCTAACTACGTAATACTATTTTAGAGTATTATAAAAAGAGACTAAAATAAATAGGGCCTATATATAGACTAAAATAGTAAAAGAATATATTTATAAAAGTAACTTTTTATTTATTATATTACTACTAGTTATTAAGAAGCCTGGAGGAGGTATCTATATATATATTATTTATTACCGCCTTAATAAAATTATAATTAAATATTATAACGCTCTGCTAAAGTTAAAAAACATATTTACTTATATAAATAAGGCGTATATTTTTTTAAGTTTAATATTATTGCTCTATTTAATAAGATATAAATTAAAGAAAGCGATAAGTATAAGACTATTTTTTTTTATATAATTTAGTCTATTTAAATACGTTATTATACTCTTTAGGCTGTATAACGCCCTAAATACCTTTTAACGTTATATTAATTAGTTACTATATAATTATTTAGACAATTTTTATTTTATATACTTAAATAATATTATTATCTTTAATTAAAATAATAAGAATTATAAATAGTATTCTTTTTAGATATTATATAAACTTTATAAAGCTGGACTATATTTTAATATTAAAAAATATAAATTTTTTATTTAACGCGTTAGCTATTTTAGTATAATTTAATTAGTAAATAGGTTAGAGATAGATCTAGCTAAAATTAAAACTATTATAGAGTAGCGGCGACCTAAAATAGTTAAAACTATTTAAGTATTTATTAAATTTATAAACTTTTACTAGTAATTTATATACTGTATTTCTTAGATTATAAGACTACTAATTAAGTTAATATACGGTGCTATAAAAAAAGTTATATTAATATTTATTACTAATAAGGTCTTTAAGTAGCTTAAACGCGCCTTTATTAATACCTTAATACTTATTTATTTTAACTCTAATATATATATAATTATAGACACTAACGCGTCTAATTAAGTTATTACTAGTATATAATTATAGTATAATAAAGATAATATTCTATAATTTATTACTTTTTTTTTAATAAAAATAAAGCCGGCCGAGCTTAACTATTCTATTTATAATAAGGAACTTATAGCAATTATTTATGCTATTAAAAAATAGTAACTTAAGCTTACTAGTACGCTTAACCCTATAAAAGTATTTTCTAATTATAAAGCTTTAAAATATTTTATAATAACTAAATAGTTAAATCGCTAGTAAGCCTAATAGACTAAGTTCTTATTAGAGTTTAACCTTATAATTAAATATAGACCCGGTAAGAAAGGCATAAAGCCTAATATATTAATATAATAAACTAAAAATATTTTTGTAAATATATATAATAATTAAATATAGTACTAATAATAGGTGTTATTATTTTTTAAATAATTTAAACTACCTACATATACTATATATAATAGTAGCTTCTATTACGCTATATACTTAACTAAGATTTTAATAAATAAAATAGAGTTAGACGCTATAAGTTTATTATAATAAATTTATAAAATTAGTAAGGAGCTATTTATTATTAATAGTTAAGACAAGAATACTACTTTAAAACTTTATAATAGTTATAAGAATACTAATAACGCAGATCTATTAAGGCTGTTTTAAGTAATTAGTTTCTATAATAACGTTGTTAAAGCTATAGTTAATATTATAAAAACCGGTATATACTATATATTTTATTAGTTCTACTATAATTTTAGTATTTATATTAAATTATAAGATTATCGCCTAGATAATAATCTATTATATATTAATAGTAAGGTCTTTATACCCTATAATAATAAACTTTAAATATACTTTATATAATTATATTAAAATAATTATATTACTAAATATAATAGTAGGTATAAAATATATACGCGATTATTATAATACTATTATTAGCTATACTATATAAATAGCGTTGCGTAATACGTACGTAATTACCTTATTTATATTAAGGTAAAATTAAACCGCGAACGTAAGTATAGCTTATTATATTTTTTACTTATACTAGATATATATTAGATAAGCGTATTTACTAACTTTATTACACTATTATATAAAAGTTATTATAATAGTTGCAATTATAATTATATTATAATTTTAGTTAATTAACTATTTAAAAAAAAGAAGTTTATATTTTTAACGTCTCTTAATACTAAAGCTTATATCTAGATCTTTATTAAATACGTTTAGCGTAAGGAGGGATACCTATTAAAATTTATAATTAATTATAATACGTAATTTATATCTTAGTTTTAGAAATAATTATATAAAAGGATTAGTATAATACTAAAATTATTTACGGCCTTCTACTTAAAAATAAATAAATAAATAGAAATTACTAATTAAGTATTAAAAGCCTATTTATACTATATTATTAATTATAAATAAAATAATTAGGTAGTGTTATTACCTATTATAAAATTTAAGGCAAATAGTAGTATTATATTAATAAATATAATACTATTTAAAGCTATAAAGAGATATTTACTATATATAGGTATTAAACCTCCTAGTATACTACTAAAAGGATAAAAAGTAATACGTAACGCGTAAGCTATAGATAGGCTTTTTATATATATAGACTATATAAAATAATAACTACGCTTAGTACTAACGTAGGTATAAATAAAAATAAAAAAATATATTAATAATTAATAACTATTAGCCCCAAAGATCTATATAGGTAATTAAATTATTATAGTAAACTAGATAATACTTATTTTTAAAATAAAAGATAAATTAATACTATTTATATAATAAAATAATCGAGATCGAATATATATATAATAGATAAGTAATTAGATAACCTAGTTACGTAATTAACCTATAATTAGAAAGGGTATATAAGTTTTAATATTATAATATACTCACTAAATAAGGTACGTATTAGTAATAAGTCTATTAAAAAATTACCTAAAGTAAATTTTCTCCTTTTAATATCCTGCTATAAAACTCGCAGTATACTTAATCTATTTTATTAAATTTTTCTTTTATAAATTTAGATACTATTTATTTTTATAATAAGTCTATAGTTAGGTAATCTGTTTAGCTAATTATCTATTGCGGCTTATTTTATTAGTTCGCCCTAAGTAATACTTATTTCTTATATTATTTTATAATTAGTTATTATATTTTATTTTAACTAATTATATCTTCCGTATTTAGTAAGTAAGTAAAATTATAAGTATAGTAAATAGGTAATAAATTATATAAATAAAAGCGGCTCTGCAGCGCTAGTTAGGTATAATAACTACTTAAATTATTCTTCTCTTCTTCTTTTTAGTTTATAATAATTTTTACTATAGTAGGTAACGCTGCTATTATTACCCTATTTTACCTATTTAAGTATTACTAACTAATCGTAAAGTACTTTTAAATATCTTAGTACCTATTCCTCTATTTATAATAAATAGTAATATAGTAGCCGTAGTTATAATAGTTATAATAGTTATAATAGTTATAATAGTTATAATAGTTATAATAGTTATAATAGTTATTATAGTTATAGTAGTTAACTTATAAAAACTACTTTTCTTTTTAATTTTTTTAAATTAGATAATTGTTAGGTTAACTATACTCTACTTATATAGAGTAGTAGTCGTCTGTAATATTATAGAAAATAGGAAATAGAAAATAGTATAAAATAATAGATAATAATAGTTATATTTTAATTAATTAATTAATTCTCTTTTCTTTTTCTCTATTATTTATATAATAGCTAGATAGGGGTTCTGTATACTAGTATAGATTTGTATAATTATATAACTATAGTTATATAATCTATACGCTCTATATTACTAGTAAATCTATTTAGGTTAACTACTTTATATATACTGGTAACTTTTCTTTTTGTAGTAATACTATATAAATACTCTATTTTTTTATACTTTTTTTTACTTTTTATACGAGTATCCTTTTATTTTAATATATTTTTATATAACTAAATTATAGTCTGTCGTTCGCGCGTTATACGGTAATATAGTATAGTATACTATTATTTATTAATTAAAATTATAGTAAACTAAAGTAAAAAGTTAATAACTTTATATATTCTGCAAAAGTAAAGAGTAAGATTATAGTAAATAGAAATAAGAAAGTTATTATATAATTATTAAAAAGGGCCTATCTAAAGCTGTATAGAATAGTAGTATATAAAAAGAGGCTTTTTTTCTTTATAATATTTTTTTTTTTTTTTAATTTTACCTATTATCGTCTCTATACAGTTTTAGATATTATCTTTTTCTTTTTTTAACTTTTTAGCTATCTCTTTTGATATAAAGCTAACCTCTAATAAAACTTTTAAAATAGTTTTAGTTTTATATAGACAGTAGTAGTAGTAGTTATAGTAGTAAATTATAATTTTATTAAGCCTTATTTTTATACAGGCTTCCGTCCTTAGCAAACGTATTTAGATTACTATTTTTATTAGATTAGCTGTTTATAGGGCCTTCTTATTAGCTCTTTATATTAATATATATATATATTCTTATATAATTCTTTCTATATAGTAATATCTTATAGGACGATAAGCGCGTAATATATTAGCTATTCTTATATAATATAGATATTATCCTATTTAGTAATACTAACCTAATTTTTTTTACTATTAAAGTTATTTATCGCGAAGGCTATTTCTATATACTTTTAGTTTAGTTACGTAGAGTACTTATACTATAGCTATATATATAGAGGTATAGCAGAAACTTTAAACTTTTACTTTTTATAAAGTATTATACCCTAGTAGAATTTTAGAGTAATATATATAAGTCCTATATATAGTAGTTACGTAAAGCCTAGTATAAGTATTATATTTAAGTTTCTTTTATTTTTTTTTTTATTTTTTCTTTGTTAATATAGAGGAGGATAGGGATATCTAAAAAAAAAAAGAGTTTTTTTTTATTTTTTTTTTATTTTCTTTAGGTATAATATTTTAAAAAATTTTCTTTTAACATTCGTGCGATAAAGTAAAAGAGTATAATATATAAAAAAAAGAAAAAAAATATACTAAAAAGTAATTTGTATAATTATTTTTTTTTACTATTTATTACTGTACGTATTGAGTTATTTAGTAAATAAATTATTTTAGATATTTAGATTCTTTGTCTAGTATTATAACTTAGTTTAGTTTTTAAATACTTATATAGAGATATTATATTTTTAGATATATTTTTTTTATAACAAATCTAGATCCGTCTCTATTATACGCTTTTTACTTTTTTTTATAGAGGAAGCTTCTTTTAGTACTATTATATTATCTAGTTTATATAATATATAATTAATTATATAGTTTTAGCTTACGGTGCTAGCGCGTTTATATAAAATAATTTAGTTTTAAAAAGGGTTATTTTTATCTTTTATATAGATAAGGATTTAATAAAATATATAATTTAATATACTCTCTTCTATTTACAGATACGGGAAAGAGTTACGTAATATATAAAAGTATTTCTATATAGTATAAGTTTAATAATACCTTAATCTTTTTATACGCTCTTACTAATTTATAATAAATAAATAAATCTAATTAACTACTAGTAATAAGTAGTTAAATAAATTAATTAATCTGCTTATACGGTAGATAAAGAAATCTAATTAACTACTAGTAATAAGTAGTTAAATAAATTAATTAATTAACTACTAATTAGTGTTAGGTTAACTATATTTTACTTATATAGAGTAGTAGTTGTCTGTAATATTATAGAAAATAAAAAATAAAAAATAGTATAAAATAACAGATAATAATAGTTGTGTCTTAATTAATTAATTAATTCTCTTTTCTTTCTCTCTACTATCTATATAATAGTTAGATAGGGGTTTTGTATACTAGTGCAGATTTATATAATTATATAACTATAATTATATAATCTATACGCTCTGTATTACTAGCGAATCTATCTAGATTAACTACTCTACGTATAATAATAATAATAATAATAATTTTTTAGTCTTTGACTATAATAAAGAAAAGTAGAGTATTAGTAGTTAGATAATTATTAAAAGTAAAAAAAAACTATTTTTTAAGTTTAGTAAGCGGCTTACTCTAAATTATAAAGCCTATATACGTAGTACTTTATTTAGTAATTTAATATAAGCGTATTTTAAAAATCTTAATTTTATAAATATATACTACTATTATTATATAACTTATATATATAATCTACTATATATCTTATTAATTATATTTCTATTATATATTTCTAATTATTATAATTTTATTAGTACCTATACTATCTATATAATCTTTATTAAGCTTATAATTAAATATAATACTATAAACCCTAAAATAAGTAATTATTCTTTAAATTTTAGTTTATAGATTATACTAATACTTTATAGCTTAATAATAAAATTATATCTACTTCTAAGACTACCTATAAAATTTTTAAATAGTACTAGACTTTTTTAGCGCTAAATACTAATATAATATTACTAGGCGATTAAAATCTAGTAAGCTTTTTTAATTAATACTAATATTTAGATTCTGTTTTTAGTAGCTAGGGCTATAATAATTTAGCTTATAAATATTTTTTTAGGCGTATTCTAGCTATTACTAATTTTTATTTAATACTTTACTACCGTCCGTTTAAATAATAGATAACTAATAATGCTACTTAAGTAATAGGCTAGAATATTAATTTAGAAGAAAATCTTACTAGCTATTTAAATAAATCCATTTTAAGTCTAAATTAAAAGTAGTTTAATCTATTCTTAAGGGGATATAATATATATATAAAATTAGAGCAGTAGTATTATAATTATAATTATTTATTAAAGTATTAAAAAATAAAGAGTAAGTCGTACCCTTATAGCTAAAATTCTTTTTTTTAGACTCTTAATTATTTTTATTAATTTTAAACTCTAAATTACTTTTATTCTACTTAGACTCTAAGTAGGCTTAGTAAAATTAAGAGATATAAATATAAGTAACTATATAAACTACTTAATAAGGCTTTAGCTATACTATAGTTATAATTATCTACTCTTTATATAATTAATTTTTTTTATTTTAGATTTTATTTATTTAGGATAGATAAAATTTAATAGGCTCTCTTCTCTTTACTTTTTACTTACTTAATAATTAGTAACTATATATTTTATAGATTAAACAGCTCTTTAAAGCGTATAAATTATTATTATATAAGCGCCTTTATTAATCTATTAGTAGATATATTTTTAGTTTGCAGATAAATTACCTTAAATAATTCTTTTATATATTCTTAACGCAGCTATATATTCTAAATATTAATATAGTATAATTAAGTTAAAATTCTTTTATTAGTTTTAACTATAAGTCTAATTATCCATTAATTATTATAGTAAATTCTCTAAATAGATTCTAAATTAAGTATAATTTTATAAAAGAAGCGCTTTAAAGTTATTACTTTTTTACTTATATATTTTTAAGTAATTAGTTTAGCTTCTATTATTAAAGTAGTAATAGTAGTCTATCTAATTACTTTTTAAAATATTATACCCCCGAATATTATTATAATATAGGTCTAAAATAATCTTCTTATCTCGGAATTATTAATAAATAATATATTTTTATAAATTATAAGATTAAGTTTATTATACTATTTATATTAAATCGCCTACTAGCGGGTATAATATAGGTAAATAATTACCCTATTAATAGTAGTAAAGTACTATAGGCTTAGATTTATTAAAAACTATAATAGCTTTAAAATTATAAATATAATATTTAAGCGAAGTATAATTACTATATATAAAACTAATTTTATATATTTCTAATATTACTTAATATCCAGCCTAAAAGCTTTTTTAGTAAACTTAATAAGTTTTTTTTAAAAAAAGAGGTATATTAGAAAAGCTACTACTATTATTAAAATCGAATTTCTTTATAATTTTATTAATATATATATTATAGATAAATATAATTATCCTATTTTCGCGATTATATATTATCCTAATTTTAAAAAACTATTAAATAGGCCCCTTTACTTTAATTTTATATTTTAAAGTAATTTAGTTTTAGAGCTTTTTTACTATTATTTTATAATTTTTATAATATAGTAGCAGAATATTATTTATATAAAATAAAATAAAAACTATCTTTTTATAATTAAAAAAAAATAAGACTCTTCTTTTAATACTATAAGCCTAATAGTATATAGTAAACTTAAAAATTTTTTATACTATACGTAAAGCGAGTCGCGTAGGCTATATAATACTTAATTAAATATAATATATATATTTTACTTTTTAAATTTATTAAATAATTTATATATTACCAGATTCTCTGTTAATATTAAAATATTAAAAAATATTTTAATAATATTATACTATAAAATCTCTAGATTAAATTCCGTTATAAATACTATTATAGCTTAAAATAATCTCGCTGCGAGGGTAGCGGTATATATTAATTATATAAAATTAATTTTTTAAAGATCGCCTCTTATAATTATATATACTTTATACTTAATAAAATACCCGTTTTAATTAAATTTATAAATCTAAACTTATTTTAATAATAAAAGTCGGCTATTTATTTTTATTTTTGTAATTTTTTTTTAAATTCCTTTTTTTAGAAGCGTATTAATTTTAATATATAAGATTTATTTAAATCTATTACTAAAAGAATATAAAACGAGTTACTTTTACGTTATAGATAGTAGAGAAAGATTATTTTTTTATATATAATATAAATCGCGGCGGGTAGAGTAATTAAAAAATAATATTTTAAATATTCTTTTAAGTATTATAGCTATTACTATAGTATTAAAAATAATATATATTTATAGCTTAGCGTATACCTCTATAGCGCTAGAAAAAAATATCTATATAAAATTAATTTAAAAATTATTATTTTATAAATCCGCAATTACTATATAAGTATTTATAAAATTTATTCTACTCTTTAACTAATCGCCTAAATTATTATTTTTAGGTTACCTTTTATAAAGGGGTAAATTAATATATTTAATTTTAAGTTTCTATTACTATAGCCTTTTACTTAATTATATTACTTAACTTTAATTACACTTTTAGTAGCGTTAAGCTAATAATATTTTTACTTTACTTATAATAGTAGAAGTATTATTTATAATTTAAAAAATAGCTATAGAGTAATTATATTCTAAATTTTAAAAATTATTTTTAAGATATAACGGACTAGCTTTTTTAGGTTTATATATTTTTTAGTAGCTATTAGGTATCTTTTAATTTTTTATAAAATTACTTTAAGTAGTATCTAGTACTAGCGTTACTTCTAAAATTATAAATTTTAATTATTTATTTAATATTATATAGATTCTTAAATAATTACTAACTAAATAATTATCTTATATAGCTACTAAATTCTTAGTAGTACTAAAAAAGGTTTAACGTACTACTTTTTTATACTAACTATAATCGGCACCCCTAAGTTTATAATTAGAGTTTAAATATTTATTATTTCTTATTTACTTATCTAACTAGTTTAGTAAGTATATATTATTAAATACTACGCTTAAGTCTATAAACTTATTTTTATAAAGTATTTTAATAACTAAAACTATTTTTCTTTTAAGTATTCTATAATTAGATAGCCCCTTATAGAAGAGTTTTTTATTAAAAATAATATTTTAAATTATAATTACCTAATTAAGTACTAGGACCTATATTTTATAAATATTAAAAATATAATAATTTACTAAATACCTAATATAGTTTTATAGGTTTATTTTAAATTTATACTTATTACGGCCTACTAAGTACTCTTTATTTAAAAGATAAGTATAGTAGCCGTATATATAAATTTTACTTTAATTAGAGTATAAATTTACTATTATATTCTTTATAATTATAGGCTTTTACTATTTAAAGTACTATTTAAACTAATTATTAAGTATTTTATTTAGTAATTATATTTTATAGGATAATAATAGATTAATTCTATATAACTATATTACAGTATTTATTATATTAGACTAAAACTTAGTAGGTAGATTAGCGCTTAATTATATTTTAATTACTTTTAAAATTATTTTTTAGTTTACCCTCTTAGCGCTGCTATTTAGCTTATAAGTATATAGTAGGGTTATAATAAGTTTAATTTTTTAATTAGCTATCTATTTTTTAAAGTATAAGCGACTATACTATAATACTATAGTAGTATTATTATTTTAAATAAATATATAAATCTTAAAATTATATTACGTAAAAAGTAACTTAGTAAAGGCCTTAAAAACTTTTATAATTAATTTTAAGCCCTTTGAGTAAAAATTATAATTATAGATTTTTTTACTAAAATTATTTTTTAGAATTATACTTTATTGCTCGCCTAATCTGCCTATTACTATATTAAAACAATTTTATAATATTTAAAAAAAGAGTCGCGGTAATTGTTCCTTTAGTTTTTTAAAAATTACTTATATTATATAAGTAATAAAATAGTATACGTATTTTAAATAAGCTATACTATTAATTTTAATATTTTAAGTATAGTATACTAATACTCGTAATACTACTTTTTTTAAATATTTTAATTACTAATATTATATCTGCTTGCTATTAATACGGGGATAATTAATTTATAATTTTTAAATCTTATAATTATCTATTACAGTATTAATTATAAAGTAAAAAGTAATTAGCTTATATTTAATAAAAGTAAAGTTATATATATATTATAGTTTTATTAAAATAATATTTTATTTTAGTATACTTATACGTAAAGTATAATTAAAACTTAAATACTAACTACTATTCTTCTCTAAATAAGCTTTAGAGATAATATTAATATATAAACCTTTTACTATTATAATATTTTTAAGTATTAAATCTTTTATATAAAAGCTATTTATATTATATAAAACTTACTTTAAAATTTAGTTACCTATTCTAATAATTACTAATACTTATATTCTAGCTTTAATACTTTTAATTTTAGTTACTTTTTTAAATATTTTAATAATAAGTATTAAAGTATTATTAATAAGATATATAATAGTATTACTATCTAAAATAGTACTTTTTAAAAAAGAGTATATATTAAATATTATAGTATTATAGACTCCTATACTCTTTTTATCTAATATAAGTATTAAAAAATCTATAATAGTAGTTATAATCTTTTTTAGATATACTATTTTAGTATTAGTATTCGCCTTTTAATTTTTAAAATTTTTTTTTTAATCTTTATTTGTAGATTAGCATATTTAGTTTATTATAAGTAATTAAAAATTTTCTTTCTATCGGCGCTAAAAGGTATAATTAATAGTAATTTTTTTAAGTATTTTTTTATAATTATAGTCTTAAGTCTGTAGTAATAAATTAGCTTTTAATAGTAGTAAGTAAAATTTAAATATAAATAAGTTAGCTTACGTTTAGTTTAACGCTTATTCTAATTTTTATTAGTACTTAAGTTAGTATTAAAGCTATATTTACTAAGTATTATAAATACTATTAATCTCTTGTTATAATTAGTACGTAGGGACTACTACTAAAGTATTATAAAAAAGACGTTTCTAATTTTATTTAGGATTAAAAGGGGTCGTTTAAGTATTAAATTACGTGTAATATTACGCTTTATTAATTACGCCTAGTTAAAAACTATTTTTTACTTTAGTATAATTAAAAAATTATAAATAGCTATTTTTTCTTTTATATTAAATATTTTATATATACGCGCTTTTCTATAAAGGAGTTTTTATTTATTATACTATTACTTAGGATTCTATCTTCTCTACTTAGACTTTTTTAGATAAGTATAGTACTATACTTATACTAAATTTTATATATTAGTATTAGTTAATATAAAATTAGCTCTAAATATATATATTATCTTTTAAAGCGTTAGTTTCTAGTAATTAAAAATTTTAATTATTATTAGCCCTAAAATATTAGAGTATATTATTTTATTTACTTAGTCCCTAAGGTACTTAAAATAATTATTATTTATAGACTAATTAGTAAATAGTACTCTATATTTTACTATTTATATAGAGTACTACTTTACTTATACTTTATATTCTTTAAAATCCTTTTTATATTATTTTTTAATTATAGAATTATTAATATCTAAAAGGGCTAATTAAACTAGGAGTAAAAGGTACTATAGTTAATAATTTTTTATAAAGGTAATATTTTTTTTATTAAAATTAACTTCTTTCTAGATCCCTTTTTATATAGTAAGAAATTAGAATTATATATACTAATTAAGCTAGCTTAAGTAGCTTATTAGCTAATAGGGCCCTATTAGAATTAAGTTAGTTATTATAATAGACTAATTAGTAGGTAATTAAAAAAAAGGAAATAGGCTTAGTTTAATAATTAAATACGTCGGTATAATAGTAAGAAATAATTAAAATATATAAAAATAAGCACCTACTAGCGTTAAATTATGTAGGTAGAATCGTTTCATAGTTTTAAAACGCTAGACTTATAACTATAGTAAACTAAATAATACTTATTTTTAAAGTAAAAGGTAAATTAATACTATTTATATAATAAGATAATTTAGATTAAATATATATATAATAGACGAGTAATTAGGTAACCTAGTTACGTAATTAACTCGTAATTAAAGAGGGTATATAAGCCTTAATATTACGATAATTATACTTAATATATATAGTATTTATACGCGTTACTCTAAAAGACTAAAAAATAAAAATTTTAAACTATTTAAAGTTATAAGTATTTATAAAGAGTAACTAGATAATTACTATAGTATAGGTTAAACTTTTAAACTTAATTTTACTAGTTATATTATACTTAAGGACGTTTATCTATAGTTCTACTTATAGCAATTTTACTTATAAAATATAATACTGCTACTAAAATAGTAATAAAAGCTATAAAGCCTTATTACAATAAAAAAAACTGTCTATCTATAATATTAAAGTAATACTAAACTATAGAGTTAATAAATATATAATTAATCTAGATACTAATTATAAGGGCCTATTAAAGTTTTTAATTAAGTAAGAGGACTATAATAATTTTAATTAGTAACCTTATTTAATATTATAGACTATTAATAATACCTTATAGAGTATTATCGGTAGTATCTATAAATATTTTAATAATTAAGTATATTTTTTTTAAAGGCTTATAATATATAAATAGCTATCGCTTAGCTTATAATAAATAAATAGTTAATAGATAACTAATAGATAACTAGTAAATAACTAAGGACAATTAATAAATAATAAGGCACAGTTAACAGATAAGTAGTATAATAAAATTATAAAAATAATATAACTTAGTATAAAGGACTCTCTACGAGGTATAGATAGTAGATAAAAAAAGCTATATTTATCTATTATACTTTATAATTCTAATAGTTAGGTTATAGACAAAAATATCTTTTTAGTTTATTATTTAAATAGTTATACGTTTTACCACTCTAATAGAAATATTTTATTTTTATAAATATCTAACTTTACCCTACTATATAAAAGTTAAGAATATATAAGGCTAATTATAAAGCTTTAGAAATAAAATTTCTTAAAAAGAAAAATAATATTATAAATATAAAAGTGTCCCTTACTTAGGTACAAGTACTAAAATAAATATACCTACGCTAGTAAAGCTAGTATTTTAGTATATACCTTTATTTTACTCTAGAGTATCTAGTAAGCTCCCTATACGTAGATTCTTATTAAATATTAATATTTAATATCTACTTTTTAAGCCTCTATAACAGTTACTTATTTTTATAAATAAGTAACTTATTAAATATAGTATTAAAATAAAAATAAAACTTAATAAAATTATAAAACGTCTCTATAAGTATTAATATAAAAATTAGGTCCTTTAAACGCTTATTTTTATAACTGTATCTAGGGGAATAACTTTTTTACCCTATACCTTTTTTAGACTAGTGTCTCGTCGCTACACTTTACCTCTCTTTATAAAATAAAAATTAGAATTACTATTAAAAATAATATAATATAATTAAATATAGTTATAAAATAATGTTTTAAAAAAATATAAAATTAATAAATATAGGCGTAGTAAACACTTTTTATACTTTTATATATATATAATAGTTCTTTTTTTAATAGTAGCAGCCGTAATACTAATTTTATTAAATTATATTATTTTTATAACATTGCTGCCTTACGCACGTATATTAAAGTCTAGAGTAGATCGAGATTAGCGGCTCCAATGTAGCGCTAATGAGGCGACGGCTGCGGGGCCCAAAAAACCGCCCTGCAGGGCTCAGCCCGCTGGATTAGGCTAGGTTGACGTCTGGCCTAACGTGCCGCACGAGACAATACAAGTCAGTTATTACTGCTAATATTAGCTCGCTTTAAAATTTATATTAAAGTATAGAAAACTATATACGATTACTAGAATCTAGCGCGCGACTTATTAGGTAATATCTAGTATAGTGGTCCTATTCGCGCTTAGGTTGTATCCAGGCTGTGCGTTGCCCAAGTCCTCCAGCCTCGGGCGGTTGCTGACTTCGACGGTCTACGGTCTACGGACCACGTCGCACTTCGGCCCTCGGATAAAGGTCACCGGATGATTCGCCCCGACGTGGTCTCGGAAGTATATAAATCCTTCAAGATAGCGCCATCGCAGTTGAATCAGACTAAAACACAATCGATAGTCCACCCACTTCTACAACCTTTCTTTTCAACCGACCATATTCAAAGGTATAGAATGCGCCCTGTCTTCCTCATATTGCTCGCCTTCGTAGGCACCACGTTCGCCGAGACCCGAACAACCACCGTAAACGTACTCTCCCTGCCAACCGAAATCTCCACCGTCACCATCAAAAACGTAGACAAAACAGCAACGACGTACGAATACCCCTGTCTCCAGACCAGCGGCGGCGACACCTCCATGTTCGTACCGTCGGGCGGCTGGGGCATCAGCATAGGTCCCGATCCAAGGAGCACGCCTGCCCCCGCATCGCCTCTAAATTGCACACCTTACACATTCACCCAAGGCCCATCGACATGGACAATGACCTACACGGTACCAAACGTGACGTACATGGGCAACTGCACCGTATACTCTGACACCTTCCTTTCCTCGCTCGTAAGGGACTGCGTTTCAACCTACACATTCTCTGGTATCATCGGAGAAGAGTCACATCAAGCGGAAGATGTGACGGGGGGCATGGCTCCTGTGACGGCCGTCGGCGATGCGTCGTTTATTTGTAAGTTGGATTTCTGGCTGCGCTGCGCGGTAATTACGTGGTCTCGAGTATGCGAAGAAACTGACTGATGGATCTTTGCGTTGTAGCGACGAGCTCGAGCGGGGATGTACGGCCGACAACACATGCGTCAACCTCGCACAGGGGTAGAGCTGGTGCAGTACCGAGGCCGACGGATGTAGCGCTGGGACTTGGTATCGGTGGTGCTGTGGGTATACTTGGTGCTGCTTTGGTATTGTGATTTCCTTTGTACTTTGATGACGGCTGCGTTTGCCGATAGAGATGAAGAGGTATGAGATGTGTAACAGATACATTAGCAGTTTAATGATTTATGGTATACGTTCCAAGTGGTTTCCTGTTTTGATAGCGTGACGGGTATGAATGATGGTATACGAAAGCAAGGCTGTATCGTATGCACACATCAGCAGTGTGGGCTCGGAAGTAAAGTTGGATTGAACGAGGGAATAGTTATAGATGCATGATATGACGGTAGCAATGCCTAAACAGGTATGTAAGTCATGTATTCAAAGTAAGTTACGACTACTTTAGCCGTTTTTGCGTTGCGGCCAAGAATCCAAGACTTCGCATATTCGCTTGTTTGCAGCAATTGAAGCTGAGCTGGGCATACCACAATGTTGCCGCTGCCTTAAAGCTTTTCAAATATAAATCCACTATTTTATCACTCTTTTAAGCCCTCTTCTGAATCACAAGTTGTCGCTTCCCTACCTAAAATTGATCTAGCGGGTGCAACAAGAGAGTTTCGTGCTCTACTTTGCACCCGCTAAACCTAAACGATCTCAAGGAGTGTTCCGACAGCACCGCCGGCATGTCACATGCTCGCAATCCCGCGACCCCGTTCAACGACTTAAAGTTGCTGTCATGCGCGGAATTGGTATACAGGGTATGGATATGACGTCAGACTTGAATAGCGCTTTGAGTATAATCGAGGTAGGTTGTTCCACTACAATGTGTTCGTGGTTGATGGAATAGGGTTTTCTTACCAACTGGAATGACAGAGTGTCCAGCGAACCCCCCGACGTCCCCGAGACCCCCCTGAGCCCCCCGGGAGAGACATCCCCGTACTTATCTACCTGGAAAGGCGTCCCAGAAAGTCCATTATGCGGGATGGTTAAGGGTTTATATAAATCTAAGGCTTACATAAATCTAAGACTTATATAAATTTAAAGCTTATATAAATCTAAAGTTCACATAAATCTAAGGCCTATATTAATCTAAGGCCTATATTAATCTAAGGCCTATATTAATCTAAGGCCTATATTAATCTAAGGCCTATATTAATCTAAGGCTTATATAAATCGAGTTTATATAAAGTTAAAGTACGCTAGTAAATAGGTCCGGGTTATCTAGTATTAGATTAGAGTTAAATTAGAATTATATAGACTATAGATTAAAATTAATTTAAAATTATATAGACTAGAAGTTACAAGTAATTTAGAATTATAAAAACTAGGAATTAAAATTAAATTAAAATTATTAAAATACTAGGTTAGAGTTAGGTTAAGATTTTTAAAACTTTTTTTTAAAAAATATTAAGATAAATATAGTATAAAACTATAGCTTAGTTTATATAATTTTAAAATTTAAATTATAATAATTATTAATTATCGTATATTATTATACACTATAAATTTTTAAAAATTTAATACAAAGAAAAATAATTATTAAGTTCTAAGACTTAGATTAGCTTTTAGGTAAGCGTATATTAAAGTCCTTACAGGCTTAGAGTTAGTTCTTAGGTAAAAGTAGTAATAAGTTTTAAGAAAGGTTATTACTATAGAAACTAAGTAATACGATTAGTATTAATATTATAAGATATTAAATTAATAAGAGTCTAAGTAATCTAAATAATAAATTAAGAATAAATTAAATATAAGTTTTAATAACGTACTGCTTACGTTTTTATATAAATATAGTAATACATATAATAAATATTTATAGTATTAATTATAGTAATACTAAGAGTCTATTAATAAATAAAATAGAAATTTTCTTTTAAATCGCCCCGACCTACTATAGCTACACTTTTTATTTAATTAATATATAAATATAAAAAAAATTTATTATATTTATTAGCTATATAACTCTATTAGTCTAGTTCTTGTATTAGTTTCCGAAGGTCCCGTATACTATTAAATAGTTATTTAAATATAGATTTTAATATTATCTCTCTTCTTTAAGTAAGATATCTTTAAATTATGTATTTTATTAAGCCTTAATTAGTTAAAGCCGGTTTACCCCGTACTTATAGCTTTATTATTTTTATTATATTTAAATCTAAAGCTTATATTATTCTATATTTGTTTTAATATTTATTGTAATAGCTAAATTACCCCTTTTTTTATAATTATTACTCTTCCTTTAATACTTTTTACTATATTATACCCTTAGTAATCTAAATACTTATATACGCTACACTGGATATATTATTATATATAAATTTTATATTAATCTATTTTAGAGCTTTTTAAATAAAACTTATAAAAAGTAATAAAAGAAAGTAAATAATAATAAAAAACTTTTTCTAGAAGTATTAACTCGTTTTATATAAAATAAAAAAATATTAAAATAGACATAGTTACGCGCTTATAAAAAAACTAAATACTTTTTTTTTAAAATAAAGGCTACTAGAAAAATTAAACTAAATAATTTAAAGCTTTTTAGCTATTCTATTTTTAATATAACTATTAAGTTATTACTTTTACTATAGCTTATTCTAAATATATTAAATTATTTTATAAATTTTATTCCTATAGATTTTTAATAGTACGTTTTTTTTTAAGTACTACTTAATTAATTCCTTATAGTTACTTAAGTTAAACTTTAGATTCTATATATTTTTTAATTTTTAATTAACGTTCTTCGCGAGCTTTATAAAGCCGTGGTATAACGTAATAATAAAAATTTAATAAATACTAAATAGCTTAATATAATACTAACAAGGCTATATATAAGTAATATAAATTTTAAACTCTTAAAAGTTATACTCTTTCCTTTTAGCAAGAGTAAGGTGCCCTATTAAATAGAATAACACTCTACTTATATTTTAATTATATATTTATAGATTAGCGACTACTTATAATTATTTTTAAAGTTATTAGTAATTACTACTTATAATTATATATAACGCGGTTAGCCTAGGGGGTTACTAAATATATAAATCCTAAAACTAAAAAGAGTTATTAGGCTATTATTTAGAGCCTATACAACTAAATATTTAATTTTTAAATAAGTCTAGTTATTAGTCCTATACTTTATACTATATTATTAACTTCTATTTTTTAAAGTTATATTTTACTATATTATAATTTCTATAGGTCTATTTTATTTCTAAAACGTCTATTATTATACTAATTTTAAATAGGTTACTAACTTACCGCTTATTATACTAACTATTTTTAGTAGTAGTAATACTCTAAACTAGTATAAAATCTAAAATTAACTAAAACTATCTACATACGTATAACTTATTAATAAGTTTTATATTAATTTACGCGTATACGATCTTCGGGTAAAAAATAACTTTTTTAAATATATTATTTTTAGCTACTTTAAAGCCCTCCTTAGTATATTATTTTATATAAATAGATTTTAGACTATTAAAATAAAAGCTTTCTAAAAGTAGGTAGTTAATAGAAAAGGGCTAAAAAACCTAATATTATTAATAGAGCTAAAGGTAATAAAATAACCCTAAACTTAAACTAATAAAATAAAATAAATCTATTAGTACGCTTATAAAATCTAAAATAAAAAAAAATAACTAAGTATTATAAACTTTAGGAAGTCCCTTATCCTTATTTAGTAAATATTACTAATTAGGTAATAAATATTTATAGGCGGCGTAGGTACTAAAAATAGTAAATAATAGTTTTTTTTTTATCTTATAAGGCTAGATAAGTTAAGTATATATATAACTTACTTTAGTAGGTCTTTGTAGTATTATTATTTTAGTAAAAAGTTTAACGGGCAGTATAAAAGCTTATATAAAATTAAGTAAAAAAACGTTACTTTAAATTACGTAATAAGGCTATATTAATATTATTAATTTACTAATTAACGTACTTCGTAAGCTTTATAAAGCCGCGGTATAATATAATAATAAAAACTTAATAAATACTAAATAGCTTACATAATACTAACGAGGTTATATATAAATAGTATAAATTTTAAACCCTTAAAAGTTATACTCCTTTCTTTTAGTAAGGGTTATAATATCTTACTAAATATAGTAACGCTTATACTTTAATTTATATTTATAAATTAGTAACTGTTTATAATTATTCTAGAGGTTATTAGCAATTACTATTTATAATTATATATAAGGCAGTTAGTTAACCTAGAGGTTACTAGGCGTATAAACTTTAGGACTAATAAAGTTATTAGGCTAGTATCTAAAGCCTACGATATCTAGCCTTTATACTAGTAAATTTAGCTATCTGCCTATACTCTATACTATATTATTTCCTACTTCTTAAAGTTCTACTAAATATTTATTTAGTCTTTTTTAAATTATTTTATACTATTACTGTTACCGCCGTTATACCTTAAGCTATTAATAAAAACCTATTACCTATTTTTATTATAGACGCGCCCTTTATTAATAAAATTATGTAAAAACTATATAGTAAGATTATAATTTTAGCCCTAAAGGCAGTCTGCAGTACTTTAGTAATTAATAAATTTTTTTATAAATAATTTATTAAAATAATACCTAAAATAGCTATTAGCTAAACTAAAAAATAGAAATTTATTATTTTTTATAAATTTAACTACGTACTTAGCGTATACTACTAGAAGAACTAATATATAAAAAAGAGCTTTTTTACTTAAGTAGAGACTATAATATATATATAAAAGGTAAAAGAGGGTAAATAGTATAATAAACTTATAGTAAGTTTTAGATAACGTTAAAACTAAATAAATAAAATAATATATATTTAGAAATACGCGCTTAGAATCTAGAATACTCTTAATTAAGTAATATATTACTATAGGGCCGGGCGATACTAAATATACTTTTATTCTTAATTAGTAGGCGTTACTAACTAAATAGTAGATATTCTTTTTTTTTTTATAGGCGGCGCGGGTACTAATAATAGTAGGTATAACTTTTTTTTTTTATTTTATAAAACTACTAAATAAGCTAGGTGTGTACGTAACTTACTTTAGTAGGCCTTTAGTATTATTATTTTAGTAAAAAGTTTAATAGATAGTATAAAAGCTTACGCAGAATTAGAGAGAAAAATATTATTTTAAATTATATAATAAGTCTACGATAACGTTATTAGTTTATAATATTAGTAAACGGGGTAAAACGTAATAAAAATAAAATATAAAAGAATAAATAAGTCTTTTATACTCCTACTTAGGAGTATTATTAATTTACAGATTATTAGTAGGCGGGGTAAAATATAATAAAAATAAAATATAAAAGAATAAATAAGCCTTTTATACTCCTACTTAGGAGTGATTTTTTAATTTTATATAGTATTTTATTTTATTAAAAACTATTTTCGGTTTTTTTTTTAGTAATTAATTTTATTTTATTCTATGCTTATTATACTCTTTAGTTATATAATAGAAGTTTATTTAAACTAGTATTTTTAAGCTTGTTAGTTTTAGTAGTAATACATAAAATATAAAATATATTTTAATAGTTTAAAGTAGTTCTAATTTATAGTTAACTAGCCCTTTTTATTTAAAAATAAAAAATAGTTTAATCTTTATATAGTTTAATTTTTTATTTTTTATCTTAAGGATTTTTATTAGAAAATATATATTATTTTCGTTTTTTAGCTAAGATACTATTTTTCTTTTCCTATTAATATATAAGATAGTCTAATTTTACGCCTTTATAATGTTTTCTTATATAAATTAGTATATATATTTTATATCTTTAGCTATTATTATAGCCTTTTCTATTGTTTTTATTTATAAAAATTTTTTAGTTAAACAGATATAAGTCTCTTTTAAAGTTAATACAAAATAGTATTATTCTTATTATTATAAATTATTTATTATTCTTTACGATCTATACTAATAGAGATAGTATAATCTAGTTATTTTTATTATTATAGTATATATATAGGTAAGTTTTTATAGTTTAATTTATTTACTCTATTTATATATCTGCTTATAGGTAGTACGCTGTTAATAATTTTTTTTAATAAGTGCCGTTAGTATTATGTAGTAATTAAAAGTAAATAGCTTATCTCTATTACTAAAAATTATTTTAGGTATCCTATAGTATTATAGTAGTTAGTTAAGAATTAAAAAACCTAATTAGACTACTATATAGTCCTTTTAATATAGTATTATTTTTATATATTTAGTAAATATATTTACTATATTAAGTATTACGTTATATTTTATATCTATAATAGGATTTTTTAAAATTAGTAATTCTATGATAAAGTCTATTATAATATTTTTTATAGTATAGTTGATAGATTAACAGTCTATAATTTACTCTATTTAAGGTATATTATATATTTATTTTTTTAGTAATCTATATATTTATAGATATATTCTTTTACTATATTCTTTATTCTTAAAACATAGTGAGTTCTTTAACTAAGTTTAATAGTTTATTTTACTCCTAACTATTTATAAAATAGCTTATTATAATATAATTAATAATCTATTTTAATATTTTTTAAGTATAGTTATATTATTAATCCTTTTTTTTTAATAAGGTTATTTTTTTAATTAAATAGATTAGCACGTCTATTGTCTTTTTCTACTATATAAATAATTTAAAATGTATATTATCTTAATATCTCTAACTATTTTATTTATTATAGTATTAACTCTTTTGTAGTTATAAATTATAGTAAGTTTTTATAGTTAGTAAAAATCTTTAACGTTAAGTAGTTATAAGTATAGATTTTTTTTATACTTAAATATTTTTACTATTATATAGAGTTTTTTATTATATATATTATATCGTGTCTTTGTGTTTTTAAACTTATAGGAGTAGTATACTATTATATATTATTCTTTATTACGCTTTTACTTAGTATATACTTTTATTATGTTATTTAATATATTTATTTTTAATCGTAATAGTTGATTACTAATAAAAGTAATAAGTACTAATAGCGTTATATTTACCCGTACTAGTATATAAAATACTTATTATTATTTTTTTTAATTAATATAGGACGGTTTTTTTAGTAAATTCTATTAATAAATATATTATTTATATATAATTTTTAATATATTACCTATTAAAGGTATAAAATCTTAGAAAGTCCTAAATTTATATTATACTTATTAGTTTTAGCTAGTTTTATACACCTTCTGTCTTAGTTATACTTATTTCTATCCCTTTTATAAAAATAATATATCCTAAGTACTCTAATTCTATCTTATAGAACTTGTATTATTTTAGTTTTAATTTAAAGTTTATTTTATCTAGTACTTATAGAAGAATTTTAACGTATTTAATATAATTTTTTATAATTTTAAAGAAGATAAGGCTATTATTTAAGTATATAATAATAAAAATATCTAAATAATTTCTTAATACAATATTTACAAATGCCTAGAAACTAGATAGTATATTTATAAGTTTAAATAGTATAAATAAGTATTTAAATAGTCTATATCTTATTTAAAATACTATTTTCTATTAATTGCTTTGCTTTATTTATATTAGATAGTATCTATCTCTTCAGTTAAATATAATAAATATTTTTACCTTTATTAGTAAGTTTTATAGCTTTTTTATATGAGGTAGTAGGGAACGATTTTTAATTATTATATTATTAAGCTTTTAGTAATTAATATAAAGTCTTAATATTTTATTATTTTAATATAAAATTTGTACTAATACTACTAATAATATTAATAGTTATATATAATCCTTTATAAGACAATACTTAAGGAATTTTTATATTTATTAGAATTTCTTATTTACCTATAGGTATAGTAGTCTAAAAGAAAATAATTTTTTCTCTAGATTTAGTTTATAATTAATTAGTTTTCTTTTAAGTAGTATCTATTATTCTATTTTTTTTAGCATAACTAAATTTATTTTTTAAATTTTTTAGAGATTTTATAAGTTATACTTTTCTTTATATCTTTATGTACTATTATTTAGTAGTTTTTTCTAATATCTACTAAAGTAGATTTATTTTCTTTAAATCTGTTTATTAAAATAATAGTTTTTATTATATTTATATCTACTATTTCTATTATTAGATACGTAGACTTTACTTATAATATATATTTACAGTGCTTTAATAAAAGCTTTTTTTTTATTTATATATAGGTTATACTTTTATAACTATAAAAGTTCTAATATATTATAGTAATTATTATCTGTTAATATATTAAGAGTAATTTCTTTCTAGTATTACTAGATATTAAAATAAATTATAACTTTATAGTCTATTTATAATATAAAGTATATAAGAGTTATTTCTAAACTATTAATAAATACCTGTTTTCTTAATAGCTTATTATAATCTATAGTTCCCTTATACTCCTAAATCTAGTATTACTTTTATCTATTATTTTTTTAATACTTCTTAGTTTATTTATTAGTCTAAACAAATTTTTTAAAGGTATTTATTTATTTTATAGAGTATATCTCTACTTTATTAAACCTATTAGAATTTTTATCTAATATATATTTAATATATATAGAATTATATAAAAAGAGGTAAAGTATAGTGTCGAGACACTAGTCTAAAAAAGGTATAAACTAGAGAAAGTTATTTTTCTAAATATAGTTAAAAAACTAAGCGTATATAAAAATTATAAAAAATATTTTTATTTTAGTTAGAATACTTATAACTATAGTATATAGCTTAATATATAGCTTAGTATACTAAAGTTTAGTACACTAGTATAGGACTACTATTACTTTTACTTTTTTTTAGGCTAGACTACTATAGTACTATTATACTATAATACGTCTACTCTACCGTATTATAATTCTTATTATTAAAGTTATTATATAATCGAATTTAATATATTAACGTAGATATTGGTACAGTTATTATTCTTAGTAGTTTATAAAATATAGTCTTTTTTGACACATTAAGTATAAAGGCATACATATACTCCTCCTTTTTTAAAACCCCTTTTAGTCGCCCCGAGCCACTATAGCTACACTTTTTATTCGATTAGTATATAAATATATATAAAATATAGTTAACTAATATTTATAAGTATACTAACAGTAACTTTACGTATAATAATTACTTTTAAAAATAAAATTATAACTATAAGTAGAGCTAAGCCTTATATACCTATTTATAAAAGTATACTTAATAATAACCTTTACGTATAAACTGTAAAAGTAGCTATAAAGTACTTACTATTAAGTATATATACTTATACTAATAAAGTTATTAATACTATAGAATCCCTTAATATACTAAAAGGGAATACTATAATACTACTTACTACCTACTTACTAATAAGGGAGATAAGTATAAGGTAATAATAATAGTAGAGGAAGGTATTAAACTATACCTACTAGTATAGTATATCTAAATACTATATAATAGGGATAAAGATACTAGTCTAGCTATACTATAAAATAATAAGCTATAATAGTTTATATTAAGATTAAATAAAAAAAGGTAGTAGAAAAATAAAAAATATAATTTTATACTTAAGATAATAGATAGTATATAAATATAAAAAGTACTTACTATAGTAGTAGCTACTAAATTATACTAAATAACCTACTACTACTACTATTACTAGCAGCAGCAGTAGTACTAGTAAGTAGTAAAGTATAAAATAAGTATAGCAGCTATTACGCGTTAATAGGAAAAAGAGATAAGTAGATATATTACGTTATATATACGTATACGCCTAAGTGTTGGTAGGCGTTCGCATATTAATAAAATAGATAGGCGGAGGATTCAGAGGACTATCTACGTATAAATAGATAGTATATAAAGGCATACACATACTCCGCCTTTTTTTAAAACCCCTTTTGGTCGCCCCGAGCCACTACAGCCACACTATTTGTTTGATTAATATATAAATATAAATATATAGATAGTAGCTCTTTAATACTATCTATAATGCCTAAAAAAAGATTAACTTAATAGTTAAATATAAGATAATAACTATTATTTATAGTAAAGAAAGGTGTGATAACGCTATTATATTTAGGATATAGGTAAATTTACTAGTACTTTTAAGTATAGTTTATATTAATTATTATATTTATTACTATATAATTACTATTAAAATAGTTAGAAAAGTACTTTTTATTTATTTATTTTATAGATCCTAATTCTAGTCGTGAATTAAATAGTTAAATTATATTTACTTATATGAGGATTTAAAAATTAAAAGTATTATTTTATTTTATAATATAATATACTACGTATACGTTTATTTTATATAATTACTATTTTAGTATATAATATATTAGGTTTTAATAGTCTAGATTATACTCTAGCAATTGTTAAAAGTAAGTCAAAAAGGACGTAGGCTAGCCTAAAAGTAAAGTAACAGTATAAGAATGTGTGTACTTTTACTATATGCACGGGTACGAGGAGGCGTGTAAAAGGGGAGACAATAAAGGCGCAAGCTACTAGCTACACTGTAGCATTTATACTCTAGTTTATAGCTAAAGTTTTTACTTAGATGGCTTTAGTACTTTAATCTTTTTTAGTAAACTATATCTACCTACTTTTAGTTTTTTTTAAAATTATAATAATATTATTTAGGTAAAATATTATTTCTATTATTATATTTCTATAGTATAGTTAGTTTTATTTTAAAAAGTTCTATACGTTAATTTTTTACTTTTTTTCTTTTTTTTATTTTTACTATTAAGATACGGTGTTAGGATCCTAAGTAGTAAAAATTTTTTTTAGCTCTTTTTCTTATTTTTTAGATTTTTATATAGTCTTAAGTTAGGTAAGTTATTTTACTTTTTTATTTTTTTAAAATTAAGTTTACTAATACTATTAGTAATAACCTACTTAGTATTCTTAGTATTTTTATTTTTAGTAGTTAGTACGTTTAACTATCTCTTAATTTTATTCTTTAATTTATAGGTTTTAGTAATACAGCCTAGTTTACTATATATAAAATAGGTATATTTTCTATTTTTAAAATTATTTTTAGAATTAGGCTTATAAAAACCTATTTCTTTTTTTATATTTTAGGTAAAAGTATCTAGCTTTATAGGTTAGTAACTATAAAAGTTCTTCTTTATTAATTAGTATAATTTTTATAGTAACTAGTTTATCTATTTAGTTTATTATAATTAATTAGTTTCTTTTTTATAGTTAAATATTTAGTTTAGCTTATATTATTTTATATTAATTTAAATAAATTTATCGTCCAGCTCCTAAAGGCTAGTAATAAAAGTTTTACTCTATAAAAGATTCTTTTTTACGCTTCTTTTAAGTTTTTATTTATATAACTTTATTAAGGATACGTTCTCCTATTTTAGTTATATAGTATAATACTTAAATTATACTATATACTCTAAAGCTAAATAGGTTTATTATAGTCCTTAAATAGCTTTTATAGCTAGTAGTACTTAATTTATAATTTTAAAAAGTTACTTAAGGTTTTTTATAAAGAGTAAAATAGTCCTTAATTATTTTATTAATTTAATCTCTTTTAGAGTTTTTATTACTAGGTAAGTATTTATATAGAGTTAAATTTATTCTATAGTCTTTCTTTATATATATATAGTAGTAAATAGAATTTTATTTCTTTTTTTTTATCTCTAACGTAGTAAAATAAAAGTATAAGTTTAATTAAAATAGCTAGTAATCTAGCTTACTCTTAATCCTATTATATAAGTTTAATAATATAGCTTTATTATATAGGTCGCGTATAGTAATAAGGTTTTTAAAACTACTTATATTAAGAGTATTTAAAGTGTTAAAGTTCTTCTAGACTTAGGGTTAGTTTTTAGGTAAATATAGTAATAAGTTTTTCTCTTCTCTAGAGTTATTATCGTAATATTACGTAACTCTAGACTAGTTATTTAAATTTCTACTATATTACATTATTAACGCTAACTCTTAATAAGCTTTTTATTACCTTTTAAGAAGGAACAATAAAAGGAGTTTATATATTAAAATTAATTAAGAGCAGCTAAACTTCGGGCCTAATCGGAATAAAAATAAGGCGCTACTATTAATTAAATTTATTACATTTTATATTTTCTATTAGCTAATAAAATATAACGTAATATTATTTATTTATATACTAATACGTCTAATAATATTACTGCGTAGTATTAGTTACTTATTAATTATAAAATTATAAAATTATTTTACTAGCCTTAGACTAATACTGCCTAATATAATATTTATAAAAATTTTATTCTGTCTTTTTTTATTTAGTACTTTTATACCTATAACTTATATATATACTAATAAATATATAAAGCGTAATAAGTTAAAATAATTAATATAATATCTTTTTATTTTTAATATTATTTTCTTTAATACTGCTTATAAGTCCTTTAAGTATAAGTGCTCTAATAGTTAATAATCCTAAAATAGTTATTTCTAAAAATATTATAGACATATTAGACTAACTTTAGTAAAAAAATACTTTATATATTTTTAATATTGTACTAATACTTTATAAAGGACTTTAGTCTATTTTTAATTATTTAGTTACTTTTAAACTTTATCTTTTTAGTTTTAAGTAGGTTAAGCTACTAATAGACTATAACTATTATATTTTATATACCTTTTTAGAGTACTATAGTATTATAGTTTAATAAAAAAAAATAGTTTTAAAAAAATATTTACTTTAAATCCCTAATATAGAATAGAGAGTTTACCTATTAAAATTTTAAATTTTAAAAGTAGATTAAGTAAAAGCTTTATAACTCTAATTAAATAAATAAATTTAAAAAAGACTATATCTTCCTAAAAAATTACTAATTAGTACCTAGATTATAATAAATATATTTTTATTAAAACTATATTTCTAGTTTTATGGTTTTTTTTTTTTTAATAAAGTTACTATTAGTAACTACCTAATTAGGAAAGAGAGTGCTAAATATACTATATAAACTAATAATCGGCTTTTAAAAGGTACTACGCTAAGCTTAATTAAAAAAAGTAGTACTAAGATAGGTACGTAATAACTACTTAATAGTATTTAATAAATTTATAGTTTAGTATAATTTATTACTCTATATAGTAATTTATACTAGTATATCTACTATTACAAACTAATACTAAGTAGGTATTTATAAACGAAGAGATATTAATATATTATAATTATAATACGCGTTATAGTGTCTAAAATATTATTTATTAATAGTAGTATACTACTATTTTATAACTAAAATATACGCTCTTAGCACGTTAAAAAATAGAATTTTAATAAAATATATATACTAGATTTAGTCTAGCCTGTATTACAGAGCATAATATATACTTTAAGTTTTTAAATTAAATTAAATAAATAAAAAATATAAAGTAATAAAATTATTTAATATAGCTACTATACTATTACCTATTTTTACGGGTAACCTATAAAAGTCTAAGCTTAAATAGAATAATTCTATTAATATAGGCGTAGACTTAACTACGTATAAAAAAAAAACTATAATATTTTATAAAAAAGCTAAAAATCCGCCGTTTAAGAGTACTACTAAATAAAAAAATAATACTAAAACTACTATAGCTATACTATTATACTAAGTAATTAATAAATAAGGGTAAGTTACTTACTATTAATAATAACGCTAACGCTAATAACTATAAAGTACTAAAGTAAAAAAATAATATAATTTTTTAATAAGTAACTAGATACGTTAGAGGCTATAGTCTATAATATAAAGAGCGTATATAAATCTAATTAGAGTAACGTAAAATAAAAGTTACTAGTATATAAAAGAGCGCTGTAGCTTAATACTATAAAGGATATTTAGAGGTAAGTAAAAAAGAGTTTTTAAAGGGAGAATAATAGATAGCTAGTATAGAAGAATATAAATAAATAGCTTAGTATATATCTAAATAAAATAAAATATTTTATATTAATTATTTTATTATAATTTTAAAACCTTTAGGTCTCTGTTAAGACCGGAGTTTTATAGTTATTATATAAATTTAATTATAACCCCTAAAAGTACTAAAACTAATACCTAGACTAATACTTAGACTAATATTTTAATATATTACCTATACGTCTATTACTCTAATTATTTTTTACTTTTAATTTCTAATATAGCCGGCTAACGTAGTATTTATATTTATATAAATATAATTAAGTACGTAATTTATTAAATAATATATTTACTAATAAAAAACTAAAAAAACGGTATACTAATTATCGTTAAAATACTAATTTACAGTTATAACTACTATTGTTAAAATATTATATACTTACTAATATTATAAATATGCCTACGCGCTATTTACTATACTATACCCTACGTAAAAATATATTTTTTTATTATTTATTTACGTTCCTATTATCCCTGCGTATATTAAATATTTTTATTTTTTTAGTATTATAATAGTTAAGTTCTACGTATAACTAATTTTATAAAATATTTTTTTTTTTTTATAAATAAGCCTTTAATTAAGACTACCTAATTATTTAAGAAAAGTGCTTTATCTCTTAACTAAACTAATAACCAGCTCTTTAATTCCTAAACTAATATATATAGGTTATATTACTAAATATAGTTATATTAAACTACTAATCTATTACCTAATTAGGCCTAGTTCGCCACGCTAAGCCTATTTAAGAATAGATTTTTATCTTATCTAACTTTAGATAGTAATTTAGCCTAAAATGCCTCTAAATATAACGTATTTTATACTAGGGATTTTGGCTTCCCGTAGTTTTATATTAATTTTTTAATAGTACCCTATACTTTTAAAAACTCTATTTTTTTACTAGTAAAGTAAGCGTATTTAAAGAATACTATAATAAAGAGAGAAGTTGAACTCCTAATATAAGAAATAATAATAAAAATTTAAAGAATTTCGCGAACCTAAAATAATTCTAAACACTTACCTACTATACTACCCTATCTTATAAAAATTTTAATTTTCCGCTTTTATTATCGTCTATATATAAGCTAATACTAGATTATATAGCTATAAAACCTCTCTATACTTTATTATAAAAACAATATATTTAACTGCTACTAGATATATACTAGACATAAAAGGTATTTCCTCTAACTAATTTTAAGTATTAAATAAAATATTAGTCTTTACGACTATAGAAGATAATAAAAAGTTATATAATAAAAAGTTAAATAGTTATAAATTAAATAATAATATTTTTAATTTAAATAATTTTATAGTTATAGAAAAGAGAGTAAACTAATAAAAAGTTTTAGTAAAGCCCCCTATAAATAATAATAGTATAGACTATTATTAGGAGCCCGTACTGTTATTTAATAAAAAGGTATATATTACATAGTTTTATAAAGCGCTAAATAAAATGTAAATAAATAATTATAAAATATATAACTAATATTAGTTTTATTTAAATATCTATAAAGGTAAGTATAAAAATTATTAATTAATTAACGTATTTTACGAGCTTTATGAAGCCGCGGCATAACGTAATAATAAGAACGTAATAAATACTAAACAGCTTATATAGAGGCTATATATAAATAGTATAAATTTTAAACTCTTAAAAGTTATACTCCTTCTTTTTAGTAAGAGTAAAATACTTTATTAAATATAGCAACGCTTTACTTATACTCTAATTATATATTTATAGATTAGCGACTACTTATAATTATTTTTAAGGTTATTAGTAATTACTACTTATAATTATATATAATATAGTTAGCCTAGGGGGTTAATAGGCGTATAAATTTTAGGACTAAAGGGAGTTATTAGACTGTTACCTAAAGTCTATATAACTAAATATTTAGCCTTTAAGCTAGTAAGTCTAGCTATTTATCCTATACTCTATACTATATTATTAACTTTTACTTAAAGGCACTCTACTATATTATATTTTTATAGGTCTTTTTTATTTCTAAAATATTTTATTATTATACTAATCTTAGCTAGATTACTACCTATTATACTAACTACTTTTAGTAGCAGTAATACTCTAAGCTAAAATAAAATTTAAAGTTAACTAGAACGTAATTCTTTTATCTATATACGGCTTATTAATAAATTTTATATTAATTTACGTATACGTAAACTTTTAGTAAAAAATAGCCTTTTTAAATATATTATTCTTAGTTACTTCGAAGCCCTCCTTAATATATTATTTTATATAGATAAATTCTAAACTAATAAGATAAAGGTTTTATAAAAATAGGTAATTAATAGAAAAAGGCCGAAAGACTTAGTATTATTAATAAAGTTAGGAGTAATAGAATAATTTAAAAAGTAAACTAATAAAATAAGATAGATCTATTAGTACGCTTATAAAATCTAAAATAAAAAAAATAACTAAATATTATAAACTCTAGAGTAGCCTATTAGGATATATAGATTAAGTAAGTGTACACTTTTACTCTTATTTAGTAAGTATTATTAATTAAGTAGTAAGTATTATAGGCGGCGTAAGTACTAATAATAGTAAGTATAGCTTTTTTCTTATTCTATAAGGCTGCTAGATAAGCTAAATATATATGTAACTTACTTTACTAGTAGACTTTTAAGTAATATTATTATCTTAGTAGAAAGTTTAACGGGTAATATAAAAGCTTATATAAAATTAAGTAAAAAAATATTACTTTAAATTATATAATAAGTCTATAATAACGTTATTAGTTTATAATATTAATAAACGGGGTAAAACGCAATAAAAATAAAATATTAAAAAATAAATAAGCCTTTTATACTCCTGCTTAGGAGTAAACATTATTAATAAGATTATATTAAAAATTTTAGTTTAAGTTATATCTCTCTTTATAGCACTACTAATAAAATAATTTTTAAAACTATACTAGCGTCTTACTCTCCCCTTATTAATATAGAGAAGTATTTAATTATTTATATTTAAATTATAATAGAACTCTATACCTACTAGAGAGCCTAATATTACTATAAAAATTATATTTATAATTTCTTTATAAATACTACGTAAGTCTTTAATTAGCTATTTAAACTTTTTTAAAATATTAAAATTTTAATTTTAAAGCCGGCCTACGTCAATAGTAATAATCTAAAATTAATTAATTACTAATTTAAAAAAGATTACTATATTTACTGCTTAATTATATTATCGCGATAAGATACCTTAGAGCTTATATTATTAGTTTATAAAACTTTTTAAAACGGAGTATTTATTTCTCTTTTACGTATATATAATACGGCTTTTTAGTACTTTCTTTTATAAAATTAGTCCCTACTCTTTAATTTTAAAATTTAGTAATTTCTAGCTTGTTTTTCGTCTATAATTATAAGCCCAGTGTTTTAAAAGTAAAGAAAGATTTTTTTTATATACCTAATTATTAAAAATTCTATTTTCTAAAGCTCTAATTAATTTTTTAACTTTTTATTTTAAAGCTTCTAATTTTATAGATTTAGTAAGTATTGTTTTATATATATACTAATAATAAATTTTATATCTTTAGCTATTAAATACTTACTAAGCCTCGCGACTAATAATTTTTTAAGTATTATAATATCTAAAACTATTTTATTTTTTCTAACTAATAATATCCGTTTTACTAATTTAGTAAGCTAGCTAACTTAGTATATATAGCTTAAAATATAGTATATATTTTACTGCGTTTAAAATCTTATTAATTCTAACCTTAAAAGCGTTAATAATCTTAATAATTCTTTTTAAATATTAAAGCTTTTATATATTATAAAAGCGTTTAAAGCTAAAATTATAAAAATTTACTATAACTATACTACTAAGATAGCTATATACTAAGCCTATTTATCTAATTATACTACTAAAGCGAACTAAGTAATAAATATCTAAAACTAAATTAGTATAATAGTAATTTTAAAGCTTATAAGCGCTATTTAAATATACTATACTATTAAGAGGGATATCTTAACTTACTTAATTATTTATTTTTTTAAATAAGAGCTTTTAACTACTAATACGGTAGCTAAGAATATTATATTATAATAATACTATACTTATTTAAAAAAAGTAAAATATAGAAGAATAACTCCTAAATTATAGTATTATAAATAAAAAGCTCTTTATATAAAGACAAAGGTATAAAAGTTTAGTAATATTTAGGGTAAACTAATTATTACTAACTTTTTTACTGCCGTTAGTAAGAAATTAGTATCTAATTAGGTAGAGTAAATATATATAACTTAAGCCTAAAAATTAATACTTAAAGATAAAAAGCTGTTTTTAATAAAAGTAAAAAGGATCTTTTAAGTAGTATTATAAAATAAAGTTATTAAAATACCTTCTAAGAGTTTTAGAATTTTTATAATACTTAATAGATAAAGCCCGTTTCTCTAATTAAATAGCTTATAACTAAAAAATAAGGGTAAATTGTATTAGTACTTTTATAAATTTAAAATATATTATTAGAAACTTATTAAGTACTATTACTTATAACTAGTATTAATAAATATTTATATTAGTTAGACTGCGCCGCTTTTTAAAAAAGATAAAAAAAAGCTTTTTAAGCGCCTTAAGTTTAATAAATTTATAGCTTTTTGTAATATATTTAAGTAAAAAGAATAGCTTATAAAAAATACTATATAGGGTAAAAGATTTAATAAACTAAAATTCTCTAGCTCTTTTATATACGTAGTTATTAATCCTTTACTTATTATAAGTAATAAATTAAAGTAAAGTAATAGTATATATTTTATATAAAATTATAATACCTATACGCTCTTTAAAAGTATTATTCTTAATAATAGTACCGCTTTATATTTAATAAATAATAAATTACTACTTATTTTAAAATTTTTTAAAAAAGCCGATAGTATCCGCACTATTAAAGCTAAAATATAAGCTTTTTTAATTTTTAGTATAAAAATTTAAGTAATTAAAAATATTTTAAAGAGCTTAAATAGAAATTTTATAAAAAACTTTATATTAAAAGATATAGCTATTATAAAAAAATTTTACCTAAATATAATATCTAAAGCTTAGTTATATAATAAAAGATTTTAGTTCTTAGACTTAGATAATATACTATATATAAGATTTTTAAAATAAAATTTTATACTTATAATACTTACTTGTAAATATAATCTAATATTTATTAAATATAAGCCTTTATTTATTTATCCTTTAGTTTAAAGCGTAATACTAGTATATTAAAAATTTTATTTTTAGTTAATATATCCGCGTATTAATCTTGTAAAGAGAGGTAAAGTGTAGTGCCGAGACACTAGTCCAAAAAAGGTATAGGCTAAAAAACGTTGTTCCCCCGGATACAGTCAAAAAAATGAGCGTGTACAAGGACGGCAAAAAACCGCGTATTAATACTAAAAATATATAGTACTAAAAAGTAAAATATTTGAGTTAAAAAGCTTTATATACTCTAGTTTATAGAGTATAAAATATTTATAATTTAAATATTAAGCGTATATATTATAAGTAATATTCTCTTATATACGCGGCTTAGATAATTTTTTAAAAATTTAAAAAAAAATTACTATAACTATACTAGCGTATTTTATAAAATCTCTTTAATATATCTAAAGGAAGGCTTAGAGAGCAGTAAATATTATTAATTAAAAATAATTATAGTAAAAAAATTTATATATAGAGTTTATAGGTAAAGTTACTTTTAAAGCTTATAAAAGTATTTTTAAGCTTTACTATATAGGTATATATTTAGTATAAACTTAAAATTATAAAATTTTTTTAAAATAATAATATTATTACCCGTTTATAGTATAGAAGATTACGTTTTAAAAAATAAATAAAAAAGCTTAGTATAAGTATTAAAATACTACCTCCCTATATATATAAGCTAAACGGCGACGCTAAACGCGTTAGCTAAAAAATTATTAATAAAACTATTATTATAAGACTTAGTATAAACTTACTAAAAAAGCTTTTATTAAAAATTATAAAAATAATTATAGCGTTATATAATATTAGTCTAATAGCTTTTAAGAGTATATAATCTTTAAATAAGGTTTTTTAAAGCTAGTTTAGATAATATTTTTATTACTATAAATTTAAGCTTATAAAATACTAAAGAGCAGATCTACGCCTAAATTAAAATAATATATATACTTATAGTTACTATATATATCTACTAAATAGAAATTACGTAGCTAAGCGTAATAGGCGTAGATTTAAAGTAAATCTATAAGTCTATATTAAATATTTAATTAGTTATATAGCTTCTAATATCTATAAAATATAAATATTATTATTTAACTAAGTTATTATAATACGTAATATTACGTTTAATAAAACTTTTTTTTTATAAGAAAATTAAGAATTAGCCTATCCTATAGTAAAAGGCTATAAAGCTTATAAATATCTTATATATTATTAAAATTATAGATATTAGTAAAATATTTAATAAGATTCTTAATACGTAAGCCTATAACTCTAATAAGCTAAAAATTAGTAAAAATATTATATAACCTAAGTAGTAGCTTAGAGGTATTTTAGTATAAGTTTTATTTTATTTTTTTAGTTAGTTAAGTAAGTAAAGCTCTATATAAGTAGTATATACGTAAACTATTAGCGTAGCTAACTAATAGTTATAAATCTATATATTATATAATATAAATATTAGTCTAATTTCTCTTTAGCCTATTCTAGAGCCTAAAAAACTTAGGAGTATAAATTTTTAAAAAAATAAATACCTTAGTATTTCTTATAAAATACACTTTAGTAAAGAAGTATAATAGCCTAAAATAAAAAATCTATAAAATTCTTAAATAGTAGGTAAAAACTTATTTAATACTATTACTTAAATTAGTAATATAGAGCTCCTCTTATTAAGTAAAATAATAAAAACTTTTACTTATAAAACGTAGGGACTTATAAGAAACTATAGCCTAACTATTTAATAGAGCTAAAGGTAACGTAAATTAAATTTTAAAAATCTTAATAAACTAGGGAGTAGGAATAAAAACTTACTTAGCATTTATATATTATTACGCCCTAATTTAGAGAGCGAGCTATTATATAATATAAAACTTATAAGTATTTTATTTAATAGTATAGATAGCTTCCACTAGTATAACTTTATAAATATATTTATTTTTAGTATAAATCTTATATAAAAAGAGCGTAAAAAGTTAGTAATTATTAATATTATAGTTTAAGCTACTATATAGGATAGGGTCTTAAGAAAGATAATATTTTAATATAAAATTTATATATACTATAATAAGCTTTTAAAAGAACTAGTAATATAGAAAGTAATTTTTTTATATTTACTTAGCTTACTCTTTTACTAGACTATATATAAAAAATAGACTATACTTTTTAAAAAATAAATTTAGTAAGTAGTTACGCGCTCTAATAGTACTAAATATCTACTTTTACTTAAATAGATATTTACCTATAAGTTTAATTAGAATAATTACTTTATAAAATATAAAGCTTGTCTAGTTATTAGAGGTAATTTTTAGTTAAAAGATACGCATTTATTAATATATACTATAATATTTACAGCGCGCTCTTTTTATATAACTATAATAATTATAGTAGAGTTTAACCTAAAAATTTTATAATTTAATATAATTAGTACGTTTCTTAATATACTAATTAACTCCTTAAACCTAGTATAGTATAAACTACCTAATAACTATAAGTAAAAAGGTAATTATATAAAGCTTAACTAAGCCTTATATAGCCTATAGGACTTATCTATATTATAATATAAAAATTTTTTTAGTATTTTAGCTAAGCTTAGCTTTATCTACTTAAAAAAAAAGTTTTATCTATTTTTTAATACAAATTGCAAGATCTTTATACTTTTTTATATAAATAATATCTTACTTTTATATTATAAAATTTATTAGTAACAAGCTTTTAAACTATATAATAAGCTCTTAAAAATATATAAAATAAAAGTACGCGGAGCTGTAGAATAGTATTTTAAAATATAAATAATTAGAAATTAAAAAGATTAAATAATTATAATAATCTACAATTTATATATTAAAAAGATTATAAAAAAATTTAGAGTAGTTAATTTATTACTTTTTTTACTAACGCCTTTACTATTAAAAGAGCTAGTTAAAAATAAAGGAGAAGTAATAAAAGCTAAAATTAAAGTATATTAAAATCGCGTTAAATCTATATTTTATACTATTATTATAATATAACTAGATATAGTATTTACTGTTTTAAAACTCTTTTATTTTTTAATTAATTTAAATAAAGAGCACTTTATTGCGGTAGAATACGTAATTATATTTTTTTATAAATTATACTTTTAAGCGATCTAATATAGTATATATAAGAGTTTAAAACTTATAATCTATTTAGACGCTTTATATATAAATAATCTAGAAAATAGATAATCTTTATATAGTTATATTATTATATTATTTAGAAATATAATTATTTAAAAAGCTATAAAATAGACTCCTATTACTATATTAACTACTAAAGCAGAGCTCTTTACGCTTAAATATATAAATAAAAAAATAATAGCTCTAAAGCGCTTTTTTAAAAAACTTACTCTAAATCTTAGAGCTACGTAGCGTATATTTTATAATAACTAATAGATAATTAGACTAGTTATAAGTAAAAATAAGTATATAACTACCCGTTTATATTATATAGATATATAAAATATATAACTGCGCTAAAAGTATTTAAAAGAAAGTTTTAAAATTAAATACTTTTAGATAAGTAATATACTAGCTAATAGGTTAATAAAAGCTCTTATAGCTTAGTAATTTTAAAAATTTAAAAAGTAACTAAATTTTAAAGATATAAAAGAAAAAATTACTAAACTAAAATTTTAAGAAATTATATAACAATAAAGCGCAACGCGCTTTAAATTAGATATTAAATAGCTTATTAGCTACTATTTATAATAAATAATTTAAAACCGTATTGCTTAGAAAACCTCTATAATAAAAAAGAAAAAAAATAATAAAATAATAAAAATTATATAATAACCTAATAGAGAAGTTTAATAGATTAATAACTTCACTAGTTTACTAAACTTTTAAATAGCTTAAGTATAGTGCGAAGTAATCTTATTAGAAATATTATTTATAAGGTTACTACCTAAGTTTTTATTTATTTTAATTATCTACCTAATAGCGGTTTATAATTTATTAAGTTTTATTATATATAAGATTTATATTAATAAAAATTAAAAGAAGCGGATAAAAAAAAAATTATACCTACTAATAAGTAAGCTCTTTCCCCTTTTTACTATAGAGTAGCTTATAATAAAATAAAAAACGTTTAGTAATCTCTTAAATATAACTAAAACTATAATAGTAAATATATAATTTTTTTAAATTATCTAAATTAAAATATTAGTATATATATTAGTTTATAGTTATATCTATTTTTATATATTTAGTAACGGGAGTCTTATATTTTAGTATTATAATAGCTTTTATTGCTTTTACTAGACAGAGTACTATCTAAATAATAAAAATAAAATATAGAGCGTTTTAATCCTATAAACTATTAGTAATATTAAGTTATATAAACGCTGTTTAATAGTTCTAAAACTCTTTTAATTTTAATATAAAAGGATAGATAGAGCTTCGAAAAACTATAAACTAAAAAGCTTAAAATATTTTTTATTAATATTATTTTTATTACTACAGCGCAACAGAGTCTATAAAATAAATAATTTATTATTTTTATTTTTTTTAAATTTATTTTTAGATTTACTCTTTACTATAGGGCGCGGTCTATTGTTTAAACCTAATTTAATAGAGTTTAAAAAAGCTAAATTAAAAAAAGCGCTAATAGCGCTTTACGCTTAAAAAAACTAGACTAAAGGAATAGGCTAAATAAAATTAATAATTTTAAAAGCCTATTACATTTTTAGTTAGCGTTAAGCTTTTTATATAATATTTAGTTACTTAAGGGCTAGCTAATAGACTATTATTATAGAGCGCGGTATAAGTATTAAACTAAAAAAATTATTAAAATTATTAACTAGCGGTATATAGTAAAGATTTTTTATAAATTAAAAAAGCTATAAATTAGGAATTTATAATAGTATATAAAAAAAATCTTTTAAAAATTAAAAAAACTATAGAACTAAAAAATTAGAGACTAAAAAAAATATAAAATCTTCTTAATTAAGAAAAGCTAAAGGATTTACTTATATTAGAGACGTAAAATAATTATTTAGAGTTTATAGTAACTATATATTATTTTATAGAGAGAGCGGGTAAGCTATTAAATATTATAGTATAAGAGTGTCTATTTAAATTAAAGTAAAATTAGTTTAAGACTAGATAGCACCTTAGTTTTACTAAACTACCTATTATTAGTACTCTTTACGCTTTTTATTTATTTTTTTTTTACTTCTTTTTACGGAGCGTAATTATAGGCTAAAAAATAATAGTAAGTAAAGTATTAGAAACTAAAAAACTAAACTCTATTAGCTTTTTACTAACCTTAGTAACCTTATAATATTTAAAATACTATTTATACTTAATTATATTTAGGTTATTAATTATATTATTATAAAAGGGATTAGAAAACTTCGCTTAAAACTATTAAATAAAAATTAATAAAATTTTTAAAAAATAGAATTAGAGCTTAGAAATCTAAAAAAATTTTAAAAAGTAGATATTAAGAAAAGTATTACAGTTTACTATAGTTATAGTAATAGTAATATAAATAGTAAACTTATAATATTTATAATAATTAGAAAGCTTAAGGAGCTATTTTAAGAAATAAAGTTAAATAAAAGAGTATAAAAACAGTATAAATAGTATAAAAAAATATAAAAATAATAGTTAAGAGTATAAAGAAAGTAAAAATTATTTTAAAAAAGTTAGTAGAGAGATTATATAAATACTTTTTACGCTACTAATACTAGTGCGCCTATTATAATTAGTTTTTCACTTTAAAACTCTATTACCTAGCAACGCTACCTGCTAAAGTTTTACTTAAAAAAGCTTTTTTTAAAATTAATTCTATAGCTACTATAAGCTTAAGAGAATTAATTTTACACTGCTTAGATAGTTAAACTATTCTTATTCGTTTAACTAAAGGGTATATCGCAGTAAAATACTTTAGAGCTTATATTACTAGTTTATAAAACTTTTTAAAATAAAGTATTTATTACTTTTTTACATATATATAATACGGCTTTTTAGCGCTTTTTTTTATAAAACTAGTCCCTACTTTTTAATTTTAGAATCTAGTAATTTTTAGCTCGTTTTTCCTCTATATATATAATAGTAGTTACGTTTTATAATTTTATATTATTTTAACTATAGTAATATATTAATAGATTTTATTATTATTAAAATACTTCTTTCTAACAAATTAGTTAAAAGGTACTTAGAGGTTATCTACCTAAATATAAAGAATAATCTTATAAAATTTAAAAATTAGACTAATACTTAGACTAATACGTAAATTAATATTTAGACTAATATTTTATTTAATTATAATTTAGACTATAGTACCCTAGATTATAAGTTTTATAATAGTTTAAATAAATTAAATAATTTTTTATAAAACCTAAAAGGATTATTATATAGAAAAGCAAACTAGACTTTTACAAATTTTAATTTTAAACTAGTAAATAAATCTGCCGTTCCTAATCTTAGTTTTTTAGTTTTAAAATTTAAGATTCGTTATAACTAAATCTAATTATATAATTTTTTTTTTTTTAAAAAAAAAATAAGTCTTTAATTAAGGCTACCTAACTATTTAAGGAAAGTATTTTATTTTTTAAACGAACTAGAACCGGCTCTTTAGTCTCCTAACTAGGTTATTATTTACTAAATAGTTATACTAAACTACTAATCTATTACCTAATTAAGACTAGTTCGCTACGTTAGGCCTATTTAGGTATAAATTTTTATCTTATCTAACTTTAGATAGTAATTTTAGCCTAAAATTTTATTTATATTTTTAGATATAACGTATTCTATATAGGGATTTCGGCTTCTCGTAGTCTTATATTAATTCCTTAATAGTATTTTATACTTTTAAAAATTTTATTTTTTACTAGTAAAGTAGGCGTATTTAAAGAATACTTATAATAAAAAGAGGAATTAAACCTCTAATATATAAATAACGTCGAAAATTAAAAGAATTTTATAAAGTTAACACATTTTTAGGCACTTACCTACTGTGCCACCCCACCCTAATTATATATATAATAACTCTATCTCTCTATAGGCGCGATCTATTAAACCCTTATTACTAAATTTAAGCGTACTATATAGTATTTTAGTTTTACCTTTTTATCTTTTTTCCTTATAGTTTTACTAATTATAATAAGCCTTATTTATAAAAGATTAACTTTGTTACTTAAGTATATTATATAATAAACTACAAAAATAGATAGTTTAATTATTATTTATAATTTTACTATACTATTTTTAATTATATTATCTATAAAACTTTTACTACGTGTACTAAATTTTTAATTTACTAAAATAATAATAAAAATATAATAAGTATAGAGGATATTTAGATATAATTTAATAACCCTAACTAAAATATATTTTTTATAAATAAAGTAGTTTAGATAAATATAAATCTCTAAAGAATAAAACCGTACTTATATATAGAGTAGTTAACCTAAATAAATTCGTTAATAATACAGAGCGTATAGAATATATAGCTATAGTTATATAATTATATAATCTATACTAGTAAGTAGAAACTTTATCTAGCTATTATACAAATAGCAGAGAAAAAAAGAAAATATAACTATTTCCTATTTATTATTATATACTATTTCCTATTTACTATAATATTATAGAGAACTATTACTCCGTATAAATAAAATATAGTTATTCTAATACTAATTAGTATTTAGTTAATTAAATTATTTAACTACTTTATTACTAGTAGTTAATTAATTTTTTTATCTACTACAAATTAGTAAGGGTATATAAAAAAATTAAATTATTATTAAATTTATACTATATAAAAAAAATTTTATATATTATATAACTCTTCCCTGTATCTATAGATAAAGGGAAGTATATTAAACTATATATTTTATTAAAACCTTATCCGTATAAAAGATAAAAATAATTTTTTTTAAAACTAAACTGCTCCGTATAAACCTATTAGTATAGTAAGCTAAAATAATATAATTAATTATATAAACTAGATAATATAATAATACTAAAAAAAGCTTTCTTTATAAAAAAAGATAAGAAGCGTATAACAGAAAAAGATCTAGATTTATTATAAAAAAATGTACCTAAAAATAGAATATTTTTATATAAGTACTTAAATACTAAACTAAGTTATAATACTAGAGAGAGGATTTAAATATTTAAAATAACTTACTTACTAAATAATTTAATATATATATTAGCTGTATTATTATAAAACTCTGTTTATAATAAAGAGATAGCTAAAGCTTAATTACTTTATACTATAATTTATTTACTAAAATAAGTATTTTAAAAAGAACTATTAGAAATTTTTTATAATAAAGGCATATAACGTCTAGCAGATTAATAAAAAAAATATTAATAAATTTTATATAAATTCTTTTTTAAATTACAGAAAAATATTAAAAAATTAATAATTTTTAAATAAAATTAAAAAGCTTAATAGAAAGCCTAATTATTATTATAAAATAACCCGTACAGAAGTTATTAAACTTAAACTTTTAAATTTTAAACTAATAGCTAAATATTTTATATCCTCTAGCTACACCTTCTATATAGTAAGAAAGTTAACTATTATAATATATATTATATAAGTAATTAATCCCGCTATACTAGTATTACTTAAAAAATTTTGGGCCTATAATATATAAGTATAGATATAGACTATATAAACCTAAATAATTTTAGATTTTATATAGTTTATATACTCTAGTACTATTTTTAGGTATATATAATAATAGACTATAATACTTAATATATCTGTTATTATATAATTTTAGAATATTACTATTTCCCCTAAAAACTAGTTATAAAATATTAATAACTAATTACCTACTAACTTTCTAATCTTTATACGCTACTTACTAAAATTTAATATTTTAATTTTTTACCTATATAGAATATACCGCTAAAAAAGCTTAATTTATAAAAAATAATTCTATTTTCGAAAATATAAAAGAAGGTAAATAATTATACTCGCCGCTTATATAATATTTTAGCTAATAAAGCTTATATTTTTATTAAACTTTACTAGAGAATTAATATCTTAAAGTTATAATATACTATTATTTTTTTAGATATCTTAAGTATAAAGGCATACACATACTCCTCCTTTTTTGAAACCCCTTTTGGTCGCCCCGAGCCACCACAGCCACACTATTTGTTCGATTAGTATACAAATATTTAGATATCTTAAAAAATCGCGTAGGCTAGTTCCATTTATATAATATTAGTCTAGAATACTTATAGAAATAGTTATATAATAAATTAAACTATGATTTTAATATATATATTAACTATAACTAGTACTAAACTAACTAGACTACTATTATCTTTATATAATCTAAGTAAAAAAACTTTAATAAAACTTCGTATAAAGCCTTATAGGTAATAATTAATAAATTAATTATAATAGAAAGAGCTTTAAACCTCTAGTTTAAAGGAGAAGTATTATTTTATATACTAATTATATAAATATATAGAGGTTAACTAAAGCTTAAATAGGCTATATTTTTAATAAAGTCTACGTATAAAGAACTACTAAGTAATTTAAAATCTATATTATAAATTAATATAAATTACTAATATATATACTATATTTAATTATAAATATTATATAAGACTTTTTCTATAAACTAAAAGTATACTAATAATAAAAATAGTCTCCCTTAGCGCTAATAATTTTATTTTTATACGTAATAACCCTTTTAGAAATTTAAAATTATAACTTTAGTAATAAAAAAAAGTACTTTATCTATTATAAAAAAAATTACTAGTTATTAAACTATTCCGTACGAGATAAGGCCTAAGTATATAACTAGTATATTATAATATATAAAGACTTCTATAAGGAAATATATTTTTAAGGTAATATTACCCTTTATATTTAAGACTTTAAAAGATTTTTATATAATAATATAAAAGAATTAGAAAATAAAACTATATTTAATTTTAGTTCTTAAAAAAAAAAGTAATTTAATATTTTACTACCGTCTTATTCCTCTATTATATAATAGTAGAAGATATATTCTCTATAAATAAATAAAAAATAGTTATATAATTTACTTTTAAAGAAAGATACCGTATATAGTACTAAAGTAAATTTTAAAATATAAGTATAGCTAAATTCTTAATAGTTAGTAAGGACTAGCTTAAAGTATATATTTATAAAAATCTTAGTATAAAAATTAATTAGACTCTAAAAAAAAACTACTATTAATGTTAAAGGTAATATACTAATATATACTTTTAGTACTATATAGATTAAAAATTTAATTAATATAGTAATCTACTATA
The DNA here is from genome assembly GCA_030770415.1 of Pleoardoris graminearum. Taxonomy (NCBI): domain Eukaryota; kingdom Fungi; phylum Ascomycota; class Dothideomycetes; order Pleosporales; family Didymosphaeriaceae; genus Pleoardoris; species Pleoardoris graminearum. The sequence continues at coordinate 304,540 of JASEKS010000018.1, forward strand.
TCTTAAATACTCTAATACTCTTTTTATTATTTCTAATAAATACTAACTATATAGAAGTATATTTTAATAATATATTAAATATTATTATACGTAAAGATAGTATAAGAGTTTTAGTTATACGTAAATAAAAATATTTATTTTTTAATATAAGCTATATAGAAATTACTTTATTCTTTATTAAAACAAAATTTTATAGACTTTATAGATATTTTAAACACTCTTATATAAAATAACTTTATAAGCTACTTTATTATATAGGCTATAAGATTAACTTTATAATACTAAAGTAGATTTAGAAGCTATATTATTATTACTTAATACATAAAGCAGCTTTATACAGATTTAAGTTCTCTATTAAATATAATACTTATTTTAACTATAAAATTATTATTAATATTATATAAATTAGTAACCGCAATATTCTTTATATTATTAATTTAAAAATATTATTTTAGGCTACTATCTTTTTTAATTTAATATCTATATAAGAGGTATAGGCAGTTTTTATATAATACTAGATTATTACCTACTAAAGTCCTTTAAATTTTATTATATATAATTTAAGTACTAACTTTACTTTAGAAGAGTTTAAGAATAGCGTATAAATTATAAAAGTAAAGTATTACTAAATACTAGTAAAAGTCTACTAAGTAGTTAATAAAATTAAAAAAGCGTACGGCTTATTACGGTAAGTCTTTAATATTTTAAAAAATAAAATTAGATATTATATAAGTAATAAAAATATTTTTTAAATAGTTATAAAAGTACTAAATAATACTATAGGCCTAGATAGCCTTATACTAATATTTTTTATTTTAGCGCCTATTTAAAAATTAGTATAATATCTCTACTATTACTAAATATTATTATACGGGCTAATACTATTTATAAAACTTTAAAGGCTTTATAGGCTAATTATATAAAACTTACGCTAAGCTATATAATTAATATATATAATAAACTAGATTTATAAAAAACTTTATCCTTTTTTATTAAATTAGAAGTTCTAATCTAAAAATAAATAAATAAATAAATAAATAGGTCTGTATATACTATAATTAATTAATAGACTCGATATTACTATAAATTTAAAAAATAGCCTACTAATTATAAAATAAATATATGTAAAATTATACTACTATAAATCTTCTTTATATAATAACCCCCTAATTATAAAAGAGGAGAATATAATTATATAATTTAAATCTAAAAAGCTAAAAAAATAAAATCGCCTAAGGAAGAACTATATAGTAAAAGCCTTTATAATTAAAAAAAAAAAGCTTAATTTTATATAAGTAATAAAGCTATACTAAAATAATATTATTATAATACCTAAAGCCCTATTTAAGGAATCTAATTATATAGAAATTAATTTTCTTATTATAAATAATAGTTTTAAACCTATTATATATAATTCTAATTTTTATATAGACCGAATATTTAATCTTAAAATAGTATAAAAGGTTAAAAATAAAAATATAGTTTTATATAAAAAATTCTACTATATACTTATTAGCTATTTTAATAATAATAAATAGTCTATTTTTATATAGTTACTAAATATCTAAAAAATAAACTAAAAACTTATTTTAGTTTTAAGCGTAACACTTCTTAAATCGTATAATATAAAATATAAATTATATAATATTATTTAAATTTATATATAATTTAAGAACCTATTACTCTATACGCTATACGTAAAACTCCTAAAAAAAAATAAACTACTTTTTTTCTTTTAGTATAATTTTTTAAGTTATACGCCTTTTATATAGTATAATTAAATTTGGTTTATACTAGTTTAAAATATACTATAACTACTATATTAAAAGGCTAAAAATATTCCCCTCTACGTACGATCTATACCTACTTATAATAAAAAAAAAAGTAAAGACTTTTAGCCTAATAGGTATATACATAAATAATACTTTAAGTATTATTTTACCTACTTTTTTTAATAAAAAAAAATAAACTATAAGCTATAAAGTTCTATATAAAGAATAAGTTATTTCTTTTTATATATAAACCTCTAGAGTTTAATAAAATAAAAATTACCTTAATAAAAGATAAAATAATTATTATAACTTAAAAAAAATAAAGTAAAGGCCTCTATATAATAGATCTAACTAATTTAAAAGCTTAATAGCAGTATATTAAGTAGTATATAAAAAATATATATATTATTTTTATCTATTAACTAAAAACTATATTTAACCTCTTTATAGTTATATAAATAAAAGAGTCTACTATATTAAAAGTGATAGTACTAAATAAAAAAATTAAGTAGTAGATTAAGAACGTAAATAACAAAGGTTTATATATTTTACTAAACTTTTAACCTGTAAAACTTTTTATTTTTATAAATAAATTTTTTATAAATAACTAAGATCTTAGCTTATAGCTTAGATATTTTATTATTTTTAAAATTAAGAACTATATAGACACCCAGTTTACTATATATAGTAATATTATTTATTAAAATTTAACTAAATATAAATAAATTACGTAAAATATCCCTACTAGTAAATTATATAAAATAGTTATAAACTTTACTATAGTTATTACTCTTAGTACTACTATTAATAAAAATTTTTATATAATTAACTTTTTACTAGCCCCTATAATATTTTATATAAATTTAAAATTTTTATATTATTATTTTATTAAGCTTAATATAATAAATAAGAAGAGGCTTATAATAAATATTATATTTTTTTATTAATTATATTAAAACCGTAAGATCTCTAAAGTATAATAAATAGTAAAAAAAAATAATCCTATAGATACTTTTATAAAGAATAAACTAAATAGTTCTCTTATATAATTAATATTTTTTAATACTCTTTCTTATAATATTAAAAATTTAATTAATAGGCTAGAGCCCGTATAAGAGGCCTAATAAAATATCTTATATATTTTTATAGTTTAAATTAGATATCCCCTATTATATAAATTACTTTTTAGTATATTTTTTTTTATATATTATATTCTTTTACTTTATCGTATAAAGGTTAAAAGAAAAACTTTAAAAATATTATACTTAAAAAAAACCTTTTACTTTTTTTATATATCTCTAATCCTCCTCTATATTAATAAAGGAAAAATAAAGAAAAAAATAAAAGAAACGCTTATATACTTTAAGTATAATACTTATATTAGGTCCTACGTAACTACTATATATAAAAATTATATATATTACCCTAAAATACTACTAGAGTATAATACTTTATAAAGAGTAAAAGTTTAGTATTACTACTATACTTTTATATATATAGCTATAGCTCTAATACTTTACGCGACTATATAAAGAGCGTATGAAAATAGTTTTTATAGTAAATAATCTTTATAGTAAAGAAAGTTAAGTTAATATTACTAAATAAAATAATATTAATATTATATTAAGATAACTAGTATACTATATATTTATTATTTTATAAGATATTACCGTATAGAAAGAATTATATAGGGATATATATATATATTAATATAAAAAGCTAATGAGAATATTCTATTAGTAGTAGTTTTAATAAAAATAGTAACCTAGATTTAACTACTAAATATATATGTCTATATAAGAGTAAAACTAAAAATAACTATAACTTATTACTATAACTACTACTACTAACTATATAGATTAAAAACTATTTTAGAAATTTTATTAAAAGTTAATTTAATATAAAAGAGGATAGCTAGGAAGTTAAAAAAGAAAAAAATAATATTTAAAACTACGTACGGAGATGATAATAACTAAAAATTAAAAAAATAATATTATAGAAAGGAAAAAGTACTTTTTTATATATTATTATTTTATATAGCTTTAGACCGGCCCTCTTTAACTATTATATAATAACTTTTTATTTTTATTTATTATAATCTTACTTCTTACTTTTGTGTAATATATAAAGTTATTAATTTTTTACTTTAGTTTACTATAATTTTAATTAATAAATAGTAGTATATTATATAATTTTATTTTTTATTATTATATAACGCGCGAATAACAGACTATAATTTAGTTATATAAAAATATATTAAAATAGAGGGATTCTTATATAAAAAAAAGAACTACTTATTTATATATAAAAAGAAATATAAAAGGATAAAGTATTTATATAATATTACTATAAAAAGAAGAGTTATTAGTATATATAAAATAGTTAATTTAAATAGATTTACTAGTAATGCGAAGCGTACAGATTATATAGCTATAATTATATAATTATATAATCTATACTAGCGTGCAGAGGCTTTATCTAGCTATTATATAAATAGTAGAGGGAGACATAATATATAAGAAGATATAACTATTATTATTTATTATTTTATATTATTTACTATTTACTAGAATATTATACAGGACTATTACTCGGTATAAGCAGAGTATAGTTATCTTAACACTTATACTAATATTTTTTATTTTTAGCGCTTATCTAAAGATTAGTATAATATTTTTATTATCACTAAATATTATTATACGTGTTAATACTATTTATAAAACTTTAAAGACTCTATAAGCTAATTATATAAAACTTATACTAAGCTATATAATTAATATATATAATAGCCCAGATCTGTAAAAGACTCTATTTCTTTTTATTAAATTAGAGGTTTTAGTTTAAAAAAACAAGCATAGATAGGTCTATATATATTATAATTAATTAATAGACTAGATATTACTATAAACCTAAAAAATAGTCTACTAACTATAAAATAGATATATATAAAATTATACTACTATAAATCTTCTCTATATAATAACCCCTTAGCTATAAAAGAGGAGAATATAATTATATAACCTAAATCTAAAAAGCTAAAAAAGTAAAATTACCTAAGAAAAAATTATATAATAAAAGTCTTTATAACTTAAAAAGAAAAACTTAATTTTATACTAGTAATAAAGCTGTGTTAGGATAATATTATTATAATACTTAGATCCCTATTTAAGGAATCTAATTATATAGAGATTAATTCCCTTATTATAAATAATATTTTTAAGTCTATTATATATAATTCTACTATTTATATAAACTATATATTTAATATATATATATATATTTATATATTAATCGAATAAATAGTGTGACTATAGTGGCTTAGGGCAACTAAAAGGGGTTTTAAAAAAGAAGGAGTATATATATACCTTTATACTTAATATATTAAAAAATTTAGGTAAAGCTAAATTAAAAAAGGTATAGTACTGCGCTAGTATACTACTAGTATACTTAGCGCGTCCCCTAAAAAAAATGTTAAATTAATAAACTCTAGTATAAAAACTCTAATACAGATACTATATTTTTTTTTTAGAAAATATATATATAAGTAGTAGTTATTACTACTACCTATATATCTCTTTTCTATCTTCTCTTATAGTTAATACAGCTAAATATTTAAAAATATTTACTAAATATTTTTTAAAGGTCCTGTTCTCTCTACTTTTATTTTAGTAGATACTATACTTATTTATATTAATTTTAACGTTATAATTTTAAATATATAAACTATCCCCGCTATATTCTACCTAAATAGTAATATATAAAAAATTCTTAATAATACTGCTAAGTATCCTATATACCTAGTAATTACTAAGTTTTATAAAAGTACTATTCGTCGATTCCGTATAATATTAAATAATTAATATAAAAAGAACGGCGTAGTAACACTATTAATAGTAGAGGTAATAGAATTTTAAAACCTAAGATTAGTTACAGTAGCTAATATAAAGACAACAGTATTAGTAAAAATAAATAAAAAAGTTAAAATAGGCGCGGTGCCGTACTAATTATAAAAAATAAAAAAAAATAATACGTTAATATTAGTTTTATAATAAAGATATATAGTTTAGGGTATAAGGTATAGCTGCGTAAAGTGCTATTAGGGGTATTAATAGTAAAAGTAAAAACATCCTAAGCTTAAAACTTAGAGTCTATAAGGCGATAGGTAATAGGTAAAAAATATAAAAATACTAGAGTAATTAATATTTAAAAGTTTTAAGAGAAGCCTATTTATATAAGTATATTTAGTACGTAGATTAAGTAAGTATATAAAGCGTACTTAGTTATCGCAGTTATTTTTATAGGTAAAAAAGAAGATATAATTATAAATAAAAAGTTAATTATTATTAAATACTACACTACTTATATATATAGGCGGAGCAAAAAGTAATAGAAATAAATATAACCTCTATTTTATATAAAAATAAAGTTAAAAAAAAGTAACTAATAGGTTACTATAGTAGTTATTAGCCCTATATATTTAATTTTAGAATAGTATAAAAGGTTAAAAATAATAATATAGTTTTATATAAAAAATTTTACTATATACTTACTAGCTACTTTAATAATAATAAATAGTTTATTTTTATATAGTTACTAACTATCTAAAAAATAAACTAAAGACTTATTTTAGTTTTAGGCGTAATACTCTTTAAATTATATAGTATAAAGTATAAATTACGCAATATTATTTAAACCTATATATAATTTAAAAATCTACTACTTTATACGCTATACGTAAAACTTCTAAAAAAAATAAACTACTTTTTTTCTTTTAATATAATCTTTTAAATTGTACGCCCCTTATATAGTATAGCTAAATTAAATTTATACTAGTTTAAAATATACTATAACTACTATACTAAAAAATTAAAAATATTCCCCTCTATATACAATCTATACCTACTTATAATAAAAAAAAATAAAAACTTTTAGTCTAATAGGTATATAGATAGATAATACTTTAAGTATTATTTTACCTATTTTTTTTAATAAAGAAAAAAATAAACTATAAGCTATAGAGTTCTATATAAAGAATAAGTTATTTCATTTTATATATAAACCTTCAGAGTTTAATAAAATAAAAATTATTTTAAAAAAAAATAAAATAATTACTATAACCTAAAAAAGACAAAGTAAAGGCCTCTATATAATAAATTTAACTAATTTGGAAGCTCAACAGTAGTATATTAAAAAGTATATAAAATATATATATATTACTTCTATTTATTAATTTAAAGCTATATTTAACCTCTCTATAGCCGTATAAATAAAAAAGTCTACTATATTAAAAGTAAAAATACCAAATAAGAGGATTAAGTAGTAAATTAAAAATATAAAAAAAAGAATTTTATATATCCTACTAAACTTTGAATATATAAAACTCTTTATTTTTATAAATAAATTTTTTATAAATAACTAAGATCTTAACTTATAGTTTAAATATGTTATTATTTTTAAATCTAAGGACTATATAAACACTAAGTTTACTATATATAATAATATTATTTATTAAAACTTAACTACTCCTAAATAGAAGTATAAAAGGGTTATTTATTCTTTTATATTTTATTTTTATTATATTTTACCCCGCCTACTAAAAGTCTGTAAATTAATAACGTTATTATAGCCTTATTACGTAATTTAGAGTAATATTTTTTTACTTAATTCTAATTAAGCTTTTATACTACTTATTAAACTTTATACTATAATAATAATACTATAAAGGCCTACTAAAGTAAATTATATATATACCCGGCTTATCCAGCCTTATAAGATAAAAAAAAGCTATTATTTACTATTTTTAATACTTACGCCGCCTATAGGTACCTACTATTTAGTTAGTAATACCTATTAAATAAAAATAAAGGACTTCCTAGAGTTTATAATACTAAATTATTTTTTTTATTTTAGATTTTATAAGCGTACTAATAAATCTATTTTATTTTATTAGCCTAAGTCTAGAGTTATTTTATTACTTTTAGCTCTATTAATAATATTAGGTCTGTTAGCCCTTTTTTATTAATTACCCGCTTTTATAAAGCCTTTATTCTATTAGCCTAAAATTTATTTATATAAAATAACGTCCTAAAAAGGGCTTTAAAGTAGCTAAAAATAATATATTTAAAAAGTCTATTTTTTACTAGAAGGTTATGTATACGTAGGTTAGTATAAAATTTATTAATAAGCTGTACGTAAACAGATAGTTTTAGTTAATTTTAGATTTTATACTAGCTTAGAGTATTACTACTACTAAAAGTAGTTAGTAAAATAAGTAATAAGTTAGTAATTTATTTAAGATTAGTATAGTAATAGATATTTTAAAAATAAAAAAAACCTATAAAGATTATAATATAGTAAAATATAACTTTAAAAAGTAAAAGTTAATAATATAGTATAAAGTATAAAATAAATAACCGGATTTACTTAAAAGCTAAATATTTAGTTATATAGACTCTAGGTAATAGTCTAATAACTCTTTTTAGTTTTAAAGTTTATACGTCTAGTAACTCCTTAAACTAACTATATTATATATAATTATAAATAGTAATTACTAATAACCTTAAAAATAATTATAAGTAGTCGCTAATCTATAAATATATAATTAGAGTATAAGTAGAGCGTTACTATATTTAGTAAAATATTTTACTCTTACTAAAAAGAATGAATATAACTTTTAAAGGTTTAAAATTTATACTACTTATATATAGCCTCGTTATATATTAAACTGTTTAGTATTTATTAAGTTTTTATTTTTACGTTATACCGCGGCTTTATAAAGCTCGCGAAGTATATTAATTAATTAAAACTTAACTATATATAAATAAGTTATATAAAGTATTCTCGCTAGTAAATTATATAAAATAATTATAAGCTTTAATATAATTATTACTCTTAGTACTACTATTAATAAGATTTTTTATATAATTAATCTTCTACTAGTCCCTATAGTAGTCTATATAAATTTATAATCTTTATATAATTATTTTATTAAGCTTAATATAATAAATAAAAAGAGGCTTATAATAAATATTATATTTTTTTACTAATTATAAAAGAATCGTAAAATCTCTAAAATATAATCTCGCAGAAAAATATATTAGAGCTTATATTACTAGCTTATAAAGCTCTTTAAAATAAAGAATTTATTCTTTTTTACGTATATTTATTACGGCTCTTTAGCGCTTTTTTTTATAAAAATAGTCCCTACTCTTTAATTTTAGAATTTAGTAATTTCTAGCTTATTTTTCCTCTATAGTTATAAGACTAGTATTTTAAAAATAAAAAAAGATTCTTCCTACGTATCTAATTATTAAAAATTCTATTTTTTAAAGCTCTAATTAATTCTTTAACCTTTTATTTAAAAGCTTTTAGTTTTATAGACCTAGTAAGTATTGCTTTATTTATATACTAATAATAATTTATATTTTTAGTTATTAAACGCTTAGTAAGGTTTATAACTAATAATTCTTTAAGTATTATAATATTTAAAGCTACTTTATTTCTTTTAATTAATAATATCCGTCTTACTTATTCGGCGAGCTAGCTAACATAGTATATATAATTTAAAATATAATATATATTTTACTATATTTAAAATTTTATTAATTCTAACCTTAAAAGTATTAATAATTTTAATAATTCTCTTTAAATGCTAGAGCTTTTACGTATTATAGAAATATTTAAAGCTAATATTATAAACATTTACCGTAATTATACTACTAAGATAGCTATATACTAAGCCCGTTTAACTAATTATGCTGCTAAAGTAAACTAAATAATAAATATTTAAAATTAGATTAATATAATAATTACTCTAAAGCTTATAGGTACTACTTAAATATATAATACTATTAAAGGGGATATTTTAACTTACTTTATTATTTACTTTTTTAAATAAAAGCTTTTAACTACTAATACAGTACCTAAGAATATTATATAATAATAATACTATACTTATTTAAAAAAAATATAATACAGAAGAATAGCTACTAAATTATAATATTATAAATAAAAAGCTCTTTATATAAAGATAAAGGTATATAAGCTTAGTAATATTTAAAATAAACTAGTTATTACTAACTTTCTTACTGCCGTTAGTAAGAAATTAGTACTTAATTAGGTAAAGCAGATATATATAACCTAAGTCTAAAAATTAATATGTAAAAGTAAGGAGCTCTCTCTAATAAAAGTAAAAAAAATCTTTTAAGTAGTATTATAAAATAGAGTTACTAAATTATTTACTAAAAGTTTTAAAATTTTTATAACACTTAATAAATAAAGCCTATCCCCTTAATTAAATATCTTATAGCTAAAAAATAAGAGTAAGTTATATTAATACCCCTATAGACCTAAAGGGTACTATTAAAAACCTACTAAGTAGTATTACCTTTAATTAATATTAATAGGTACTTATATTAGTTATACTACGCCGCTTTTTAAAAAGAATAAAAAAAAGCTCTGTAAGTATCTTAAATTTACAGGGGGGTAAAAAAAAGAAAGAGTAATTAAAAAAGATACTATTTTTAAAAAATTATATACAATTAATTACTAAGCCTAAAAATACGTGAATTATACCGTTTTAAAAAGAAAGTAATAGAGATTTATATTAGGATTTTAGTTACGTCCTATTTATTACCTGTAATAAATTAAAATTACCTAAAAATTACTAATTTTTTAACCCCTTTTTTAGGTTCCTATAACTTTTTAGTTAGTAAATATATTTAACTAAAATTTTAACTATACCTTTTTAGGCCTAGTATAGGTTACGTAACTAGATTTTCGAAGTATATTAGTAATCTAATAATAAAATTATATTAATTATAAAAATACTGCTAAGACTTATATAATTAATAATTACGTAATATATTATTAATATTATAGTATATAGTAATATCTTTTAACTTTTATAAACTTAAACTCCTATTTCCTTAAAATAGCACTAACTTTTTTAAAACTTAAATCTAAAGTTTAACTACTTTTAAAAGTAAATAATTCTCCTTTTTTAATTGCTACAACTCTAAATAAGTTAAAAAAACTATTTATAATACTATATAACGTATTAAAAATAAAAATAAAAAAGATTATAATATAAATAAGATTAAACTAAGATAAGTTTTAAAGTTAACTCTAAGAGAGAAAAGAGTTATTAATAGAGACTTAACTAGAAGTCCTAAAAAAGAAAATAAAAGACTATTAATAGAAAATAGTCTAGAGATTATAAAAAAGTTTTTATAAAACTTATTAAAAGAGGAGAAGTACTGTATTAATATAAGTACTAAAAAACCTCTTATAAATAAAGAAAATACTAAAAAAAATTAAAATACGCTAAAAAATAATTAAAAAATATAAAAAATATAAAATTAAATAAAATAATATTTTCTAATAAGTCAGTAATATAAAGTGGTAAAATTAGATAAAAATATTATAAAAAAAGGGGTAATACTAGAGTTAGAAAAAAAGTAGTTGCTAGCTAATTACAAAGTAAGTTATTTTAATTTTTTAAAATATTAAAAAATATAACTTTTTATATATTTTTAAGTTATGGTTTTAGTTTTTTAATATTAATTATATTAATTATTTTATAGGCCGAAACCTTACCCTATAAGTTTAGGGTGCAATTTAGGTAGGAGGTAGAAGTAATTTAGTATTTATTAAAATACCTAATTCTTCTACTTTTTATACTAGTAAGGACTATATAAATAAAGTCCTTATACCTAAGGTTAAATCCTATATAAAAAGGGGTAAGTTTTATAATCCTTTTTTACCCCTATTTTTAATAATATAATAATATGTATATATATTATATATATTTATATACTAATCGAACAAATAGTGTGGCTGTGGTGGCTCGGGGCAACCAAAAGGGGTTTTAAAAAAGGAGGAGTATATATATACCTTTATACTTAATGTGTCGAAAAATTCAGGTAAGGCTAGGTCGAAAAATTTATATATATATTATTATATTATATTATAATTATAATCTTTATAATAATATTAATATAGGTTGGTAATTTTAACAAGACAACGTCCCTATTTATAAAACTAAAGACGTTTTAACTTAGTTTAAAAATAATAAAATTAAACTATTTCTTTACCCAGCCTATAGTCCTGATTTAGCCCCTATAAAAAATATATAAAATATATTAAAATTAGGGCTAATTAAAAATAAAAAGGCTAATTTAGGTATAGGAAATAGTTTAAATAGTATAAAGGCCTTTAAAAGAGCTATTAATAAGAAGTAGTATAAAATACTTTAAGAAGCTATTAATAATTATATTTTATTACTCCCTTACTATTATAAGGCGGTTATAGAAGCTAAAGGCTACTATACTAAGTACTAGTAATATATTATTTACTAGTTTATTATTAAAAATGTAAAAAAGTGACTTTTATATATAATTATATAATTAATATATAAATATATAAAAATATTTAATATATTAATATAACTTAGTATCTATTATTATATATAAAAAAATAAGCAAATTTTACACCTTAAATAAAAAGTTATAATAGCCTAAAATAGGGCCCTAAAAATTTTCTATATTTACTAATTTTTTTTTTCACCTGAACCCCTTAGTAAGCAGCCCCTAACAGGATAAATAGAATCTCTTAGTCTTTCTCTTTAAAACGCTATTTTTTTTTATATTTTTTTAGCTTACTAAGTAATAAGTTATATAACTTTAAAAACGGTATCTTTTTTAATTACTTTTTCTTTTTTTTACCTCCCTGTAATAAATTTACAGCTCTTTGTAATATACGTAAGTAAAAAAAATAGTTTAAAAAAATAGCTTATAGAGTAAAAGGCCTAATAAGCTAAAATTCTTTAGCTCTTTTGTATATATAGTTATTAATCCTTTATTTATTATAAATAGTAAATTAAAAAAAAGTAATAGTATATATTTTATATAAAATTATAATACATATATACTCTCTAAAAGTACTATTCTTAATAATAGTACTACTTTATATCTAGTAAATAATAGATTACTACTTATTTTAGAATCCTTTAAAAAAAACTAATAGTATCTATACTATTAAAGCTAAAATATAAACTTTTTTAATCTTTAGTACAGGAACCTAAATAATTAAAAATACTTTAAATAGTCTAAATAAAAACTCTATAGAAAACCTTATATTAAAAAATATAGCTATTATAAAAGAATTTTACTTAAATATAGTATCTAAAACTCGCCTATATAATAAAAGACTTTAATACTTAGGCTTAAATAATATACTACGTATAAAATCTTTAAAATAAAGTCTTATACTTATAATACTTACTTATAAATATAACCTAATATTTATTAAATATAAGCTACTATTCTTCTATCCCTTAGTTTAAAATATAATACTAGTCTATTAAAAGCTCCGTTTATAGTTAATATATTTATATATTAATACTAAAAATATATAGTACTAAAAAGTAAAATACTTAAATTAGAGAGCTTTATATACTCTAGTCTATAAAGCGTAAAATATTTATATTTTAAGTACTAAGCATATATATTATAAGTAATATTCCCTTATATATATAACTTAAGTAATCTTTTAAAAACTTAAAGAGAAATTACTATAACTATACTAGTGTATTTTATAAAATCTCTTTAATATACCTAAAAGAAAGCTCAGAAAGTAGTAAATATTATTAATTAAAAATAACTATAATAGGAAAGTTTATATATAGAGCCTATAGGTAAAGTTACTTTTAAAACTTATAAAAGTATTTTTAAATTTTACTATATATATATATATACCTAGTATAAACTTAAAATTATAAAAAATTTTTAAAATAATAATATTATTACCTATCTATAGTATAGAAGATCGCGTATTAAAAAATAAATAAAAGAGTTTAGTATAAGTATTAAAATACTACCTCCCTATATATATAAGCTAACCAGCAGCACTAAACGCGCTAGCTAAAAAATTATTAATAAAACTATTACTATAAAACTTAGTATAAACTTACTAGAGAAGCTTTAGCTAAAAATTATAAAAATAGTTATAGTATTTTATAATATTAGTCTAATAGCTTCTAAAAATATATAATTTTTAAATAAAATCTTTTATAGCTAGTTTAGATAGTATTTTTATTACTATAAATTTAAACTTATAAAGCACTAAACGGCAGATCCACGCCTAAATTAAAATAATATATATACTTATAGTTATTATATATATCTACTAAATAAAAATCGCGTAGCTAGGCGTAATAAGTATAAATTTAAAGTAAATCTACCTATCTATATTAAATATTTAGTTAATTATATAGCTTTTAATATTTATAAAATATAGATACTATTGCTTAACTAGATTATTATAACGTATAATATTACGTTTAATAAAACTCTTTTTTATAAAAAAAAAAGAATATCCTATTCTATAAGAAAAGGCTATAAAGTTTATAAATATTTTATATATTATTAAAATTGTAGATATAAATAAAATATTTAATAAAATTCTTAATATATAAGCCTATAACTCTAATAAGCTAAAAATTAGTAAAAATATCGCGTAATTTAAGTAGTAGCTTAAAAGTACTTTAGCGCAGATCTTATCTTATCTTTTTAGCTAGTTAATTAAGTAAAACTTTATATAAGTAGTATATACGTAAGCTATTAATATAATTAGCTAATAGTTATAAATCCGTATATTATATAATATAAATATTAATCTAATCTCTTCTTAGCCTACTCTAGAGTTTAAAAAACTTAAAAGTATAAATTTTAAAAAAAATAAATACTTTAGTATTTCTTATAAAGTATACTTTAGTAAAGAAGTAAAATAGTTTAAAGTAAAAAGCCTATAAAATTCTTAAATAATAAATAAAAGCTTATCTAATACTATTACTTAAATTAGTAATATAGAGCTCTTCTTGTTAAATAAAATAATTAATACCTATACTTATAGGACGTAGAAACCTATAAAAAAACTATAGTTTAATTATTTAATAAAGCTAAAAATAATATAGATTAGATTTTAAAGATTATAATAAACTAAAAAGTAGGGATAAAAATCCTCTTAGTATTTATATATTATTAAGTCCTAATCTAAAGAGTAAATTATTACGTAATATAAAGCTTATAAGCGCTTTATTTAATAGTATAAATAGCTCTCTCTAGTATAACTTTATAAATATATTAATTTTTAGTATAAATCTTATACAGAAAGATCGTAGAGAGTTTATAATTATTAATATAATAGTTTAAGCTATTATATAAAATAGGGTCTTAAAAAAGATAATATTTTAAAGTAAAGTTTATATATACTATAATAAGCTTTTAAAAAAACTAATAATATAGAAAGTAATCTCTTTATATTTATTTAGCCCGCTCTTTTACTAAACTATATATAAAAAATAAATTATACTCTTTAAAAAATAAATTTAGTAAGTAGTTACGCGCTTTAATAGTACTAAACGTCTACTTCTATTTAAGTAAGTATTTATCTATAAGTTTAATTAGGATAATAACTTTATAAAATATAAAGCTTATTTAGTTATTAAAGACAACTTTTAGTTAAGAGATACGCTTTTATTAATATATACTATAATACTTATAGCGTGCTTTTTTTATATAGTTATAGTAATTATAATAAAATCTAATTTAAAAATTTTATAGCTTAATATAATTAGTACATTTCTTACTACACTAATTAACCCCTTAAATCTAGTATAATATAAACTACCTAATAGCTATAAGTAAAAAGATAGCTATATAAAGCTTAATTAAGCTTTATATAGTCTATATAACTTACCTATATTATAGTATAAAAAATTTTCTAGTACTTTAGCTAAGCTTAGCCTTATCTACTTAAAAAAAAGTTTTATTTATTCTTTAATATAGATCGTAAGATCTTTATACTTTTTTATATAAATAATATTCTACTTCTATACTATAAAATTTATTAGTAAAAAGCTTTTAAACTACGTAATAAATTTTTAAAAATATATAAAATAGAGGTGCGCAAAGCTATAAAATACTATTTTAAAATATAAATAATTAAAAATTAAAAGAATTAGACGATTACGCTAATCTATAATTTATATATTAAAAAAATTATAAAAAAATTTAAAATAGCTAATAGAGCGCTTTTTTTACTAACGCCTTTACTGTTAAAAGAGCTAGTTAAAAATAAAAGAAAAGCGATAAAAACTAAAATTAAGATATATTAAAATTATATTAAATTTATATTTTATATTACTATTATAATATAACCGGATATAGTATTTACTATTTTAAAACTTTTTTATTTTTTAACTAATTTAAGCAAAAAATACTTTACTATAATAAAATATATAATTATATTTCCCTATAAATTACGCTTTTAAGTAATCTAATATAAAATATATAAGGGCCTAAAACTTATAATTTATTTAAACACTTGATTTATAAATAATTTAAAAAGTAGATAATCTTTATATAACTATATTATTATATTATTTAGGGGTATAATTATTTAGAAAACTATAAGGCAGGCTACTATTATAATATTAACTATTAAAGTAGAGCTCCTTACGCTTAAATATATAAATAAAAAAATAATAGCTGTAAAGCGCTTTTTTAAAAACTTTATTTTAAATTTTAGAGCTACGTAGCGTATATTCTATAATAACTAATAAATAATTAGGCTAATTATAGGTAAAAATAAGTATATAATTACCCGTTTATACTATATAAATATATAAAATATATAGTAACGCTAAAAATACTTAAAAAAAAATTTAAAATTAAATATTTTTAAATAAGTGTCGTAATATTAAGGCTTATATACCCTCTCTAATTACGGGTTAATTACGTAACTAGGTTACCTAATTACTTACCTATTATATATATATTTAATCTTAATTATCTTATCTTAGAGATAGTATTAATTTACCTTTTATTTTAAAAATAAGTATTATCTAGTTTACTATAGTTATAAATCTAGTATTTTAGAATTATAAAATAATTCTCTCTACGCGACTTAACGCTAGTAGGTATTTATTTTTATATACTTTAATTATTTCTTACTGTTATACTAACGTATTTAATTATTAAACTAAGTCTATTCCCCCTCCTTTTTTAATTACCTATTAATTAGTCTATTATAATAACCGACTTAATTCTAATAGAGTCTTATTAGTTAATAAGCTAATTAAATTAGCCTAATTAATATATATAATTCTAATTCCTTACTATACAGAAAAGGATCTAGAAAAAAGTTAACCCTAATAAAAAAAATATTATCTTTATAAAAGATTATTAATTATAGTACCCTTTACTTTTAATCTAACTAGCCCTTTTAGATACTAATAATTTTATAATAAGGAAATAATACGAAAAGGATCTTAAGAAATATAAAAATTAAGTAAAGTAATACTCTATATAAATAATAGAATATAAAACACTATTTACTAATTAGTCTATAAATAATAATTGTTTTAAGAACTTTAGAAACTAAGTAAATAAAATATTATACCCTAATATATTAGAGCTAATAATAATTAATATTTTTAATTACTAGAAGTTAATATTTTAAAAAATAATATATATATTTAGAGCTAATTTTATACTACCTAATACTAATATGTAAAATCTAGTACGAGTATAGTACTATATTTATTTTAAAAAAGCTAAATATAAGAGGCAGGATCCTAAATAATAGTATAATAAATAAAAACTTTTTTATAGAAAGGCGTATATATATAAAATACTTAATATAAAAAGAGAAATAACTATTTATAATTTCCTAATTATACTAGGGTAAAAAATCGCTTCTAACTAGGCGTAATTAATAAAACGTAATATTACGCGTAATTTAATACTTAAATAACCCCTTTTAACTCTAGATAAGATTAGAAATATTTTTTTAATAATATTTTAATAGTAGTCTCTACGTACTAATTATAAAAAGGGATTAGTAGTATTTATAACGCTAAGTAGATATAACTCTAATACTAATTTAAATACTAATAAAAATTAGAATAAGCGTTAAACTAAGCGTAAGTCTACCTATCTATACTTAGAATCTACTTATTATTATTAAAAGTTAATTTATTACTGCAGGCTTAAGACTGCAGTTATAAAAAAATATTTAAAAAAATTACTACTAATTATACTTTCTAGCGCCGATAAAAAGAAGATTTTTAATTACTTATAATAGACTAAATATACTAATCTATAAATAAAAATTAAAAAGAAAGGTTTTAAAAATTAAAAGGCGAATACTAGTACTAAGATAGTATACTTAAAAAAAATTATAGCTACTATTATAGATCTTTTAATACTTATATTAAATAAAAAAAGTATAGGAGTTTATAGTACTATAATATTTAATATATATTTTTTTTTAAAGAGTACTATTTTAGATAGTAGTATTACTATATATTTTATTAATAATACCTTGATGCTTATTTCTAGAATATTTAAAAAAGTAACTAAAATTAAGAGTATTATAGCTAAAATATAGGTATTAGTAATTATTAAAATAGGTAACTAAATTCTAAAGTAAGTCTTATATAGTATAAATAGTCCTTATATAAAAAATTTAATACTTAAAGATATTATAGTAGTAAAAGGCTTTTATATTAATATTATTTTTAAAGCTTATTTAGAGAAGATTAGTATTTAGTACCTAAGTTTTAATTATACTTTATATATAGGTACGCTAAAGTAGAATATTATTTTAATAAAACTACTATATAAGTATAATCTTATATTTATTAAATATAAGCTAATTACCTTTTACTCTATAATTAATACTATAATAGACAATCGTAAGACTTAGAAATTATAAATTAATTATTCCTATATTAATAGCGAGTAAATATAGTATTAGTAATTAGGGTATTTAAAAAAAGCAGTATTATAAATATTAGTATAATATATTTAGAATATTAAAATTAATAATATAATTTATTTAAAATACGTATACTACTCTACTATTTATATAATATAAGTAATTTTTAAAAAACTAAGGGAATAATTACTATAATCTTTCTTTTAAGTATTATAGGACTTTTTTAATATACTAATAAGTAAATTAGGCAAGTAATAGAGTATAATCCTAAAAAATAACTTTAGTAGAAAAATTTATAATTATAATCTTTACTAAAAAGGCTTAAAATTAATTATAAAAGTCTTTAAGGACTTTACTAAGCTACCTTTTACGTAATATAATTTTAAGATTTATATATTTATTTAAGATAATAATACTACTATAGTACTATAGCATAGTCGCTTATATTTTAAAAAATAGATAGCTAATTAAAAAATTAAGCTTATTATAATCCTATTATATACTTATAAACTAAATAGTAACGCTGAGAGGGTAGGCTAAAAAATAATTTTAAAAGTAATTAAGATATAATTAAGTACTAATCTATTTACTAAGCTCTAGTTTAAGATAATAGATACTATAATATAGTTATATAGGATAAGTCTATTATTATTCTATAAAATACGATTACTAAATAAAGTATTTAATAGTTAGTTTAAGTAGTATTTTAGATAGTAAAAGCCTATAATTATAAAAAATATAATAGTAGATTTACGCTCTAATTAGAGTAAAATTTACGTATATAGCTATTATACTTACCCTTTAAATAAAAAATACTTAGTAGGTTATAATAAGCGTAAATTTAAAGTAAACCCGTAGGGCTATATTAGGTATTTAATAAGCTATTATACTTTTAATATTTATAGGATATAGGTCTTAGTATTTAATTAGATAATTATAACTTAAAATATTATTTTTAATAAAAAGCTTTTCTATAAGAGGCTATCCGATTATAGGATACCTAAAAAAGAAGTAGTTTTAGTTATTAAAATACTTTATAAGAATAAATTTATAGACTTAGGCGTAGTATTTAATAATATATACTTACTAAGCTAGTTAGATAAGTAGATAAGGAATAATAAATACTTAAACCTTAATTATAAACTTAAAAGTGCTAATTATAGTTAGCGTAAAAAAGTAGTAAACTAAGCCCTTTTTAGTACTACTAAGAACTTAATAGCTATATAAAATAATTACTTAGCTAGTAATTATTTAAGAATCTATATAATATTAAATAAATAATTAAAACTTATAATTTTAAAAGTAATACTAGCGCTAAACACCGCTTAGAGTAATTTTATAAAAAATTAAAAAATACCTAATAGCTACTAGAAAATATATAAAACTAGAAAAACTAGTTTATTAAATTCTAAAAATAATTTTTAAAGTTTAGAGTATAATTCCTCTATAGTTACTTTTTAAATTATAAATAATATTTTTATTACTATAAGTAAAATAAAAATATTATTAGCTTAACGCTGCTAAAGGCGTAATTAGAGTTAAATAATATAATTAAGTAGAAGGCTATAATAGTAAAGACCTAAAATTAAATATATAAATTTGCCCCTTTATAGGAGGCGACCTAAAAATAATAATTTAGGTAATTAGCTAGAGAGTAGAATAAATTTTATAAGTACTTATATAGTAATCGCGGATCTATAAAATAATAATTTTTAAATTAATTTTATATATATATTCTTTTTTAGCGCTATAGAGGTATACGCTAATCTATAAATATATATTACTTTTAATACTATAGTAATAGCCGTAATATTTAAAAAAATATTAAAAATATTATTTTTTAATTATTTTACCCGCCGTAATCTATATTATATATATAGAGATAATTTTCTTTTACTATTTATAACGTAGAAGCAGCTCGCTTTATATTTTTTTAGTAATAGATTTAAATAAGTCTTATATATTAAAATTAATACGTTTCTAAAGAAAGAAACCTAAAAAAAATTACTAAAATAGAAGTAAATAGCTAACTTTTACTATTAAAATAGGTCTAGACCTATAAATTTAATTAAAATAAATATTTTATTAAGTGTAAAGCCTATATTATTATAAAAGGTAATTTTTAAAAGATTAATTTTATATAATTAATATATACCGTTACGCTCGTAGTAAAATTATTTTAAGTTATAATAGCGTTTATAATAGAATTTAACCTAAAAATTCTATAGTATAATATTATTAAAGTATTTTTTAATACTTTAATATTAATAGAGAATTTAGTAATATATAAATTATTTAATAAATTTAAGAAGTAAAATATATACATTAGACTTAACTAAGTATTATATAGCCTACGCGACTTACCTTATCTTTAATATAAAAAATTCTTAAACTTACTACGCGCTATTAGGCTTATAGTATTATAAAAAAAGTTTTATCTCTTTTTTAATTATAAGAAGACGGTCTTTATTCTATTTTATATAAATAATATTTTATTATTATTTTATAAAAATTATAAAGTAATAGTAAAATAGCTTTAAAGCTAGATTATTTTAAAATATAAAATTAAAGCAAAGGGGCCTATTTAATAGTTTTTTAGAGTTAGGGTAATCTATAATTATAAAAATAAAATAATTATACTTATTTATAATATATATATTAATAAGATTATAAAAAAATTTAGTTTTAATAATAGTAGTAGCTTCCCTAAAACGCCTCTTTCTTTAAAGAAGCTTATTAAATTTACTAAAAAAGCTTCTAAGAAGGATATTAAGTAATATTAAAAATATATAAAATTAGTTTTATATATAGCGATTATGCTTCGACTAGATATTATATTTATAATTTTAAAGCTATTATAGTTTTTAATAAATCTAAGCTTATAGTACTTTACTACTATTAATAGGGTAATTATTTACCTATATTATACTCGCTAGTAGGCGATTTAATATAGCTAATATAATAAACCTAATTTTATAATTTATAAAAATATATTATTTACTAATAACCCTAAAATAAAAAGATTATTCTATAACTATATTGTAATAATATTTAGGGGTATAATATTTTAGAAAATAGTTAAATAAACTACTATTACTACTTTAATAATAAAAGCTAAGCTAATTACTTTAGAGTATATAAATAAAAAAGTAATAGTTTTAAAGCGCTTCTTTCGCAAAATTATATTTAATTTAGAATCTATTTAAAGAATCTACTATAATAATTAATAAATAATTAGGCTTATAGTTAGATCTAATAAAAGAATTATAACTTAATTATACTATATTAATATTTAAAATATATAATTATATTAAGAATATGCGAAAGAATTGTTTAAGATAATCTATTTATAAATTAGAGATATACCTATTAATAAATTAATAAAGACACTTACGTAATAATAATTTATACGCTTTAAAGAGCTGCTTAATTTATAAAATATATAGTTACTAATTATTAAGTAAGTAAAAAGTAAAAAGAAGAGAGCCTATTAGGTTTTATCTATCCTAAATAAAAGAAATCTAAATAAAAAAAATTTAAAATAAAGGAAATTAATTATAAAAAGAGTAGATAATTACGACTATAGTATAACTAAAGCCTTATTAAGTAATTTATATAGCTACTTATACTTATATATTTTAGTTTTATTAAACCCGCTTAGAGTCTAAGTAGAATAAAAGTAACTTAAAATCTAAAATAGATAAAAACAGCTAGAAGTCTAAAAAAAAAAGACTCTAACTATAAAGATATAACTTGCTCTTTATCTTCTAATACTCTAGTAAAGTAAAATAATTATAATTATAATACTGCTACTTTAATTTTATATACGTATTATAGCCCCTTAAGAATAGATTAAACTACTCTTAATTTAAACTTAAGATAGATTTATTTAAGCGGCTAGTAAAATTCTCTTTTAGATTAATAATTTAGTTTATTATTTAAATAATATTATTAGCTATCTACTACTTAAATAGATAATAGCGGAGTGCTAGATAAAAATTAGTAATAGCTAAAATACGCTTAAAAGAATGTTTATAAGCCGAATTATTATAGCCCTAGCTACTAAAAATAGGACCTAAATATTAGTTCCAATTAAAAAAGACTAATAGACTTTAATTACCTAATAATATTATATTAGTATTTAGTACTAAAGAAGCCTAATACTATTTAAAAATTTTATAGGCAGCCTTAAAAGCAGATATAATTTTATTATTAAGCTATAAAGTATTAATATAATCTATAAACTAAAATTTAAAAAATAATTATTTACTTTAGGGTTTGTAGTATCGTGCTTAATTATAAGTTTAATAAAGATTATATAAATAGTATAAATACTAATAGAACTATAATAATTAATAATATATAATAGATATATAATTAGTAAGATATATAGTAAATTATATATATAGATTATATAATAATAGCAGCGCGTATTTATAAAATTAAAATTTTTAAAATAGGCCTTTATTAAATTACTAGATAAAGCGCTGCGTATATAGGCTTTATAGTTTAAAATAAGCTGCTTACTAGACTTAAAAGGTAGCTTCTTTTTATTTTTATTAATTATCTAACTACCGCTGCCCTACTTTTTTTTATTATAGTTTAAGACTAGAGGATTATTATTATTATTATTATCTAATTTAAAAAGATTAAAAAAAAATAGCTTTTATAGATTAACTACTATAATTATTATAATTACTATAACCGCTACGCCTGTAGCTACTATATTACTACTTATTATAAGTAAAAAAGTAAGTACTAGAACGTCTAAAAGTATTTTATAATTAATTAGTAATACTTAGATAGGTAAAATAGAATAATAATAGCAGCGTTACCTACTATAGTAAAGATTATTATAAACTAAAAAGAAAAAAAGAAAGATAATTTAAGTAGCTATTATACCTAACTAGCGTAAATAAGCCGCTTTTACTTATATAACCTGCTGCCTATCTACTACGCTTATAATTTTACCTGCTTACTAAATATAAAAGGTATAACTAGTTAAAATAAAAAATAATAATTAATTATAAAATAATATAAAAAATAAGTCTTACTTAGGGCAAACTAATAAAATAAGCTACTATAGATAATTAGCTAAATAGATTACCTAGAGCCGTAAACTTACTATAAGAATAAATAATATCTAAATCTATAAAAAGAAAATCTAATAAAAAGAATTAAGTACGCTATAAGTTTTGTAATAAGATATTATAAAAATAAAATTTACTTTAATTTGCCTTAAGTAATTTCTAAATAGGTTTACTACTTAAATATAGCTTACCTAGGGGGTGTGTTATAATATTAAAACTTATATACCCTTTTTAATTACGGGTTAATTACGTAACTAAGTTACCTAATTACTTGCCTATTATATATATATTTAATCTTAATTATCTTATCTTAAAAATAGTATTAATTTACTTTTTACTCTAAAAATAAGTATTGTCTAGTTTACTATAATAAGTAATATACTAGCTAATAGGTTAATAAAAGCTTTTATAACTTAGCAATTCTAAAAATTTAGAAAGTAACTAAATTTTAAAAATATAAAAGAAAAAATTATAAAACTAGAATTTTAAGAAGTTATATAATAATAAAACGTAAAGCGCTTTAAATTAAATATTAAATAGTTTATAAGCTATTATTTATAATAAATAATTTAAAACCGCACTGCTTAGAAAAACTTTATAATAAAAAAGTAGAAAAAATAATAAAATAATAAAAATTATATAATAACTCTAATAAAAAGGTTTAATAGATTAATAATTTTACTAGCTTACTAAATTTTTAAATAGCTTAAGTACGGCGTAAAGTAATTTTATTAAAAATATTATTTATAAAATTACTGCCTAAGTTTTTATCTATTTTAATTATCTACCTAATAGCGGTTTATAATTTATTAAATTTTATAATTTATAAAATCTACGTTAGTAAAAATTACTAAAAGTAGATTAAAAGACTATACCTTTTTATAAGTAAGCTCTTTCGCCTTCTTACTATAGAGCAGCTTATAATAAAATAAAAAGTATTTAGTAATTTCTTAAACACGACTAAAACTATAATAATAAATATATAATTTTCCTAAATTTTTTAGATTAAGATATTAGTATATATAAGTTTATAGTTATATTTACTTTTATATATTTAGCAACGAGAGTCTTATATTTTAGTATTATAGTAATTTCTATTACTTTTATTAAATAGAGTACTATCTAAATAATAAAAATAAAATATAGGGCGCTTTAATCTTATAAACTATTAGTAATATTAAGCTATATAAATACTATTTAATAGTTTCCTAACTCTTTTAATTCTAATATTAAAAAATAGATAGAGCTTAGAAAAACTATAAACTAAAATACTTAAAATATTTTTTATTAATATAATTTTTATTGTTATAGTATAATAAAGTCTATAATATAAATAATTAACTATTTTTATTTTTTTTAAATTTACTTTTAGATTTACTCTCTACTATAGGGCGTAGCCTATTTTTTAAATCTAATCTAGTAGAGTTTAAAAAAGCTAAATTTAAAAAAATACTAATAGCGTTTTACGCCTAAAAAAGCTAAACTAAAGAAATAAGCTAAATAGATTTAATAATTTTAAAAGTCTTCTAAAATTTTTATTAGTATTAAGCTTTTTATATAGATATTATATACTTTTAAACTAGCTTTTAGATAACTATTTAGAAGCGCGATATAGGTATTAAACTAAAAAAATTTTTAAAATTACTAGGCAGCAGATTAGGAAGATTTTTATAAGCTTATAATAATAAGGGGAAAAGCTCTTCTAAAAATTAAAATATTTTTAAAACTTTTTAATTAAAAGGGAAAAGAAAATTTTTATCTATTAGAGATACAGAATAATTATTTAAAATTTATAATAATAATATATTATTTTATAAAAAAAAGTAGGTAATCTTCTAAATATTATAGTATAAGAGTTTTTATTTAAGTTATAGAAATTTTAGTTTAAAGCTAAATAGTACCTTAGCTCTACTAAACTATTTATTATTAATACTCTTTATACTTTTTATTTTTTTTCTTTTTTACTTATTTTTTCTTATAGAGAGTAATTACAGGCTAAAGAATAGTAGAAAGTAAAATACTAAAAGCTAAAGAATTAAGTTTTATTAACTTCTTACTAACTTTAGTAAACTTATAATATTTAAAATACTATTCTCTTTTAATTATATTTAGATTATTAACTATATTATTATAAAAGAGATTAAAAAACTTTATTTAAAACTATTAAATAAAGATTAGCAGAGTTTTTAAGAGATAAAATTAAAACTTAAAAATTTAAAAAAACTCTAAAAAGTAAAAATTAAAAAAAGTATTATAGTTTACTACAGTTACAGTAATAGTAATATAAATAATTAATTTATAATACTTATAATAGTTAGAGAGCTTAAGAAGCTATTTAGAAAAATAAAATTAAATAAAAAAATATAAAAATAGTACGGATAGTATAAAAAAGCGTAAAAATAATAGTTAAAAGTATAAAAAGAGTAAGAATTATTTTAAAAGAATTAGTAGAGAGATTATATAAATACTTTTTATATTATTAATACTAGTATACTTACTGTAATTAGTTTCTTACTTTAAAACTCTATTATTTAGTAACGCTACCCGCTAAAAATCTACTTAAAAAAGCTTTTATTAAAATTAATTTTATAGCTACTATAAGCTTAAAAAAATTAATTTTTATTTATTTAGATAGTTAAACTATTATTATTAGTTTAATTAGAGGGTATATTACGGAAAGATACTTTAGAGTTTATATTATTAGCTTATAAAACTTTTTAAAATAGAAAATTTATTCTCCTTTATATATATATATTACGGCTTTTTAGCACTTTCTTTTATAGAGGTAGTCTCTATTTGTTAATCTTAGAATCTAGTAATTTTTAGCTTATTTTTCCTCCACATATAATAAATAGTAAAAAAAAATAATCCTATAAATACTTTTATAAAGGGTAAATTAAATAGTTTTTTTATATAATTAGTATTTTTTAATACCCGCTTTTATAGTATTAAAGTTTTAATTAATAAACTAAAACTTATATAAAATATTTAATAATATATTTTATATATTTTTTATATTTTAAATTATATATTCTCTATCGCATAAATTACTTTTTAGTATATTTTTTTTATATATTATATTCTTTTACTTTATTATATAAAAGTTAACAAAAAAACTTTTAAAGTATTATATTTAAAAAAAACCCCTATACTTCTTTTATATATCCCTAATCCTCCTCTATATTAATAAAGAAAAAATAAAAACAAAATAAAAAAAAATATAAAAATATTTTTATATTTTTATATTTTAAGTATAATACTTATATTAAACCCCGTGTGATTATTATATATAACAACTATATATATTATTTTAAAAAATTACTAGAGTATAATACTTTATAAAAAATAAAGGCTTAGTATTACTACTATATTTTTATATATATAGTTATAGCTCTAATACTCCGCGTAACTATATAAGGAGTATATAAAAATAGTTTTTGTAATAAATAATTTTTATAGTAAAGAAAGTTAAATTAGTATTATTAGGTACAATAATTTTAATATTATATAAAAGTAACTAGTACACCGTATATTTATAATTTTATAAAATATTACTATATAGAAAGAATTATATAGGGATATATATATATATTAATATAAAAAGCTAATAAAAATACCCTATTAGTAGTAGTCCTAATAAGAAAAGTAATATAAATTTAATTACTAGGTACGGGAGCCTATATAAGAGTAAAACTAAAAATAATTATAATTTACTACTATTACTACTATTATTAACTATATAGAATAAAAGATATTTTAAAAATTTTATTAAAGATTAACTCTATATAAAAACAAATTGCTAGAAAGTTAAAAAAGAAAAAAATAATATCTAAAACTACGTATAAAGATAATAATAAATAAAAAGTATAAGAAAGAAATATTATAAAAAGAAAAAAACTTTTTTTTATATATTATTATTCTATATAGCTTTAGACCGGCCTTTCTTAAT
Organism: Pleoardoris graminearum; assembly: GCA_030770415.1. NCBI lineage: Eukaryota > Fungi > Ascomycota > Dothideomycetes > Pleosporales > Didymosphaeriaceae > Pleoardoris > Pleoardoris graminearum. Next base: position 332,133 of record JASEKS010000018.1, read on the forward strand.
TATTATATAATAACTTTTTACTTATATTTACTATAATTTTACTTTTTACTTTAGTATAATATATAAAGTTATTAACTTTTTATTTTAGTTTACTATAATTTTAATTAATAAATAGTAAAATACTATACTATTTTACTTTTTATTATTATATAACGCGCGAACAATAGACCATAATTTAGTTATATAAAAATATATTAAAATAAAGAGATACTTATATAGAACAGAGAACTATTTATTTATATATAAAAAAAGATATAGAAGAAAAGAGTATTTATATAGTATTACTATAAAAAGAAGAATTACTAGTATATATAGAGTAGTTAACCTACATAGATTTACTAGTAATATAAAGTATATAAATTATATAACTATAGTTATATAATTATATAATCTATACTAGTAAGCAGAAACTTTATCTAACTATTATATAGATAGTAGAAAAAAAAAGAAAATATAACTATTTACTATTTATTATTTCGTACTATTTTCTACTTACTATAATATTACAGAGGACTATTACTCCGTATAAGTAGAGTATAGTTATCCTAACAGTACTAGTAAATTAAAAATAAAAAGTTAAAGGTAATAGTAAGTATTACTATAACTTTAGTTTAATACTTTAACTAAAACTTATTACGCATAGCTTCGCTAATTTAAAAATTTAATATTATTTATTACTTTTTTTATAGCTAATAACTTTTTATATAATCTTTTTTATTTTATACTTTATTTTTTAAACTAGTAAACTAGCACTTTTATAATTTATTAGTAGCTCGTTTAGGACTTTATAAAAAATTATTTTTATATTATTATTTACTACTTTTATATGCGCTTTACTATATTTAAAAAATATATTTTTATTTTACTATTAAATATTATAAATTTTTAAAATTAATATAAGTAGTAAGACTGTAGTAGTATATATAACTATAGCCTATACTAGATTAGTAATACTTTTAATCTAAATATTAAATTAGGCTTATTTATAACTAAAATTAATATAAAACGCCTAGTCTAATACTAGACTAATATAATTTTTATTATATACTCTAAACCCCTTTATCCTAATACTGCCTTAATAATTATTAATAATATAACGCTTCTATCTTATTTATATAACTAGATAATTTTTAACTATTAAAAATTATTATTAATATTAATATAGTATTATATCTACTATTATATTACTTTTTATAATTTTTTAAAAAATAAGTATATTAAAGAGCTAATTTATTAATTCTACGTACTATAGTCTATATAGATAAAATCTACGTTTAAAATACTATTTAGTAATAGATATAAGTAATTTAAGCTAGTATATAACTACCTACGCCTAAATCTCTATTATTTAGTCTTAGTATTAGGCTAGCGGGCTAATATTAATATTTAGACTTATACTAGTATAGTAGGAGTATTATAATATATTAGTATTTATACTTTTAAATTTAAGATAAAGACTTTACTATATAAGGATCTAACTAGTTTAGTTTTATTTTATATTAATAATAACTGCGCACTCGCTTTATTTATCTTAAAGCTTTTAAATAAAACTATTAGCAAATAAGATTATTTTACTTATAAGGTTTTATATATACTATTTAAGTTATATTTAGTTTACTTATTACGCGTTATTATTATAATTAATTATTATTTAAAGTTAGCTTAGTTAATAGCCTTTTTATATAATTAATGCTAGCCTATTTTAAATAATAGACCTAATAATATAAATGCGCTATTCTAATTAAATTACTTATTATTATAAAAATATAAGGAGTACCTGGTTACTAAAAAGGTAATATTTTATATTAATATTTTTTTATTTTAATTATATAAAGCGAGTTTCTACACAGTACATTTAAGTAAAGTTAAAAGTTTTATTATACTTTGTTAGGTACTTGCTAATAACTAATTTTATTTAATTTTATAAAGTTAAACTTATACTTTACTATTTATTTTATAATCTTAGTAATATATAGATTATTTTTAGTGCTATATTTTAAACTAATACTAAGGCCTATATATTTTACTAATAGTATTATATACATCCTATTACTAATTATTATAGAAAAGAGGTTAAGGATACTAAACTAAAAGATTTTAATTTTAAAAAAGTACTTATAAAAAAATTTTATAACTTTAATAAGCTTACTATACGCGGCCTAGCCTTAAATAAATAGTTAATTAATAGTAATACTTTAGAATCTTAAATAATTAATTATACTAAAAACTAAAATATAAATAAATATATTAATTTATATAATCTTAATAGTACTATATACTAGAAAGAATATATTTAGGACTATTTAGTAGTTATAGAAACTAATACTAATATTAATACTTTAGCTAAAAGGGAAAGACTTCTTTCTAATAAGTAAAAATTTTTATTTAATATAATTATTAACTATTTTAGAGCTATTTTAGCTAAACGTATCTTTTTTTATTATTTATTAATTTAAATAGCAAGACCGGTACTAAAAAAATTTATATTATTAAATTAATATTTACGCGACTTAAAGTATTAGTTTAAGGAACTAATACTTTTTTATTAATTATATAATCTACTCCTACTAGTATTACTATATTTTTTATTAATAGTTATACTATTAATAATTTTTTTTAAATACTAGTTATATATAAGGGTAGCCCTATAAAGCCCCTTAGTAGTACTATATTATAATAGCTTTAGGCTACTTTTATATTAATTTAATATATTATTATTAATAAAAAGTCTATAGTTAGTTTTAATTTACTTACCTAAATTAGTACTCGCCTAAAAGAAATTTAACTTAAGTTAGCTTATTAACTATTTACTAGTTTTAACGCTATTTTTTTAAAAAACTTTTACTAGTTACTACTAGTTAAGAAGTTATCTTTTTATAATACCTTTTTTTTATAAAATAATATCTATAGCCGCCTATAATAGTTATATAAATAGTGTACTAAAACTATCATTCTAAAAATTATATAGTAGTAATAAGGTAATATAAAAATTATGCTTTATAATACTCTTTTTTATTTTAAAACTAATAAAAGTACTTACGCTAACTAAAAACTTTTTTAAATAAAATATATATCTATACTTTCTCTAACTAAACTTAGTACGTTAAAGAATATACTTAGTCTTTATATATACTAAAAAGAAGTATACTAAATAAACTATAACTAACTCTAAAACTAATACTAGCCTATATTAGTCTATAATACTAAATATAATAAACTACCTTACGCCTCTATACTAGTTAATAAAACTAAAAATTTAAAGAACTAGCTTTTACTTTTTATTAGTATTTAAATAATGCTTCTTACTAATATATAAACTAAACGCGGTCTTATAAATAAAATAATTAAAAAAAATATTAATAGAATTTAATTATTAATTATATAGGATTATACTATAATTAAACTTTTAGCTATTTTTACTATATTTAAATAGTATATTAGAATAAAACTTTATAATACTAAATCTAAAACTATAATAATCTCTATATTTTTAATTTTACGTAAATTTATTTATAATACGGTAATAGTAATCTATATCTAATTTCTATTTTACTTAATTTAAGCTATTATTATTTATAAATTTTAAAACCTTAGTCTTTATTTTTTAAAAATTTTTATAACTAAAAAAAAAGACTTTATAGTTAGACTATTATATATAGCTATTTTACGTATATATAGTTTATGTAGTTTAGTATTTAATATATTATTGTTTTATTAAAAGTTAAAAGATAAAAAAAAAACGTCTAGGCTAGATAAAAAAAATAAAAGGAAGAGGGCAGCTTAATTACTAATTATCTAAAATATTTTATATATATAGTCTTTTATGGAGGTTATATTTATACTTTTCTTTTAACTAATAGTAAAGACTAATACTTAAGACTAATACTTAAAATTAATAATTAAGACTAGTGCCGCTGCAGCCCAACAAGTCGTTAGTTAAGTTATTACTCCACCAGCTATAAAATTCGAAAAATCCTATATTTAATAGGCCCTAGGTTATAGCGCCTTTGTTTTTACCTACCTTTGTATTAAGTAAGGACGTAGCGTACACTGAGTCGATACAGCTCCCATGGATAAACGTAAAGAAATATTTAAGACTAGTACTTTACCTTTATATTTTTATATTATTATTCTCTTATAGTATCTATAAAAAAGTATTAATTAAAAAGTAACCTATAATACTCTATATATAAAAAGGTATATATAGGATTTAATTATTTCTTTACTAAAAAAGATAGTTAAGTTTAATATTTTTTAGAACCGCTAGCCGCCTATTTTTAATAAAATATATTATACTTAGTATTTTTATTATTTTACTTTACTAATAAAAGTTTAGGGAAAAGTATTTATTTTTATTCTCTATTAGTAGGTATTAATACTAATACTATATTTATATATTAATCATATAAATAGTGTGGCTATAGTGGCTCGGGGCAACCAAAAGGGGTTTTAAAAAGGGAGGAGTATATGTATGCCTTTATAATACTAATACTAATACTTTACTTATAATATAAATATTAGGTAATAGGCTAAGTATAATTCTAGTAGCTTAGTCTATATAATTAAAAAAGTATATATATTTAATATACGATAGTTATATTTTAATAAATAGTAATATTTTATAGCGTAATAGTCTAAAAAATTACTATAATTAAGTTAGCAGTCGTATATTAGACTAAATATAGTTTTTCTTAGTAGATAATAGACGCTAAAATAGTAAAATAATAAGTTTATTATAGCTATTAGTATAGAAATAGTAGATACTTATTAATACTATATACTAAATAATAGTCTACTATATATTTAAATTAAAGTGGCCTACCCTATTTATTAGAACTTACTTACTTATAGTAGTATATTTTATTTTTAACTAAACTCCTACTTATATTTTTTTAAAACTAGTTTAGTATTTAAAACTAACTATTAAATATAATTCTGTAAAGTATTAGTTTAGTATTAGTTTAGTATATATTTATATATATATTTTAAAATTAGTATCGCTAATTCTATATTACTGTATAGCGCGCTTATACCCTTTTTTAAAAATTACTACTTTAGATTTACCTACTTATAGATCTTATAGTAGTATTAAAGCTCTTTATATAATAAGCTAATAAATATTACTCTTTTAGCTATATAGATTATCTTATCTACTTTTATAGCGCGTTGCTCCTATTTATTATTATTAATATTTATAGCTTTTTTCTTATTACTAGTAATATTTATAGTATCTTTTTTTTTTATTTTTTTTATTTATTATAGTACTAACGCTAATACTAACTCTAGTATTACTAAAACTTATATTATTTTAACTTATAGTATAAGTTACTAGATTAGTTAATATATTAAAAAATATACTAAAATATAAGAAAGTACTAAGCGTAAAAGATATATTACTTATTACTAAAAACGCTATACTAGTAAAAACTAATATATTATAAAAAAGTAATTAACTGTTAGAGTAGTAGTGTACTAGTAAATACTACTTTAGTATATTACATATAATTTATTATTTTTCTAGCAGTCCTTTAAGCAGTATTACTAGTATATTATTTTTAATTACTTTTTAAACTATAGCTTTTTATTACTAAATTATTTACTATACGAATCTAGTAACTATTAATATCTAAAATTATAACTAATACTTAAACTAATACTTACCTTTTTATTATAGTTACGTTATTAGTTTATATATATAACTACTTTTTTACTTATTTCTTTATTACTAGATTAGTACTATTAAGAATCGGTTATACTACTATAAGTAGCCTATAAGTATATACGTATAATTACGCTATTTAATTAACTATTTTATTATAATTCTACTATAATACTTTATTAAAAAGCTTTTATTTTACTATAGCATAAAGGCATACACATACCCCTCCTTTTTTAAAACCCCTTTTAGTCGTCCCGAGCCACCACAGCCACACTATTTGTTCGATTAATATACAAATATATTTACTATAGTATTCTTTTTAAAGTATTTATTAAGTAAATATTCTTTATTTACGTAATGCCTTTTTAACTCTTTAATATTTACTATTTTATATTTTAAAGAGGGTTACTAATACCTATAAAATATTAGTATTTATAAAAAGATATAGTAAAGTATAGATTATAAAATAGTAATAGTAAAAAACTAAAAAGGTATAGCTATAAGAGTAAAAGGTTATTATTATTATTAAGGATTATTTATTTCTTTACATTTATCTATAGGAGCTGTATCGACTTTATATACACTACGTTTTGACTTAATATAGGTAGGTAAAAACAAAGGCGCTATAACTAAAACATATTAAATATAGAATTTTTTAAATTTTATAGCTAGTAGAGTAATAATTTAAACTAATAACTTATTAGACTGCGACGGTAATAACGGCAGGTTAATAACTATAAAATAAAAATAATTTATTACGGGTAGAACTATAAGCTATATATAATATATTTAATATATAGCGCGTTTAAAATAGTAAACGTAATTGTTTTTTTCTTTCCTATAAATACTATATAAAGTTTAGAAATCTTTTATTATTATTATTATATTTATAATATTAGTATTCTAGCATTTAATAATTAGTTTACTAAGTAATTTTTAGCGTATAGTATAGACATTTACTAACAGTAATAACTAGCTAAATTATATTAAAAACTATTCTAATTTTTATCTCCGCGCAGTATAGCAGGCTAATTTACTTAATAAACTAAATTTTTTTGTTAATATTTTTATTTCTAATTTAATATTAACGCGCCTCTTTTTATTTAAGATAAATATAATTCTTAGTCTTAATAATACCTATAAAGATATTAAGGTTTACTTCTAGTTATATAGTAATATAGTAGACTTTATAATATAATAATATAAAAAAAGTAAAACTCTTTTATCTAAAATAGAGAACGACAGCGGCGGTAGTAGTAATAGTAATAGTATTTTAATAATAAAAAAAAGACTTTTTTAGAGTAGTAAAGAAAGTAAAACTCTAATAAAAAAAGCTTATTAAAATAATTAAAATTATTTAGGCGCGGGGATATATGTACACGTAAAAGTAGGGCTTTAAAATAGGTAGTAGTAGTAAAAGGGTATATTATAATACTATAAAATAGTTATATAGGACTATTAAGAGAGTTAGTAGTTATTTTAAAAAGACTAAAGAGCCCTATAGGGAGTACGGCGTTATTTTAATACTTTAATTATTATTAAAAAGGTTATAGATTATTAGCGCTAGTAGAAAAGTTATTATAATTACTATATAAGAAACTCGTTAAGAGTTAATTAATTACGTAATATAGTAAAAGTTTAAATAGCTAGCCTAGAATCGTATAATATTATAGCAATAACCCTAGAGAAGAAATTAAAAATTATTTATAGATTTATACGTACAGATATATTATATATAATTTATTATATAATTATCTAAAAATACTTTTATAGTAAACTACCTTCATTTTATATTATATATATTTTTATTTAGTTACTACGCAGTTATAATATTAGGTAGTTTAAGTAATATATTATTAGCTAAGTATAAAATATACCTAATACCTAAACTAATACTTAAATTAACTATATTATTTCTATATACTACTATTACTCTCTTTTTTACTTTAGTAAAAACGTGTAATTACGTATTTATATATAAACTTAAATATATTTATATACTTATTAAATTACCTAAAACAGTATAGCTAGCTAACTAGTAGATAGACTTAAGTACTATAAGCTATACTATATTTACTATATATATATATAACTATAAAGCAACTAATACTAAACTAATACTAGTTTTTATACTTACGTTATAGTTATACTATTTATTTTATATATATTAGTTATTTTTACTTTTACTTAGTTATCTTATTATAGTTATAAAAACTAGCTATACTTAGTAATAGTATATAAAAACTACTTTACCCTACTCTCTCCCTTTATATTTTATTTTCTTCTTACTTTTCTTTTTACTTTTTATATTATACAGTTGCTATTTTATTAAAATATAAGCTCTAATAATAATTATTACTAATCTAAATTCGCTTACGTATACCCTATAATACTTATAATATAGTATATACTAAAAAAAATAAGTTTCTACTAGATTACTACCTTAATTTTTATACTAAAGGCGGTAAAGATAGTAAATCTTTATTTATAAATATAATAAAATCGCTTTATAATAAATAAGATATTAGTCTAAATATTAGTTACTTACTAATATTAAATTAGAAGTTCTAATTTCTAAAATAAAAAGCTACTTAGTTTATAATAATTCTAATTTATAACATTAAAAGCGTATACCTAATTTTATAATAAAAATTAATAAGTCTTATTAGTATAACTTAGATAGTAAGTATTAGTCTTGTATTAGTCTAATATTATACTAACTTATTTTCTAGTCTACATACGTTAAAAAATTAAATATTATTAGTAATTTACTAGTTTTCTAATACGTATCGCACTATTTTAATAACTAATTTATAAAATTACTATAAATATTAGTCTAATACCAGATATACGCTTTAATAAAATATAATTAAAATACTATAGACTACTACTAAGTCCTACCTTATTAATTTCTTTAAATATAAATATTAGTATTATATAAAGAGAGGTAAAGTGTAGCGTCGAGACACTAGTCCAAAAAAATAAATATTAGTATAGTATTAGTCTTTACTAATATAAGCTAATATTTATAAATATAAATATAGTCGCTATTTACGTTAAGCGCGTTACTATTTAATAAAAGAACGTTTAGCTTATATACTATATAGCGTTAGCTATACTTAATAATAAGTATATATTTACTTAGTACTATTAATACCTATATTAGCCTTTAAATAATTTTTTTAGTTTTTATATTCTTTTAAGTATAAACTATAGTAAGAAAAAGCTTATATAAGTAAAAAAAAGTTATTAAGGGCTACGCTTAAGTCTAGACTTACGTCTAATATATAATAATTATATAAAAATCCTATCTTAAGCACTAATAAACTAAGTAGTATAAATAATAATAATTAATAAAATAATAATAAATTAATTATAGCTATTATCTTAAGTATTTTAAGGACTAATATCTTACTATAATAGACTAATATCTTAGCTACTTTGTCTAATAATACTTCTAAATTTTAGTTATCTAAAATTTTTAAACTAAAGAAGGTTTCTAAAACTAATAAAAAGAAAAAGATAACGCCTAGAAGTAACTAGTATAGTAGTATATACCTACCTAATACTATTTAAATAGTATTATAGTTTATTTAGCTTTCTCTTTTTTTATAATTTACTCTAGTTTTAATTCTGTCTAAAATACGTATATTAATTATAAAACTTAAAAAAAAAAAAAAAAAAAATATTACCTTATAACTACTTTTTAATATTTTTAAACTAAAAATGATTTTACTGTAAGTAAAAGTAAAATAGTTAAATAACTATTTAATTTTTTATTTTTTTAATTATCTAATACCGTCTATGAGGAACGCGATGATAAAAATTTATATATATATTTTTTAAAGACTTTTTTAATCCTACTTAGTAAAATTCTAGTTTAAATACTACTTAGTAAAATTTTACCGTAAATACTATTAATAAAAATTTATTTATAAAATATATTAATAAAAATCTCTAAATAGTTTTAAAAGTACGAAAAAAATATAGCGTTAATAGTTTTATATTTTTTATATTTTTAACTACTCTTTCTAAATCTCTAACTATTTTTTTAAAATAGCCTATAAATAATACTTAGTAAGATAAAAATAATAATACTTAAAATAATAATTAGTAGTAAAAATAGAAGTACCTCTTTTAATAATAAAATAGTAAAAATAGTTAATTTTTCCCTAATTTACCTACGCATAATTAATAGTAAAAGTAAAAGTAAAAGTAATTTTCTAAATAACAGAATAAAGAAAGTAGTTAACTTCCTCTTAACCTACCTATAAATATAAAATAAAATAATACTTTTACTACTATATCAGTTAGTATTAGTCTAGTACTAGTCTAGTATTAGCCCTTTTAGTATACTTACTTATTTTAGCTAGTAAACGAAGCTTACTAATTATTTTTAGTATATCTATACTATTATACTAACTATTATACTGTAAGTATTAGACTAGTATTTGTTTATATTAATTACTAATTTATATATAAAGTATTTCTTTACATTTATCTATAGGAGCTATATTAACTTTATATACACTACGTTCTTACTTAATATAGGTAAATAAAAACAGAGACTCTATAACTAGGGCCTATTAAATATAGGATTTTTTAAATTTTATAACTAGTAGAGTAATAATTTAATAAATAACTTATTAGACAGTAGGTATAATAACAGTAAGATAATAACTATAAAATAGTATATTTCTATAAAAGAAGAAGGCAATTAATAGTTTATTATAGGTAGAACTATAGGCCGTATACAGCGCGTTTAATAATAGGAGCGTAATATTTTTTTCTCCCTCTTATATAATACCTTCTAAAATATCTTCTTTTTTTATAAATTATTATAGCTAAGAGGACTTTAAAGCTCGCTTTTAGACGCCTAATAATTATAACTAACCCTAGCTAAAAATTAATAGTAATTTTAACTTTTACTAAGAACCTAGATAACTAGCGGGGCTATATTAAGGACTACTTAAAATATTATTATAAGCTTATAGAAGAGGCTAATCTAAAACTATTTTTTTTTTAGTATTTTTAGTTCTAAATTAGTTACTATATAACTTTTTATTCTTAAATATAAAATAATTTTTAACCTTAATAATATCTACGGCTTATACTTATATAGTAATATAATAAAGCTAGTAAAATAATAAGTTAAAAGTACTAAGAGCTTACTAAGTAAAATAAAGGGTAAAATAAAGAATAATATACGCTTAAAAAAGGGCGAGAAAGATTTTTTTAAGATAGTATAAAAAAAGCGGGCACAGCTCTAATAGAAGAAGTTTATTAAAATAGTTAAAATTATTTAGATATAGGGATATACGTACGCGTAGAAGTAGGGCTTTAAAGCTTATAGATAGTAGTAGTAGAAAGGTACGCTATAGCGCTGTAAGGTAGTTATAAAAGCTTACTATTAGAGAAGTTAGTAGTTATCTTAAAAAGACTAAGGGCCCTATAGAGAATATAGTATTATTTTAATACTTTAATTACTATCTATTTAAAAAGGTTATAGGTTATTAGGAATAGTAGAAAGTTATTATAGTTACTATATAAAAAGCTTATTAGAATAAGTCGGCGTTAATTACGTAGTAAAAGTTTAAATAGCTAGCCTAGGATTGCGTAACGTTACGGCAATAACCCTAGAAAAGGGGTTATATATAAAGTATAATAAATATATTTACCGCTAGTCTAGACTTAGTTTAAAAATTATAGGCAGTTATTATAATTTATAGGCAGGTTATACTTAGTTTATTAAGTCTTTTAACGTTATAGGCTTTTATATTATTTGTATCTATTAATAAGCTCTATATATAATCCTTTATAGATTCTTACGTATAACTTACTAAAGACTTTTATATACTTAATAATAGATAGATTCTGCCTTTTATAAATAGAATACTATTTATAAATTTTTTATTTTTATAACGTAAAATCTCCGTACTACTATCTAACCTCCTTAAGGAGTAGTCTAATCCTTTTACTTAAATTAGCAATATATTTTATAGTAACTTAATAACTTTTTTACTAGCGCTAATAACCTGCAACCTTTTTAATAGATAGTAACTAAAGTATTAAAATATAATATAGTACTTCTTATAGGATTTTTTAAATTCATTTATAATAATTATTAATTTTTTAATAATAAGTTTTAATACAACTACCTTACAGTACTATAGTATATTTTTCTCTTACTACCTACCGTCTATTTTAAAGCTTTATTTCTACTTTTATATATACGTATATCCCTGCTTATAAATAATTTTAACTACTTTAATAAGTTTCTTTTACTAAAACGTTACTTCCTTTACTGCTTTAAGGAAGTTTTTTTTTATTATTAAAGTACTATTACTACTACCGTCGTTATAACCGTTCTCTACCTTAAATAAAAAAGTATAACTTTTCTTTTACTATTCTTTTATAAATTTTACTATATCTTTATATAGATAAAATTAAACTTTATAGTTTTTATAAATATTATTAAGGTTAAAAATAGTATTTTACTTAAATAAAAAGAGGCGGTTTAGAATTAAGTTAGTATTAAAAATATTAACTAAAAAATCTAATTTATTAAGTAGCCTAGCTAGTCTTACTGCGTTAAAATAGAAGTTAGAGTAGTTTTTAATATAATTTAGTTAGTTATTACTATTAGTAAAAGTCTATACTATATACTATAGATTACTTAACTTAATTATTAAATACTAAAACGCTAACGTTGTAAATATAATAATAATTAAAGATTTCTACACTTTATAGTATTTATAAAAAAGAGAGGAAGCTACTACGTATACTATTTTAAACGCGCTATATACGGCCTATAGTTCTACTTAAAATAATAACCTATAAATACTCTATTACTATTCGATAGTTATTAACCTATTATTATTACTATTACCGCCTAATAAATTATTAGTTTAAGTTATTACTTTCCTAACTATAAAATTAAAAAAATTTTATACTTAATAGGTTTTAGTTATAGCGCTTCTGTTTTTACCTACCTATATTAAGTAAGGACGTAGTGTATAAAGTTAATACAGCTTCTACGGATAAACGTAAAGAAATAGTAATAAATTTTAAAAAATATATTTATATATTTGTATATTAATTAAATAAAAGGGTACGGCTATAGTGGCTGTGTAGGCGACCAAAAGGGGTTTTAAAAAAGGAGGAGTATATATTTTAAAAAATATTATTACTCTATACACTAAGTAATAGGGTTAGTATTAATATTATAAAATCTTAAATTAATAAAAGCTTAAGTAATCCAAATAATAGATTAAGAAAAAATTTAATATAAGTTTTAATTACTTACTACTTACGTTTCTATATAGATATAGTAATAGATATAATAGATATTTATAATATTTATTATAACTATATTAAGAGTCTATTAATAGATATAATAAATATTTATTATATTTATTAGTTATATAACCACTTTAGTCTAGTCTCCCTATTAGTCCCTAGAGGTCTTATATACTGTTAAGTTGTTATCTAAATAGAGATCCTAATAGAGTAGTAATAATTTTAGAGTATAGTATTACCCTGTAAACTAAGTAATAAGTATTAGTATTAAGATTATAAGACGTTAAATTAATAATAGCTTAGTAAATCTAAGTAATAGGTTAGTAAATAGGTTAAATATAAGTATTAGTAGTAATATTTTAAGACTTTATATACTACTATAAAGTAATAGTCTACTATTAGTAATCTATAAGGAATGGTCTACTATTAGTAGTTTATAAATTATAGTCTACTATTAGTAATCTATAAGTAATGGTTTACTATTAGTTATATAATTTAAGTATTTTCTAACTATTATATTTATATATTAATTAAATAAAAGAGTGTGGCTGTGGTGGCTGTGTAGGCAACTAATAGAGGTTTTAAAAAAGAAGGAGTATATATATACCTTTATTTCCTAACTATTTTTTAATAATTATTTATTTACTTTTATTAAGTATTTTTATTAGTGTAAAACTAAACTATTATCTTCTCTAAAATTAAAAATACTAATACTATATTTCTTTAAAGATTTATCCTAAATTATATAAAAGGTTTTATTTAAATTATATAAGCGTTTTACTCTATACCTTATTTTTAAGTGTATAAGTTTATAATATTCTCTAATACCTAAATATATTAACTTCGCATTTATTAAAAAATCCTTAAGACTAATACTACTACTAATATTTATTATCTTAAATATATCTCTAAGTATCTCGTTTATTATCGAAAAGTAATAAGTACGCCTAGACGACGATCCAGGGGTACGAACGCAGTGAGGGAACTCTGTTAGGTGCTAAACCGTGTACGCAATAATCAAAAGCTGAATCTCGTTTATTATATTATATCTAATTTTAGTTTAAAAGATATTAAGTATATTTATATAAATATATTTTATATAAATATAGTTTCGTTATTAATTAATAGGACTTGCAAAGTATATTAGAAAAAAATAAAAATAAATAAAAAAAAGTTAGTAGTTATAATCTTACGGTTACTATAAAAAAAATACTAATATAAAAAAAATTATATACGTAAAAAAATTATATACTTGGTATTTAAGTTAGTTTTTAAAAGTAAGTTAGTTAGTACTAAATTATTTAATTATATTACTATAGACGTATTAGTTAGATTTTCCTCTATAATTTAGTTAATATTAAATCTATTAAATAATTTTTTATTAATTTCTACTTTATATAGCGTTTAAATACGTTTTATTCTAAGGTTTTTTTTATTCTTATTTAGATTTTTAATTAATTATAGTTATTTCTCTACTAGTAAGTAATTCTTAAGCCTAATACTTATTAAGTATGTTATAATAGTTATAGAGGTATACTTTAGATTTTTAAATATCCTTTAACATTAAATAACCTTTTTATTCTATTAGGTATTCGCGTTACTTTTTTAATAGTTCTTAATAATTACGTATTTATTTAACTTTATACTTATTATCTTTTCTAGCTATATAATATAAGGTAGTTTATACTAGTTTTTCTAAGTCGACTAGTTCTAATAAGAATATATAGAATATTAAATATATTTTTATATTTTATAGTAATTCTAGTTTATAGTTTACTAGATCTTACTATTTTTTTTATATATATAATAAAGTTACTATTAGTAACTACCTAATTAAAAAGAAAAGTACTATATATACTATATAATCTAATAACTAGCTCTTAAAGATACTGCGCTAAGTTTAATTAAAAAAAGTAGTATTTACTAAGACAGGTACGTAATAACTACTTAATAGTACTTAATAGTTTTACAGCTTATTATAGTTTATTACTCTATATAATAACTTATATTAGCGTATTTACTATTATAAACTAATACTAAGCAGGTATTTATAAAGAAAGAGCTATTAATATATTATAACTATTCTAGCCTTACCTGAATTTTTCAATACATTAAGTATAAAGGTATATATATACTCCTCCTTTTTTAAAACCCCTTTTAGTCGCCCTAAGCCACTACAGCCACACTATTTGTTCGATTAAGATATAATTATATATATATATATTTATATATTAATTAAATAAATAGTATACCTATAGTGGCTTAGGGCGACTAAAAAGAATTTTAAAAAAGAAAGAGTATATATATACCTTTATACTTAATGTGTCGAAAAAGTTAGATAAGATTAAATTAAAAAAGAAATAGCACTACGCTAGCTACTAACGTACTAGTGCACTACCCTTAAAAAAATATTAAATTAAAAAACTCTAATATAAAAAGTCTAATACGGAAACTATATTTTTTAAAAAAGAAAAATATATATATATAAAATATCGTCTATATATCTCTCCTCTAGTTTCTCTTATAATTAATATAGCTAAATATTTAAAAATATTTACTAAATATTCTGTAAAATATTCTTTAAAGGTCTTACTCTTTTTTTTTTAGCAGATACTATACTTATTTATATTAATTTTAATACGCCTACTACGCCTACTATACTAAATATATAAGCTATCCCCGCCGTGTCCTACCTATAGGGTAATAAAGTTTAATAAGTCCTCTTTAATACTACTAAGTATACTACTATATATAACGTAATTACTATGTTTTTTAAAAGCACTATTAGTTAATACTAGAAAATTTTAGATAATAAAGCGTACGGTAATAAAATAAACGGTAATAAAGTAAATAGTAACTAAATAAATAAAATTATAATGCTATTAATAGTAAAGGTAATAGAATTTAAAAATCTAAAATTAGTAGCGCTAGTCTATATAAAAGTAATAGTAATAGGAAAAGTAGTAAATATAATACTATACTAGCTATAATAAATAAATAAAAAATACCGTATTAATATTAAATTTATAATAAAAATACGTAGGCTAAAGTATAAAGCGTAACTATATAAGATATTACTAGGAGTACTAGCGGTAAAGGTAAAAACAGTATAAAAGTAATAGAAAATTTAAAGTATTTCTATATAGTAGTTAATATTTAAAAGTTTTAGGGGGGCCTATATATAATATATATATATTTTTTTTAGTGCGTAGGCTAAGTAAATAAACTAGTAGGTAAACGTACTTAGTATTACGTTATTATAGGTAAGAAAGGAGATATAATTATAAATAAAAATATTAACTATTATTAAACGCTATACTACCTATATATATACATAAGCAAAGTAAAAAGTAATAAGAATAAATATAACCTCTATTTTATAAAAGTAAAGTTAAAAAAGTAACCGACAGGTTATAATAATTGTTATTAGCCTACGTTTAAAGTACTATTTATTAATTATAGTATACTACTACTCTATAACTAAAATACGCGCTCTTAGTACGTTAAAAAATAGAATTTTAGTAAAATATATATACTAGACTTATTTTAGCCTATACTATAAAGTATAATATATACTCTAAGCTTTTAAATTAAACTAAATAAATAAAAAATATAAAATAATAAATATATTTAATATAACTACTATATTACTACTTATTTTAATAGATAATCCGTAAAAGTCTATACTTAAATAAAATAATTTTATTAATATAGGCGTAGACTTTACTATATATAAAGAGAAACTATAATATTTTATTAAAAAAACTAAAAATTTACTATTTAGAAGTACTACTAAATAAATAAATAATACTAAAACTACTATAGCTATATCACTATACTAAGTAATTAATAAATAGAGGTAAGTTACTTATTATTAATAATAACACTAATACTAATAACTATAAAGCACTAGAATAAAGAGACGGTATAGTTTTTTAATAAGTAACTTAGTATATTAAAGGCTATAATTTATAATATAAAGAGCATATATAATCTTAATTAAAATAATATAAAATAAAAGTTATTAGTATATAGAGGAGCGTCGTAGCTTAACGTAGTAGAAGATATTTAGAAGTAAATAACAATTATTAAAAGTAAGTTAAAAAGGACGTAGGCTAGCCTAAAAGTAAAGTAATAGTATAAGGATATATATACTTTTACTATATATATAAGTATAAAGAGGCGTATAAAAGAGAAGATAATAAAGGCGCTGCGCTAAGGCTAATTAAGCTATTAGCTATATATAATTAGTAGTAGCACGTACGCTCCTAATAAAAAAAAGCTAATAAAAAAAATAATAAAGTTTAGTAAAAATACTGTATTAGGAGTAATACGCTATAAAGTAAATTATAATTACTTTATACGTATTATTTTCTTTATAATTATTTTTATTACTATAAGTTACCTTATTATTATAAGTTACCTTATTATTATAGTAGCTAGAAAAAATTATCTAAAATAAATATTTTACGTACGTACTATCGCGGGTAAGCTATTAGTAATAGCTAACTAAAAATAAAAATACTAATACTTAATTTTTATATTAAATTTAATTCTACTAAAAATAAAATTAAGCTAAAAGCTTATTCTGTTTACCTAAATAAACTAAATAAAATTAATAATTATAAAACCGCTAAGACGTGTATTAAAGATATTTAAAAAATAATTATTTTATAGTACCTAAACTATTAGAATTCTATCTATACTTAGTTATACTAAAAGGAAAAAGGAATTTTTTATATTAATATTTTATAAGCGTTTTATCTAGCTATATTATAGTAGACAGCGTAATAATACTTAAAAATAATAAAAAATAGATAGAATTTACTAAAACAGCTCTATAAGTTTTAGAGAATTAAAAACTAAATTAATAATAATTTATTATTAAAAAAGGACTAGGAGTTCCTATATAAGCTAATAATTAAATTTTAGATATAGAAGGTCCTACGTAGTATACTAGTATAAAAAAAATTATTTTTATTTTAAGTACTAAGCGCGGAGCGTAAAGGGCGAAAAGTAATTAAAGCTATAAGTAATTATATAGGGTTAGTATATTTAGGATTATAGAAGTTTATAAAAATAGAGAGTAATAGGTAATAAGTAAAAAGTATTTAAGGTATTACGAGTTAACTAGTAGGCAGTGTAGTTAGTTATATTTTTATAATTTTAAAAGTAACTATTAGATAGCTACTAGAGCTAAACTTCTAATAGTTATATAACTAACTTACTAATAATAATAATAAAGGGACAGTTTAATAAGAAGGATAATAATAACTAAATAAATAAGTGCCGGCCGAAGTAAATAAAAAAAGATTTTTAATAAGAGAATAATAGATAGCTAGTATAGATAAATATAAATTAATAGTTTAGTATATAATTAAATAAAATAGAATATTTTATATATATTTGTATATTAATCGAATAAAAGGTGTGGCTGGGGTGGCTCGGGGTGACTAAAAGGGGTTTTAAAAAAGAAGGAATATATACATGCCTTTATTATATTTTATATTAATTATCTTATTATAACTTTAAACCCTCTAGGTCTTTATTAAGACTAGTCTTACTATTTTAAAATAAAATACCGTTTAATCTCAATATAGTCTAGTATTTTTTTTTTTAAGTTTAAAGGTTCTTTATAAGTATATATATTATATTTTATTTTTTAACTAAGGTGCTATTTGTTATTTCTAGTTAGTATAGGGAATAGACTAGTATTACGCCTTTTTAAAAAAAATTTTATAATAAATTATATATTTTCTTTTTATATTTTTTACTATTTTTACGGCCTATTAGGTATTAATAGTTATTAATTAATATACTTTACGAGCTTTATAAAACCGCGGCATAACGTAATAATAAAAACTTAATAAATACTAAACAGCTTACACAATACTAATAAGATTATATATAAAAAATATAAATTTTAAACTCTTAAAAGTTATACTCCTTTTTTTTAGTAAGGGTTATAGTACCCTACTAAATATAGTAATACTTATACTCTAATTTATATCTATAAATTAGTAACTACTCGTAATTATTTTAGAGGTTATTAGTAATTACTACTTATAATTATATATAAGGTAGTTAATTAACCTAAGAGTTACTAGGCGTATAAATTTTAGGACTAATAAAGTTATTAGGCTAGTACTTAGAGTTTATAATATCTAGCCTTTATATAAGTCTAGCTATCTGCCTATACTTTATACTATATTATTTCCTACTTCTTAAAGTTCTACTAAATATTTATTTAGTTTTTTTTAAATTATTTTATACTATTACTATTACCGCCGTTATACCTTAAGCTATTAATAAAAATCTATTACCTATTTTTATTATAAACGCGCCTTTTATTAATAAGATTACGTAAAAACTATATTATAAAATTATAATTTTAACCCTAAAAACAGTTTATAATACCCTAATAATTAATAAATTTTTTATAAATAACTTATTAAAATAGTATTTAAAATAGCTGCTAGCTAAACTAAGAAATAAAAGTTTATTATTTTTTATAAATTTAGTTATATATTTAATATATACTACTAAAAAAACTAATGAGTGAAAAAGAGTTTTTTTACTTAAATAGAGACTATAACGTGTATATAAAAAATAAAAAAAAGTAAATAGTATAATAAACTTATAGTAAGTCTTAAATAATATTAAAACTAAATAAATAAAATAATATATATTTAGAAGTACGCGCTTAATATCTAGAATACTCTTAATTAAATAATATATTACTATAGAGCTAGCTAATACTAAATATACTTTTTTTCTTAATTAGTAGATATTACTAACTAGATAGTAAATATTCTTCTTTTTTTTATTTATAGGTAGCACAGGTACTAATAATAGTAAATATAGCTTTTTTTTTATTCTATAAGACTACTAAGTAAGCCGGGTATATACGTAACTTACTTTAGCAGGCCTTTAGTATTATTATCTTAGTAAAAAGTTTAACAGGTAGTATAGAAGCTTATATAAAATTAAATAAAAAAATATTACTTTAAATTATATAATAAATCTATAATAACGTTATTAGTTTACGATATTAGTAGGCGGGGTAAAATATAATAAAAATAAAATATAAAAGAATAAATAAGTCTTTTATACTTTTACTTAGGAGTGATTAATAGTTATAAGAAATATATAATTAAAAAAATATAAATACTTTTTATAGTTCGCGTAGAAGAGTATTATTTTTATAAATTTTAATAATTTATTATTATATATAATTTATACTAGTAGTAGTAGTAAAAACTAGTTATCTTTTTTATTATTATAGTAGATACGTAGATATATTTCTACCGTTTATTGATTTATTTATTTATTTATTTATTTATTTATAAATAGTAGACTATTAATAATTTTTATTTTATTTTAATAAGTAGTACTAGTATTATATATTAGTTAAATATAAAGAGCGTATCTCTATTACTAATAATTATTTTATATATATTTATATACTAATCGAATAAATAGTGTAGCTGTGGTGGCTTGGGGTAACCAAAAGGGGTTTTAAAAAGGAGAAGTATATATATACCTTTATACTTATAATTATTTTAAATATCTTATAGAAGGGAGGATGTATAGCTTAGTAAATAATACACTTAGCTACCTATAATAGTAATATTCTAGATTATAAGTTTAAATCTCGTTCTCTTCTACTTTAATCTACTATTTAATTAATTAGTTTATTAGATTTTAGACTTAACCTTATTAGATTTAGTTATATTACTTAAATAGACTTATTAACTACTTAAATAGGTTAATATATTTCTATATTAGATTAGTATAGTAATCTAATCTTATTAGGAATAGATTATACCTAAATAGATAAGTAACTAGTCCTAATTAGATAATTAATTAAATTCTAGTATAGGTTATTTAACTAGGCTATATATATAAGTTAAAGATTAAAGAGCCGGTTATTAGTTCGCTTAAAAAAAAATTTTTATAGTATTATATAAATTTATTAATAATAAAAAATTCTAATTAGACTACTATATAATTTTTTTTATATAATATTATATTAGCGTACTTAGTAAATCTATTTTTAATATTAAGTATTATATTATACTTAGTTTCTATTCTAGAATCCCTAGACGTTAGTAGTTTATATATATATAATAAAGTTGCTATATTTATATATTAATTAAACAAATAGTGTGGCTGTGGTGGCTCGGGGCGACTAAAAAGGGTTTTAAAAAAGGAGGAGTATGTATATGCCTTTATTATAAAGTTGCTATTAGTAACTACCTAATTAGAAAAAAAAAGTATTATATATACTATATAACCTAATAACCGGCTTTTAAAGATACTACGCTAAGTCTAATTAAGAAAAGTAGTACTAAGATAGGCACGTAATAACTATTTAATAGTATTTAATAGTATTGTAACTTAGTATAGTTTATTACTCTATATAGTAACTTATACTAGTATATCTACTATTATAAACTAATATTTAATAGGTATTTATGAAGAAAAAAATATTAATATATTATAATTATAGTACGCGTTACAGCGTCTAAAGTATTATTTATTAATAATAATATACTACTATTTTATAACTAAAATATACGCTTTTAGTATATTAAAAAATAGAAATTTAGTAAGATATATATACTAGACTTACTTTAGCCTATACTATAGAGTATATTAAATACTTTAAACTTTTAAATTAAACTAAATAAATAAGAAATATAAAGTAATAAGTATATTTAATATAATAAATATACTACTATTTATCCTTACGGGTAACCCGTAAAAATTAATACTTAAGTAAAATAATTTTATACTTATAGGTATAGAATTACTATAGAGGGCTAAAGAAAAGCTATCTAAATAAATAAAAAAGTTCAAAATCTACTACTTATATATACTATTAAGTAAAAAAAAAATATTAAAATTACTATAGTTATACTACTATATAAAATAGTTAATTAATAAAAGTAAATTATAGAAGAAAGTCGCTAGTAACTATAGTGCTAGTAATAATAATACTAATATTAATAATTATAGAGCGCTGGAGTATAGAAACAGTATAGTTTTTTAATAAATAAATAAAAGCGTTATAGGTAATAGTTTAAGGCGTAAAGGACGTATATAATTCTAATTAAAATAATATAAAATAAAACTTATTAATATATAGAGAAGAGCTGTAGCTTAATATTATAAAGAATATTTAAAAGTAAGTAAAGAGAGGTTTTTAAAAAAAAGGATAATAGATAGCTAGTATAAAAGAATATAGATAAATAGCTAAATATATAACTAAATAATATAAAATATTTTATATTAATTATTTTATTATAACTCTAAAATCTTTAGGTCTTTATTAAGACTGAGTAGTTTAGTAATAAAATTTATAATAATATTTTCTTATAGTACTATTAGTGGCTTAATAACTTATATTTTTTTTATACTTAAAATATATTACGTATTTATTTCTTTAGTAGTATATATACTTATAAATATATTTTATAATCTTTTTCTTTATCTTAGAAAAGTTATAATTTTATTAAATTAGTTTTATTATTCGCTTAATCCTTAGATGTCTATAAAGTAGTTTAATATAGTATTATTAAATAATTACTATATACTACTCTTTTAGAATGTCTCTAGTAATAATAAATAAATAATTAAGATTTATTAAACTCTACAGTAATTTAGTATTATAAGTTTAAAGTATTATAGTATTAGTAATTACTTTTTTACTTATAAGATTATTTATTAGTTAAGTATATTAACTCGTCTGTTATTCTTACCTAGAGTATAAATAATTATAAATTTATATTACTTTAATATTTTTAACTATTGGGCTTATTTTAGTGTTAGCTCCTTTATAGTAGTAAAACGTAGTAAGTTTTTATAGTCTATTAAAGTTTTAAGCTTTAAGTAATTATATATATAAATCTTCTAGTATTTAAGTACTTTTATAATTATATATAGTTTTTTATTATATATATATTATAACGTATTTTAGCGTTCTTATACCTATATAAGTAATAGATAATTGGGTACTATTTATTATTATATTTATTAGGATAACTATACTCTACTCGTGTAAAGTAATAGTCGTCTGTAATATTATAGTAAGTAGGAAATAGTATAAAATAATAAATAATAATATTTATATTTTAATATATTCTATATCCTCCTTTACTATTTATATAATAGTTAGATACAGGCTCTACACGCTAGTGCAGATTATATAATTATATAATTATAGCTATATAATTTATATACTTTGTATTACTAGTAAATTTATTTAGATTAACTACTCTATATATACTAGTAACTTTTTTTTATAGTAATATTATATAAATACTCTATTCTCCTATATTTCTTTTTATATATATATTAGTAGTTTTCTTTTCTATATAAAAATCTTTTTATTTTAATATATTTTTATTTAACTAAATTATAGTCTGTTATTTACGCGTTATATAATAATAAAGAGTAAAATTATATAGTATACTACTACTTATTAATTAAAATTATAGTAAACTAAAATAAAAAAATTAATAATTTTATATATTATACGAAAGTAAAGAGTAAAATTATAATAAATAAAAGTAAAAAGTTCTTATATAATAATTAAAAAGGGCCGGTCTAAAGCTGTACGAGATAATAGTATATAAAAAAAAGCTTTTTCCTTTTTATAATATTTTTTTTTTAGTTTTTATTTATTATTATCTTTATACGTAGTTTTAGATACTATTTTTTTTTAACTTTTTAACTATTTTTTTTTATAGAGAGTTAATTTTTAATAAAATTTTAAAATAGCTTTTATCTTATATAGTTAGTAGTAGTAGTAGTTATAGTAGTAGGTTATAACTATTTTTAGTTTTACTTTTATATAAGCTTCTATACTTAGTAGTTAAATTTAAATTACTATTTTTACTAGGACTACTATTAATAGAGTATTCTTATTAGCTTTTTATATTAATATATATATATATCCCTGTATAATTCTTTCTGTATAGTAATATCTTATAAAATAATAAGTATATAGTATACTAGTTGCCTTTATATAATATTAATATTATTTTATTTAATAATTCTAACTTAACTTTTTTTATTATAAAAATTATTTACTATAAAGACTATTTTTATATACTCTTTATATAGTTACGTAGAGTTCTAAAGCCGTAATTATATATATAAAAATATAATAGTAATACTAAACTTTTATCTTTTATAAAGTATTATACTTTTATAATATTTTAAAGTAATATATATAATTTTTATAAATAGTAGTCGCGTAGGGCCTAGTATAAATATTATATTTAAAATATATAAGTATTTTTTATTTTATTTTTTTATTTTTTTTTATTTTTCTTTTATTAATATAGAGGAGGATTAGGGATATATAAAAAAAGCAAAAAGTTTTTTTTAAATATAATATTTTAAAAGTTTTTCTGTTAATCTTTGTACGATAAAGTAAAAGAATATAATATATAAAAAAAATATATATATTAAAAAGTAATTTATGTAATAGAGGATATTTAATTTAAAATATAAAAAATATATAAAATACCTTATTAAGCTTCTTATATAGGTTTTAGTCTATTAACTAAAGCTTTAATACTATAAAAGAGAGTATTAAAAAATACTAATTATATAAAAGAACCATTTAGTTTACTCTTTATAAAAATATTTATAGAATTATTTTTTTTTACTATTTATTATACTTTAAAGATTTTACAGTTCTCGTATAATTAGTAAAAAAATATAATATTTATTATAAGTCTTTTTTTATTTATTATACTAAGCTTTATAAAATAATTATATAAAAATTTTAAATTTATATAAACTACTATTATATAAAAAGAGGTAAAGTGTAGCGTCGAGACACTAGTCCAAAAAAGGTATAGGCTAAAAAAAGTTATTCCCCCGGATACAGTCATAAAAATGAGCGTATATAAGAATATTAAAAAATATTTTGTTTTAGGTTAAACTACTATAGAGACTAGTAAAAGGTTAATTATATAAAAAATCTTATTAATAGTAGTACTAAGAGTAATAGTTATATTAAAACCTATAACTATTTTATATATCTTACTAATAAGAATACTTTACGTAACTTATTTATATTTAGTTAAACTTTAATAAATAATATTACTATATATATTAAATTTAGTATCTATATAGTTATTAACTTTAAAAATAATAAAATATCTAAATTATAAGTTAAGATCTCAGTTATTTATAAAAAATTTATTTATAAAAATAAAAAGTTTCGTATATTAAAAGTTTAATAAAATATATAAAACTTTTTTCTCTATATTTTTAATCTACTACTTAATTCTCTTATTTAGTACTTTTATTTTTAATATAGTAAGCTTTTTTATTTATATAGCTATAGAGAGGTTAAATATAGTTTTTAGTTAATAAATAAAAATAATATATATTTTTTTTATATACTGCTTAATATACTACTGTTAAACTTTTAAATTAATTAAATTTATTATACGGAGGCCTTTACTCTATTTTTTTTGAATTATAATAATTATTTTATTTTTCTTTAGAGTAATTTTTATTCTATTAAACTCTAGAGGTGTATATATAAAAAGAAATAACTTATTTTTTATATAAAACTCTATAGTTTATAGTTTATTTTTTTCTTTATTAAAAAAAGTAGAGAAAATAATATTTAAAGTATTATCTATTTATATATCTATTAGGCTAAAAGTTTTTACTTCTTTTTTTATTATAAGTAGGTATAGATTATACGGAAAGGGGAATATTTTTAGTCTTTTAGTATAATAGTTATAATATATTTTAAATTAGTATAGACTTAATTTAGTTATATTATATAAAGGGCGTATAACTTAGAAGATTATATTAAAAAAAATAGTTTATCTCTTTTAGGGTTTTATATATAATATATAGAGTAGTAGGTCCTTAAATAATATATAGGCTTAAATAATATCGCGTAATTCGCACTTTATATTATATAATTTAAAAAGTATTACGCTTAAGGCTAAAATAAGTCTTTAGCTTATTTTTTAGATAGTTAGTAATTATATAAAAATAGACTATTTATTATTATTAAAATAGTTAGTAAGTATATAGTAGAATTTCTTATATAGAATTATATTTTTATTTTTAACTTTTTATACTATCCTAAAATTAAATATATAATCTATATAAATAGTAGAATTATACGTAATAGACTTAAAAATATTATTTATAATAAGAAAATTAATCTCTATATAATTAGACTCCTTAAATAGAGTTCTAGATATTATAATAATATTATTTTAATATAGCTTTATTACTAGTATAAAATTAAGCTTTTTTTTTTAATTTATAAAGGCTTCTATTATATAATTCTTCTTTAAATAACTTTGTTTTTTTAGTTTTTTAGGTTTAAGTTATATAATTATATTCTCCTCTTCTATAGCTAAGGAGTTATTATATAAAAGAGATTTACGATAGTATAGTATTATATATATTTATTTTATAATTAGTAGGCTATTTTTTAGATTTATAGTAATATTTAGTCTATTAATTAACTATAGTATAGACAGACCTATTTATTCTTTCTTTTTTTTTAGATTAGAATTTTTAATTTAATAAAAAGGGATAAAGTCTTTTATAGATCTAGTCTATTACGTATATTAATTATATAGCTTAGTATAAGTTTTATATAATTAGTTTATAGGGCCTTTAAAACTTTACGGATAGTATTAGCCTATATAATAATATTTAGTAATAGTAGAGATATTATACTAATTTTTAAATAGGCGCTAAAGATAAAAAGTATTAGTATAAAACTATCTAGGCCTATAGTATTATTTAGTACTTTTATAATTATTTAAAAAATATCTTTATTACTTATATAATATCTAATTTTATTTTTTAAAATATTAAAGACTTACTATAATAGGCTATACGCTTTCTTAATTTTACTAACTTCCTAGTAGGCTTTTACTAGTATTTAGCAATACTCTACTCCTATAATTTATATACTATTCTTAAACTCTTCTAAATTAAAATTAATTCCTAGATTATATATAATAAAATCTAAAAAATTTTAGTAGATATTAATTTAGTATTACAGGGGGGTGACATTTGAAAAAGCCTAATCTAAAAAGGTACTATTTTTAAAAATTAATATAAAATTAATTACTAAGCCTAAAAATACGTAAATTATACCGTTTTAAAGAGAACGTTATAGAAATCTATATAAGGATTTTAGTTACTGCTTAGTTAATATAGGTAATAAATTAAAATTACCTATATATAATTATTTTTTTAGCCCCTTTTTTAGGTTTCTATAACTTTTTAGTTAGTAAATATATTTAACTAAAATTTTAACTATACCTTTTTAGGCCTAGTATAGGTCACGTAACTAGTTTTTCGAAGTAGATTAGTAATCTAATAATAAAATTATATTAATTATAAAAATAGTGCTAAGGCTTATATAATTACTAGTTACGTAATATATTATTAATATTATAATATATAATAATATCTTTTAACTTTTATAAACTTAAACTTCTATTTCCTTAAAATAGAGCCAAAATTCTTAAAACTTAAATATAATATTAATTTGCTTTTAAAAGTAAATAACTCTCCTACTTTAATTGCTACTACCCTATAAAAGTCTTTTACTACAATTTATAGTACTATAAAACGAATTAAAAATAAAAAAAAAATAATAAAAAGAATTATAATATAAAAAAAGTTAATAAAGGGGGTATAAGAAAGTTAACTAAAAGGGATAAAAGAGTTATTAATAGAGACTTATTAGAAGTTCTAAAAAAGATAATAAAAGTATACTATTAGAAAATAATCTAGAGATTTTAAAAAGATAATTATAAAGAGTTTTAAAAGAGAATGGCTTTACAATTAATATAAGTAAAAAAAAACTAATAATTAACAAAGAGAGCGCTAAAAAAAAGAGTAAAATACGCTAAAAAATAATTAAAAAATATTAAAAATATAAATTTAAAAAAGATTATATTTTCTAATAAGATAGCAATATAAAGGGGCCAGGCTAGAAAAGAGTATTATAAAAAAAGGGGTAATAATAGAGTTAGAAGAGAACTGGCTATTAGCTAATTATAAAGTAAGTTATTTTAATTTTTTAAATTATTAAATTATATAACTTATTATCTACTTTTAAGCTATAGTTTTAGTTTTTTTATATTATTTATATTAATTATTTTATAGGCTACGACCTTATCCTATATGTTTAAGGTATAATATAGATAGAAGGTAAAAGTAATTTAGTATTTTTTAAAATACCTAATTTTTTTACTTTTTATACTAATAAGGACTATATAAATAAAGTCCTTATACCTGAGGTTAAACCCTATATAAAAGGGGTAAGTTTTATAATACTTTTTTACCCCTTTTTTTAATAATATAATAATATATTATTATATATATTATTATATTATATTATAATTATAAACTTTATATTAATATTAATTTAGGTTAGTAATATTAACAAGATAACGTCCCTATTTATAAAACTAGGGACGTTTTAACTTAGTTTAAAAATAATAAAATTAAACTATTTACTTACTTAGCCTATAGCCCTAACTTAGCCCCTATAGAAAATATATAGGGTTTATTAAAATTAGAGCTAATTAAAAATAAAAAGACTAATTTAGGTATAGGAAATAGTTTAAATAGTATAGAGGCCTTTAAAAGAGTTACTATAAAAGAGTAAAATAAAATACCTTTAGAGGCTATTAATAATAGTATTTTATTACTCCCTAACCGTTATAAGGTAGTTATAGAAGCTAAAGGCTACTATACTAAGTACTAATAATATATTATTTACTAGTTTATTATTAAAAATGTGAAAAAGTGACTTTTATATATAATTATATAGGTAATATATAAATATATAAAAATATTTAATATACTAATATAACTTAGTATATATTATTATATATATAAAAATAAGCGAATTTTACACCTTAAATAAAAAGTTATAATAGGCTAAAATAGGGTCCTAAAAATTTTTTATATTTACTAATTTTTTTTTACCTCTAAACCCCTTACTAAGCAGTCCCTGAGTAGGTAAATAGAATAAACTAGACTTTCTCTTTAAAACAGTATTTTTTGCGTATTTTAGGCCTTATAACTAAATAGTTATATTATTTTAAAAAAGGTAATTTTTTGATTAGGCTTTTTCAAATGTTACCCCCCTGTATATAAAAACTATCTATACTTTTTATATAGATATTAAATTAAGAAAGGTAGCAGTTTAAAATAATATTTTTAAGTTAATAATATAAAAGATATCGCGGCTATTAATGTATATAATATTAATAATAATTTTATAGTTAAAATAGGTATTATTTTTAATAGAGAACTTATATTTATATAGAGCTACTTTATATATTTAGTAGTAATAATATAGTTTCTAAATCTATTTTAGTATAATAGAGTTAACTTTATAGCCTATATTATAAAATAGCTTATAAAGTTATTTTATATAAGAGTGTCTAAAGCGTTTATAAAGTCTACAAAATTTTTTTTTTTTAAAAAATAAAATAGCTTTTATACAGCTTATATTAAAAAATAAATATTTTTACTTACGTATAACTAAAACTATTATACTATTCTTATATATAATAACGTTTAATATATTATTAAAATACACTTTTATATAATTAGTATTTACTAGAGATAGTAAAAAGAGTATTAAAGTATTTAAAATATAGTAAATTACTATACTAATTAAGTTCTTAATCTATATAGTACTAAGAGTATATATTAATATATTATTTCTAAAGCTAATAGCAGTTTTTTTTAGAGTCTAATTAATCTTTATACTAAGATTTTTACAAATATACGCTTTAAGCTAGTTTTTACTAACTATTAAAAATTTAGTTATACTTATATTTTAAAATTTATTTTAGTATTATATACAGTACCTTTCTTTAATAATAAATTACTTAACTATTTTTTTTATCTATAGAGAATATATCTTTTACTATTATATAAATAAAGGCATGTGTATACTCCTCCTTTTTTGAAACCCCTTTTGGTCGCCTACACAGCCACTATAGCCACACTATTTGTTCGATTAGTATACAAATATATACTATTATATAATAAAGAAATAAGGCAGTAGTACAATATTAAATTATTTTTTTTTAAAAAAAACTAAGATTAGATATAGTCTTATTTTTTAATTCTTTTATATTATTATACGGAAATCTTTTAAAGTCTTAAATATAAAAAATAATATTATTTAAAAAAGGTATTTCTTTATAGAAGTTTTTATATATTATAATATACTAGTTACGTATTTAGGCCTTATCTTATATAAAATAGTTTAATAACTAATTTTTTTTTATAATAGATAAAATGCTTTTTTTGTTTACTACTAGAGTTATACTTCTAGATTTTTAAAAGGGTTATTATATATAAGGGTAGAATTATTAGCGCTAGGGGGGTTTATTTTTATTATTAATATACTTTTAGTCTGTATAAAAAGTCTCATATAATATTTATAATTAAATATAGTATATATATTAGCAATATATATTAATCTATAATATAAATTTTAAATTACTTAGCAGTCCTTCGTATATAGGTTTTATTAAAAATATAGCCTATTTAAGCTTTAGTTAACTTTTATATACTTATATAATTACTGTATAGAGTAGTACTTTTTTTTAAACTAAAAGTCTAGAGTTCTCTATACTAAAATTAACTTATTAATTATTACCTTTAAGACTTTATATAGAGTCTTATTAGAGTTTTCTTATTTAAATTATATAAAAGTAATAATAGTCTAGTTAGTCTAATACTAGTTATAGTTAATATATATATTAAAATAGTAATTTAACCTATTATATAACTATTTTTATAAGTATTTTAGACTAATATTATATAAGTAGAACTAGCCCGTGCAATTTTTTAAAATATTTAAAAAAAATAATAGTATATTATAACTTTTAAATATTAATTTTTTAATAAAGTTTAATAAAGATATAAATTTTATTAGTTAGAATATTATATAGGCAGCTAATATAGTTATTTACTTTTTTTTATATTTTTTAGAATATAATTATTTTTTATAGATTAAGCTTTTTTAGCGGTATATCTTATATAAATAAAAATTAAAATATTAGATTCTAGTAAGCAGTATATAAAAGTTAAAAAATTAATAAATAATTAGTTATTAATATTCTGTAACTAGTTTCTAAAGAAAATAATAATATTTTAGAATTATATAATAGTAGATATATTAAGTATTATCGAAAAGTAATAAGTACGCCTAGACGACGATCCAGGGGTACGAACGCAGTGAGGGAACTCTGTTGGGTGCTAAACCGTGTACGCAATGATCAAAAGCTGAGATAAAATATTAAGTATTATAGTCTACTATTATATATACCTAAAAGTAATATTAGAGTATATAAACTATATAAAATCTAAAGTTATTTAGGTTTATATAGTCTATATCTATACTTATATAATATAAGCCTAAAATTCTTTAAGTAATACTAGTATAGCGGGACTAATTACTTATATAATATATATTATAATAGTTAGCTTTTTTACTATATAGGAGGTATAGCTAAAGTGTATAAAATATTTAGCTATTAGCTAAAAATTTAAAAGTTTAAACTTAATAGCTTCCGTACGGGTTATTTTATAGTAATAATTAGGCTTTCTATTAAACTTTTTAATTTTATTTAAAAGTTTTTAACTTTTTAATATTCTTTTATAATCTAAAGGAGAGTTTATATAAAACTTATTAGTATTTTTTTTATTTATCTACTAAAAGTTGTATACCTTTATCTTATAAAATTCCTAGCAGTTCTCTTTAAAATATTTATTTTAATAATATAAAATAGGAATAGTTCTATTTAGTAAATAAATTATAGTATAAAGTAATTAGGCTTTACCTATTTTTTTATTTTATATAAAGTTTTATAATAACGTAGTTAACGTACGTATTAAGTTATTTAATAAATAAATTATTTAGAATATTTAAATCCTCTATTTAGTATTATAATTTAGTCTAGTTTTTAAGTACTTATATAAATATATTATATCTTTAAATATATTTTTTTTATAATAAATTTAGATCCGTCTCTATTATACACTCTTTATTTTTTTTTTATAGAAAAAGCTTTTTTTAGTACTATTATATTATTCGGTTTATATAATTAATTATATAATTTTAGCTTACTATACTAGTAGGTTTATATAAAGTAGTTTAGTTTTAAAAAAAATTATTTTTATTTTTTATACAAATAAGGTTTTAATAAAATATATAATTTAATATACTTCTCTCTATTTATAAATACGAGGAAAAGTTATATAATATATAAAATTATTTTTACGTAGTATAAGTTTAATATAACTTAACTTCTCTATACGCCCTTACTAATTTATAATAAATAAGGAAATCTAATTAACTACTAGTAATAGAGTAGTTAAATAATTTAATTAACTAACTACTAATTAGTATTAGGATAACTATACTTTATTTATATAAAGTAATAGTTATCTATAATATTATAGTAAGTAGGAAACAGTACAAAATAATAAATAATAATATTTATATCTTAATATATTCTATATCCTCCTTTACTATTTATATAATAGCTAGATAAAGGCTCTGTACGCTAGTGTAGATTATATAATTATATAACTATAACTATATAATCTATACACTTCGTATTACTAGCGAATCTATTTAGGTTAACTACTCTATATATAATATTCTTATTTTATATATATTTTTATAGCTCTATCTAATATATTTATTTTAAATTATAAATATTTATATTATATTTGTATTTATATATTAATCGAACAAATAGTGTGGCTGTGGTGGCTCGGGGCGACCAAAAGGGGTTTTAAAAAAGAAGGAGTATATGTATACCTTTATAATAAATATTTATTACTAATAAAAGTAATAAGTACTAATAGTATAGTATATACTTATATTAGTAATTTAAATTCCCTTTACGATTCTTCTTTCTATTTATATAAAATAGTTATTTTTATTAACTCTATAAGTAAGTGTATAATTTTAGTATATTCTTTAATAAACTATTAATTAAAATCGTAAAACTTTAAAAAAAAATTATATTCTTATTTTTTATTTATATTTTTTAGCTAGTTTATAATAACTTTTATTTTAGTTAGGCTTACCTTTATACCTTTTATAAAGAGAATATAACTTAAGTATTCTAGTTTAGTTTAATAGAATTTACACTTTTTTAGTTTTAATTTAAGGTCTACCTTATTTAGTACTTATAGTACTATCTTAATATAGTTAATATAGTTAATATAATTAATTATATTTTTTAAAAAATAATAAAAATACTATTTAAATAAATAATTATAAAGATATTAAGATAGTTTTATAATACGTTATTTATAAATACTTTTTTAAAATCCCTTTTAGTCATCCCGAGCCACCACAGCCACATTATTTATTCAATTAATATATAAATATAGTTATAAATATTTAAAATATAATAGGTATATTAGTAAGTTTAAATATAAAGGTATACACATACTCCTCCGTTTTTTAAAACCCCTTTT
This sequence comes from Pleoardoris graminearum, assembly GCA_030770415.1. NCBI lineage: Eukaryota > Fungi > Ascomycota > Dothideomycetes > Pleosporales > Didymosphaeriaceae > Pleoardoris > Pleoardoris graminearum. The sequence continues at coordinate 365,635 of JASEKS010000018.1, forward strand.
AGTCACCTACACAGCCACTATAGCCACACCCTTTTGTTTAATTAATATACAAATATATATGTAAGTTTAAATAGTATAACTAAGTACTTAAATAATTTATAGTAAGTTTAAAATACTGTCTTCTATTTATATCTTTTTTTTAATCCTAATTAAGTAGTATTTATCGTAAAGGTTAAGTGCTATAAATATCTTTATTTTTATAAATCTGTCTTATAGTTTTCTAGTATTAGGTAGTAGGTATTAATTTTTTATTATAATATTATTAAGCTTCCTATAATTAATATATACTTTTAGTGTCCTCGCCTCGACCGCTGACCTTCACACCATCCAGCTTTTCAAACATTAGTGTCTGATGCATTTGAAATCTTAGAGGGTATACGTGCATGCGGTAGAACATTTGCTCTGTTGATATTCAGCTGCGACGCAGAGACTGATACACAGCGTGCGCTCATCCTGCGAATAACGAGGCAAACCGAGAAGGAGTATCTGGGCACCGTGATGATACGGATGAGAGAGTAGTACATCGAGCGATTTTGGGCGCTGACAGATCTGGACGTGCCGGGCGCGGGTGATCGTACAGCAAAGATGGACGCTGCAGTAAAGTGCGCAAAGCTCATTTCCCTCTTTCTTATAGAACTTAGGTCCAACATGGCATGAACGAATCGATTGGTCATCAGGCAAGCGATAGTTGGCTATGTCCTCTCATTTCTCCGTCAACCACACCTTATTCCCATGTTGACTCAGGAATTCCCCACTCTGCTCCTTCTTCAACTCATCGATCACCTTGAGACACATCTCCACGCTCTGCTCCGGACTGATCGGTCCCTTCAACGCCTTGTCATATCGAAACAAAGGCGCAGTCACCCTATCCATGATTTCCTTCGGCACATCCGCGTGCGTATCCACCCACCCTGGGTGAAGGCTAACAAACAGCACCCCGTCATGCTTATACCTTGCGGCGAACTTGGCCACGAGGATATTGAGCGCAGCCTTTGACGTGGCGTAATGGATGCCGGCGGCGTCCTCGCCTTCGAATATGAAGTTCCTGTCCGCGGCTGCGGAGGTGATGGCAGCGACGCGCTTGATGTTCGACTTGAAGACGAGCGGGAGGAAAGCGTTGAATGCGAACAGCGTACCGGCGACATTGGTTTGCATGCTCTGCTTCAATTCGTCGAGGAAAAGATCTTCCTTTCCGACATACCCATCGGGGCCCAAAAACATGCTCTCGTTGGTGCTGAAGTAAACGCCGTTGACGATGAGGTAGTCGACGACGCCGCCAGTAAGCTCAACGGTTTTTCGGGCAGCATCCGTAAGAGACGTGTGCGAGTCCATGTCGCCGTGGACAATATGCACGTTTTTGAGGCCATCAGACATAACTTTCTTCTGGACTTCGGCAGGAGAGCGTGCGGTACCAATAACGACATTGGAGGGATCCTTCTGAGAGATGGTTTTAAGGAATTGGTACTGGGAAGCATTAGGATTGCATAAGATGAGCAAATGAGCGACGTACACCTATGCCTCGCGAGGCACCGACGATAACGTAGGAAGGCATGTCGGTGTCTTATAGGAACTAAATGTTGATGTGGGGGATGTGCAAGATACAGTTCCTTTAGCGGGGCGTAGCTTATATACCCTTCTCGGTGGCGCAACCCTCGATTGATAAGCCTCTGCGCGCTCTAAATGTTGTATCAAAGCTCATGTACTCGGGGCATGGATTGCCTTTCTATCGTGCGTATGAATTAACCAATAAGAGGCTCAAGCGGTACCAGATCACTGTATTCTATTGGTTGATCTAGTACAGCAACGCCCCGAAAGTAGTTATGACACAGCTCACGCATCCGCCGAGCCTGGAGTGGGGCTAATACCCCGCCAGACCGCCAATCAAGACAAATTAGCAGGGCTAAGGTCACGAATTTACTGTAACTCATTCTTATGTAACACGGGGTTCGTGCATAATGTCTCGCGAATACGGAGCCAGAAAGGTATTAGTGGATACATCGTCCATCCAACCACTCCGGGTAATCCTTCGCCCCAACCCTAAAAGGCATATGAGACGTAAGCTATAACCCGTGCTGGAAAGTCTAACATGAAAAGATAAGGCAAAGAAAGCCGCAAAATGATATCGTCAATAAAAGATGAATACACGCTCAATAGAAAAGAGAAACTCTGACAAAATATACAGAATTTCCCACAAAGCAAATAACACCCGTCTCTTCACTCTTCTTTGTCTCGAGTCGCCTTTAGATTCCTGTCGAATTCCTCCTCAGTCAAATAATCCTCACCATGGAAGTCACCAGGTTGTACATAACTCGCCGTCTCCGGGGAAACCCTGTTGCCTCCGTGCATCGACTTCAGACTCTCCGTCATCGCCTGGGACAGCTCGTGGCCCATGACCCGTCTGTCCAATCGATCCCGTACTAGCCTTTCCGCTTCAGCCTGCGGAATAGGATATTGCTCGCCCGTAAGGGGATCCACCGTAGCTTCTCCTCTAGGCCCAGCAGCACCCCACATCATGTAGTCGTGGGTTTCTTCATGTTCGACCAATGCGCGGTATGTGTCGAACTCTTCGTGGCAATAAGGGTCCCCTGCACTGCATCTCCATACCCTGCCTCCTGTGGGAGGGAAATCATCGCCAGCAACCCAAGGTATGCTACTGGGATCGCGTCTTGGAAGGGCATTGGATGGGCGGACCAAGTCTGGTGCCAGGGGGCGACCTAATGGGCCAATGGGAGAGTCTGCAGGGAAGCGGAAATCGATTGGTGCTGGGTGCCCGTCGTCGCCTGCATTGGTACGTGCTGCAGGATTTTGCTTCATAGGACCTAACAACGAATTTCCTAAGTTCCACGCGGTGGGGTCAGGACGACGAACTGGTTTCTTACCCTCCTTTTTACACAAATGTTTTTGTGCTGGTACACCCCCGAGGTCATCATCGTCGAAAGTGTCTAGGAAACTGACAGGATCTCCTCCTCCACGTCCTACCCCTACAGCTGGTGGCGGGGGTTGCCTTGCACCAGAAGGAGAAGGCTGTGCTCCTAAGGTTGACTCATACCCATGGAATTTATTCAAAAATCCAAGCTCATGCTCTTCACGCTCGTGTTGTGCACGTTCCTGTTCGACACGTTCACGTTCACGTTCACGCCGTCCACGTTGTTCTGCAGCCCTCTGGTCACCCATCGTTGGATAGGATGGGGTATCATATGGGGGGTCTGTAGTTGTAGGTCCAGAGAAACCAGACGGCCCGGACAGGCCACTCGTAGACCCAAATCCAGATGCACTAGGTGTACGAGCGCCAAATGGATTGGTTTCTGGTGTACCCGTTGGCTTTCCGCTCGCAAAGGGATTTGGTTTAGACGTAGTCGCAGGAGTGTCAAATCCCCCAGATGGGAATGTCTCGTTCGGGTTATGACCAAACGGTCCCCTGGATGGTTTCGTCGCAGGAACACCGGCGAAGGGTAAAGATGCAGGCGTAGATGTAGGCGTACCGCCCGCTGCGACTTGTCCCAAACCTGTTGTTCCACCGAAGCCGAACGACTGATTAGCAAACGCATTCGACCGAGACGCGGACGTCGATATACCGCTCTTAAAGGGATTCGGCCCAGCCGTAGACGTCGCAGTAGCGCCCCCAAAGGAATTCGACCCGGGCGTATACATAGGTGTTCTATTCGGATCGTAACCCGACAGTCCCCTCGTAAGTTCTCTATTCGGACCAGAAACACTTCCGAAGGGGTTTGGCGGCGCAGACGTAGTTGCAAGCGTAGGCGTGCCATCTGCACCAACATTTGATGCTCGCCTTTCCGCTGCCCTTTCATTACCCTGACTCATTATATACAAACGCGCTTGGCGCTTCCGCTGCTCCTCCTCTTCAGAGTCATCCTCCCTATCTACCGGATCTACCTCATCCGTGTCAGCGATCTGTGAGGCTTGATTGCCAAAGGCGTCAGCTGCACCCGGGGTTGTCGCTGTCGAGTCTGGATGTGCAGTGGCATATCCTTCGCTCGGAAATTCGTTGACGAATGATATCGGATTATCTACAGGAATAGATGTTCTTGGGGCAGCAGTAGCGGTTGCAGCGTTCGCGGGCGCAACTGGACGCGTACTAATGACCGGTTGTTGTGGTGTGGCAGTAGGATCATTCAGTTGTGACCGTGCTAGTAGATGGCTGAGACTCTGGTATGCCGTGAGGATGTCGAGTTGACCGGAGGCGACACGTTCAATTACCACTCTTTCGTTATCGGTAAATGGTGTCTCGAGCATGTTTGCTACAAGTGTAGCATCCCCGGCTCCAGATGAAACCAGGTCGAGAGCAACTCTGAGGACATCATCAGCTTGGCTGGTTCGTTCGGTAGCGTTGTGAGTTTTTGTGGGTCGCGTTCGTGATGTAGCTGTCGTCGTCGCGCTCGTCCCAGGTGAAAACGGATTCGCGAGTGCATGTGCCGAAGACGCGCCACCAGCTTTCGTAGCAAATCGGATAGGGTGAATTGATGCATCGAAAAGTCCGGGTCGAACGGCGGGTGTAGGGGGACCGGAAGAGGGTGTCAGTGTCGAACCGATGTTAACTTTACCCGTTTTCCGAGCATTTGAAAGGGATCTTTCCTGTGAAACATCCGCAGGCGTATCTGTAGTATTCAAGGGCGCGAACGGAGCCGATGGAGTCGGTGTTTGTTGTGGTTCTGCAGTAAAGACGTTCGTTGTAAGAGCGGGTCCAGCAAGGCCCGTATTAGTGGTCTCGTTCGTAGCAAGACGACTGGCGCGTATCTTTCTCCATTGGGCCCTTGTCTCCTGTCTGATTCTGTCCTTGAGCTCCTGACGAGGGTCGCGGCTGGTTGTAGTAGCGGCCGGAGACGCAATCGGCGCAGTGGTAGTAGTGAGCGGAGGCACAGAAACAGGAGGGACAGGTGGTAACCTCACGATTGGGCGCTGTATTGGGGGTTGTGTTCCGTCGCCACCAATGTCTGGAAACGCACTCGTCGTCCCAGAGAGTGTGGCTGTAGTTTGGGGACCCGCGTCTTGCTGCGCAGCAATCATCCGCTGCCTCTCTGCCTCTTTTGCTTCGAGCTTCCGCTTCAACTCCGCGATTTCGGCCTCTTGTGCCATTTGCACCTGCTGGGCTTGCCTCTGGCGCTGAGACTCCTCAGTTTTTCTCCTCGTATCCGAGAGCTTCCTCTCGTGCGCCTCCGCGTCCCATTGCCGCTGCCGTTCCTCTTCCCGTTTCCTCAGCTCCGTGATCTCACGCAGCAATACCTCCTTTTCTGCCTCCTCTCGGGCAATGAGTGCTTCTCTTTCGGCTCGCTCTTTGGCAATTAATGCTTCTCTTTCCGCCCTCTCCTTAGCGATCAAAGCTTCTCTTTCAGCTCTATCCTGAGCCACTCGGGCCTCATGTTCCTCACTTACTCGAGCAATTTGCGCATCCTGTTCCTTCCTTTCTCGGGCAAGTCTCTGCTCCTCGTTCTCCTTCTGCACCTTCGCAAAAATGCTTTCTTCAGGCGAACGATTAGGTGAGGTACGTCCCGCATTGCTAGAATTAGGCCATCCTCCACCAGGCACAACAGCCGGTCGTGTAGGATCTATTCCCGGCTGCATGACCGAAGGTTGCTGTTGCGGCGTTTGCTGTCGCACTTGTTGCGGCAGCGGAGGCAACGGGTGCTCCACCGGCGGTCTCCACTTGTATATACTCTCGTACTCGTCATTATCAAGAAGGTCCCTGAAAGTGGCAAAAGGAATCCTCCCGTGCTCGTCGACAATTTTTCCATACTCGTTAACTAATTGCCCCTTCTCATTTACACGTCGACCACGTTCATTGACCAGGTGAACATCTCCATCTCTGCGATGAGGCGCTGGCCGTACAGGCGTCTGCCGGACAGGTGGTCCCGTCCAGTGTACTCTCCCACCCGGGAGTGTGATCTGATGCTGTCCAGGTTGTTGCGGTGTAGGTGCTGATATTCTACCGCCCGCTCCACCGTCAGGCCTTGGCTCACTTCCATCCTCGTCATCTTCGCCGTCGTCTCTCAGTGGATCTGGAGGCGGAGGCCCTGGCGGTCGTGGGCCGTGACGGTGAGGTTGATGATTCCCATCGTCAGGAGCTGGCGGTTCCTCCCCATCATCGTCCTCAGACTCAGCAGTGGGCGGGTTCCCCGACCCACTATGTGGCTTCCTATCCGGAAACCCCAGATCCACATAATGCAGCTTCTGACCATTCCGAACAATGAAACGTCCCTGCTTGAGCTGCTCCGTCATCTCCCGGACCGGGCGACCTTCCGCACGTGCCTCTTCCTCGGTTGCCTGGATAGGAAAGAAATAATCCCAGATGAGGAAGAGCATGCTGCAGTTCTTGGCAAGCCAGGGGTAGTCGCTGTGCCTGTTCCTTTTTCGGGGGCGGAGCATGACGTCATTCTCTCTTTCGTCATCAATAGAGCGAGGGCGCTTCACGCCGTGCGGTGGCCGGCCTCCGGATCTGCCCTCAGGTCTGCCGTCCTCAGACCCGGACGAGGAACTCGAGTCGCCAGGATAACCTCCTGGAGCTGCAGGGCCACTCCCTGGCCAGTCTGGGCCAGGCGGGGACGGAGGCAGAGGATTCCTGGGACTTCTTCGTCGACCTGGGACGCTCGGAGGTCCCCTAGACTGGGGCCTCCTCGGAAAGCTCGCTGCTCTCTTTCTCTCAGCCCCCGGCCTCTCGTCCGGGCCCGACCTCCCACGAAACGCCTCCCAGCGCTTCTCCCTCTCTGCATCCTCTCTATCCCTCTCCGCTTCCAATCTCTCCCTTTCTTCCACCATCTCAAACATCCTCACGTTCCTCCGCGCAGCATCCCCGAGCCCTTTCTTAATCGCCGGAAGTTCTTCAAACATTTCGCGCCCGCGGTAATCTTTGAAGCGTCGAATCCGCGTCCCCGGTCTCGGCCCCTTCGGATCCCAAGGGATCAGAGGGCCGGGCCTAGCGACCGTGAATCGTCCGGGTGCACTCATCTTGCGACAATCAGGACGGCGCAGAGCCGGCGTTATGAGGCAAGTGTTGTACTAAGAATGCGCAGTTGCGTGCGAGCTGGTGCACGTGGGAAATGCGTGTATCTCTTGCGCGGCTAGGCGGTACAGAATGCTGCGAAACTAGGCTAGAGGTGCAACGCAATGTGCCGTGCAAGGGGACAAAGGGGCGAGGTTTTCGAAGCAGTGGGATTTCGCCGTTTGCAGCCATGCGTGCTGGACAATGGATGGGGCGAGCACGGTGACAATAAAAATCGGACGTGTACAAAGCCGAGAGCCACACGCGCAGAGATTTAACTAGAATTGGTAGTTAGCACAAACAATTGGAAGGAGCGAAGAGACTCCTGTATTGTGGATACATTGCATCGAAACGGCAGCGTCGCGAGTGGGAACATGAGATGTGGACGGGGAGTAGGTCATCTGTGGGGTGCAGCAAGTGGCTGCAGACGCTACGGACCAAAGATTCAACTACGACGACCATGTAAGATATCGACACTTGAGTATTCGCAGGCCCTTGTACAGGCTACCGGCGGTAGTGGTATATAACACGAAGACACAATTTTAATCCCTCCCGACCGCTCTACCAACAAAGGAGATATCTCCGGCCAATGAAGGCAACAAGCTCTAGGAAATGCTCACCAAGACGTGAGTGCGAGAATGGGTATCAAGAGGGAAAGACGACAAGGAATCGGGGTATACAGCTTCGCTCCACGCGGCGCTAATAGAGACAGCGAATGTACAGGGTGATGGCCGAAGAGAGCCAAGGTAAGGAAAAAGGTAAAGGAAAATGCAAAATGCCAGCGCGGCATGGGGTATCCAAGATGCAATGAAGGTGGACAAAAGAAACCACAAAAAGGAAACTTGGCGTTCTGAGGACAGACTGTGGAAATAGCATAATTACACGCCGTTGTCGTTGGGCCCCACAAATCCCGCAGTAACACCCATACCCATGTCCATCCTCAAGAAATGGTTTTGTCCGTCCTCGATGCCATCCATAGGGAGGCCATTGATCGGAAGCATACCGCCCGTAGTCATGGCGTGGGGGTCCATCATGATGGCGCTCCCCCTCCGACTGTTGGTTGCAGAGCCCATGTGCGAAGGATGGGGCGACAGTTGATGGTGCTGGTTGCGGGATTGGTTCATATGCTGCCTCGCGGCGGCCCATGCCTGTGCTTGGGCTTGCGCCTGGGCGTGTGCCTGCGCTTGGACGGCATGGACTTGAGGCGAGAGGTGGTCGTGCGGCTGCATGTTGTTGGGATGCACGGGCGTAGGTTGGAGGGGGAGGAGGCGCGGAAGGTTGCCGAGCTGGGTGGTCAGGGGTGCGTTGGCGTTGGCGTTGTTGGAGGCAGGCACGACCTCGAGGTCGCCGTCGGTATCGTCGTCCTCGCCTTCGGCGTCGACATGGTCTGCGGCGCTGACGGTCGCGGACGCGGAATAGGGCGCCTGCTCTACTTTTGCCGCGCTGAAGGGCTGGGGCGGCATTCTCGTGTCCGGCAGCGGCTTCTGTGCCGCCATGCCGCCCGCTGCGTTCCTGCTGTCCCGCACCACGGCCTTCCACTTGTCGACGAGGCGGTCGTAGTCCCAGTTGCGCAGATCCATGCCGTGCTTGCCCAGCTCCTTGACCGTGTCGGCGCTGAACGTGAAGGTCACGGGCGGCCGCTCCGCGCCGCCCTTGAGATGGGCGATTTCGCGCCGGGCGCTCTCCAAGCTTCGCTCGGCATCGCGGCGCAGGTCGTGGGCGCGCGCGTATGAGCGCAATATCTCGACCTGCCAGCACTCGTGACGCACCTGCTCGGGCTGGCACGCCCAGTGATGGTAGGCGTCTGCGATGTGGCAGAAGAGCTTCTGCGGGTCGGCGTCGAACAGCGGCGGGGTAGGCAGGGGCGAGTTGCTGCCCGAGGACGGGGCCGAGGGCGGGCCGGACGGGTAGGCCTGGTTGATCTGGCGCTGGCGCTGGTGGGCCAGCAGGCGCTCGCCGACGTGGCGGTTCAGCGCCTCGAGCTGCTTCTGGCCGGGCGGGCTGATGGACCACGAGTCGGCCGTCGCAAAGGGCGTGGGCGAGAAGAGGGTCGGCGGCGGCGGCAGGATGTGCAGGCACAGGCTGGGGAAGTTGAGCGTGTAGGGGTCGAAGTCGAAGAGGGCGGGGCCCGTGGCCTTCGCGTTGGCCTCCTGGATGCTCCGCAGCAGCTCGCGCAGGGCCAGCTCCGTCGCCCGCGCCGTCTCGGCCTCGTCGGCCGTCCGGTGTCGCTGCTCCAGGTCGGCCTTCTGCATCTGCCGCACGACGTCGCGTCGCACCTCGGGCGTCTTCGCACCCAGCACGTCGTCCTTTGCCTCGGGCGAACCCTCCTCCTCGTGCTGGCTCGGCGCCGACGGCGACGCATTGCTGACTATCGACGCCCGCTTCGCCGGTGTGTGCAGCTCCTTCTTGATCTTCTGCCGCCGCGTGATGCCGCCGCGGATCTTCCTGATCTCCTCGACGACATGCACGCCATCGGGCGGCTTGGGGTTCTTCGCGCGGATGTACAGATCGAGATGCCTGCCGAGGCTGCTCGATGTGAATGCCTGCCTGCAGAACGGGCAGCTTTTGTCCTTGGGTGCCTTGGTCTCCGAGGCGGGAGGGGTATCGGTGGCCGGTGGAGGAGCTTCTGTGCTCATGGCCGTTCAGGGGAATTTGGGGGGGAGGGATGTTCGCTGGCGAGCTGACGGCTTCAATGCAGAGGATGCAGCTTCTGGCGGGGTGCAGCTAACGCATGATTATCTCGTCGATTACGAGCAGACGCGCTGGAGACATCGTGTCCGACGACAATTGGGGCTGCAAAAGGAGGACGCGCTTCTCGCCAATGTCATCCAGTTGAGCTAGCGCGCGAGCTTGGGCCAGCCTCGGGCGCGCCATCTGCCCACAGCCGTGCGGGAGCCCTTCCGCCGCCCCGTGGCTTGGCCCTCTCCACCACCCGCAGACGAACGCGGCGCGTCCTGCTACACCGTCGCAACGCCTTTTCCCTTTTGCTACGCCGCAGCTCCATCGCCTACGACCCGCCTAGCTTCGCAGCCGTCCGCGATGCCATCTCCTCGTAACGCTCCATGCCGCCCTCCAGCCTCTTCAGCTGGCCCTTGCACAGCCGATATACCGTTCCCACAGCTACCCCTGTCTCCTCCTCGCCCGAGGAGCCCTCCGCTTCCTCATCCGCCTGGGCCCCTGGCGCTAGCCTGTAGGGGCTCTCGCCTTCCACTACCGTCCTGTAGACATGTCAGCCATCGACTCCAACTCCATCCACCAATCTCAGACATGCCTCATAAAGTATCGATCGTGTGTCACGACAAGCAAAGCGCCATTGTACCCTCGCAGCGCCATGATCAAGCCCAGGATACTGTCTGCGTCCAAATGCGTTGTGACCTCATCGAGGACGAGAAGCTGCGGGGGCGGCCACAGGAGCTTCGCAAGGGCAACCCGGACCTTCTGACCGCCAGAGAGCAAGCCAAGTGGGACCTCCGAGGCTGCCTGCCCTTGTAGGCCCAGACCTCCCAGCAGCTGTCGCCCATCTTTCTCCTCCATATCCGGACCACAAGATTCTCGCAAATGCGACAGGGCTGTAAGTTGTCGGTTCGTGCCGGCGATAGCTGTGAGCTCCTCCACCGACTGCTGTGAAAAACAACCCAGTTTTGCTCGCGGGTGACGAGTAATGGTGCCCGAGGTTGGCGCGAGCCCTCCAATTCCATCCTCGCTGCTTCCTACCAAGAGCGATACCAGCGTCGTCTTCCCAGATCCATTCAGGCCTACCAGGCCAACCCGCTGACCAGGGTGGATTGTCAAGTCGACATCGTTCAAGATACGGACCTTCTTCCGGCCAGGATAAGCAAAGCACACCTTCTCCAAGCTCACTAATGATCCCGGAAAACGTAGATCAGGTGGCTGTTGTGGGAACGTCATCTTCACCGGCGGATCAAAGTCTGGTACCTCGATCTCTGCTCGGTTGGAAAGATGGTATCCAGCTAGATCACGGTTGAGCTTGAACCGCCCGCCCTTAAGTCCCACTTCAACGCCCATCCGCTCGTCCAGTTTCTTCTTGCGGGACGCCGCTTGCTTCAACTTTTTGTCGTCTCCTTTTTCTCTCGCTGCTTTGATATTGTTCGCAACCGTCTTCTCCATGTGCTTTTTCTGCTTTTCCTGGGCATCCTTCATCTTCGTAAGATACTTCGCTTTCTTATGCCGCTCTCGCTCGTAAAGACTCAAATTACCCCTGAACGTCTCCAATGTCTGATGCCGAAGCACAATCAGTTCTTCGGCTACTGCATCACCAAAGTCTCGATCGTGTGTTGTGACGAGCACCGTGGTCTCTTTCAGATTGCGAATGTACTCTTGCAGCCAGATGATGGAGGGTAGGTCCAGGAAGTTTGTCGGCTCGTCGAGCAGTAGCACGTCAACGTATTGACACAGTGCGCACGCAAGATCGCAGCGGGTCTTCCATCCTCCTGATAGCTCGGAGACAGGCTTGTCGACTCTATCGTTCCCGAAACCGAGGCCTAAGAGCACGGAACGGGCTTTTGCTTCTGCGCGGGAAGCTTCCATTAGCTCCAGAGCGGACTGAATGTTGCTGAGGAGATCGGCTGCTGCGTGTGTTTCTGCGCTGAGATTTGTCGGGTCAATGTCGCTCTCGTTTTGCGTGAGCAGAGCTGCGGACTCTTCGAAGCGTTCTTCGAGCTGCACGCAGTTTCAGTGTAGGTTGCCGGGCAAATGCATCGAGATTCCTACCTTGATCAACTCCCTTCTTGCCAGTTTCCCCCGCGCTCCACTCCTCCGCTCGGCAATACGATGTGCCTCCTTTAATTGTAGCGCCAATCGATCATGTGACACCTTTCGGAGCGCTCTTATCGGCGCCATGGGGTCGGTGGAATGCTCAATCGCGTCGCTGAGGACCCTGACCTCTCTTGTATATCGTTCCCTCAGCCGATCGCTCCTCACTACATGTTGGAGCACTGTCTCTTCCTGAATCTTAATCTCGGAAACCTGCTCATCAAATTCGGTGTTACGCGTCTGGCCAAGTAGCAGTACCCTGGTGCTCCACGGGATACCTGGGATGAGGCCGTCACCAATGGCCTTGAGCAATGTTGATTTCCCCGTGCCATTACGGCCAACCAGGACGTAGTGACGCGATTGGACCAGGTGGAGGGTAACATGGCTGAGGAGTTCGCGGTTCGACACACTGATTGAGAGGTCCTTGACGAGTATTTCTTTCGACGCAGGTGCATCCACTGCATCGAGTGCGTATCTTGATTGCTGGGCTGTGACTGAGATGTGGCCGCCGCCGGGGTGCTCTTCGGTCGGTGCGGCTGCTTCTTTCCCTCTCCGTACCATGGTAAACAATTGAGCTTAATATCTGAGGTGCGGCAACGGAGCGGTTGACAGCGAATTTTGAGGTCGATCCTCGAGAGCTTCCACACTTGATATAAGTTGTGGTGAATGCCAAGAGAAGCACTAAGTGTTGCTAGCGCAGTTGTTGATGGAGGATGAGTCGAAGTCCAAGGACGTGATTTGCTACGTCGGAGCGATTGGTGGAGGGAAGGCGCGTTGCACAGCAGCGCCATCGCGGCAAGGTGTAGCTGCGTACGAACATTGGAATTCACCTTACATCGCACCTTTCAAAGCTACAAAGCCAAGTTGCGTCGCAGCATTTACTTCCCTGTTGGTCCGTGTTATTCAGCTACCGTGCAGAAGTTCAAAAGCCAGGTGAAATTACAACAATATTCGACGACTACGTACAAAAAGAAAGCAATGTATGACCAAGCTCCTTGTCTTGGAAGACTTGGTACCTGTACTGTTCGTGCGTGAGTAAGATACATCGTCAAGACGTAAAAATGTCCTGAGCCCTCGCGGGTATTTGGCTAGAGGAACGGCTGCGAGCTCTACATGGATAAGTCCTCGGACGCAAGTCTTTCCTAGGGTCTCGTAGGGGCTACCCTTTAGTAGAAGCGGAAGTGGAAAGCCCTATCGGATTGTGACGGCGACTGTAGCAACTATGGCCTGGTAAATGGGGCATAAATATATCTATCATTAATAACTGCGAGCAGCTGGTTCCGATAGCTTGGATGTAGAGACTGAGGGTCTCATTCAACTCATGTAGCTTAAGCATCCGTGACTCGAGTCGTCTGCGGCCGATTACCGTGAATGCGTTTCTTGTGGACTATAGGTTGAACGCAATCGATCATTAGTGTCAACCTTCGGAGTATACATATGTAATTGATTGGAAAGTACACACACTTCCCTATCGTCCAGTCACAGAATTTGTTGCGAACCTAGCGCAACCGCGGGGGTAGCGCTACCAGTGCTTCTTCAAAAACCTTTATAAGCTCCAAGTTCTCGGCTCAGCATATATTGCTACATGGCTTGAGATACTCGAGAGAGGCTCGTCCATGTAGTGGTCCGCATCTTGCATGGGCTGTGCCTTCCGTAACAGGGTTTTGAATGATCCACGTCCGCTTCCAGCCGATCTATGAGACCTCAGAGTGCCGTCAGGCAATGCACCGGCACTAAGATCACGCATCGTGTCTTTGGCATTTCCTTGTGAGCACAGACCTGGCTAACAGAATTGACAATGTTGACGACCAGATCGCTGTCGTTTGTCTCATCACTTAGCCGGGCCATGACGTGAGGAGCGCGCTTGTACACGCCGCCCGTCTGTCTTGCCGTTGCTACGGTGTCGATCGTAGTGGGCGGACAGGATAACTCATGGTCTCCAGGATGTTGCCAATGGCTCTGACTTTCCATTGAATAGCTACATGGAGTTGTCTAAGCGAAGGTACGAGTGTAGAGTGGGCGTAAACTTAGCTAATTTGTCGCGAGGGCGAAGACTGGACTGCACCGTATGAGTGCCCCTATGATGGCTCCGTACAGTTTTGTTTCTAAAAGTTGAATTGGATCGTCAACAAGATCCTGCTGCATCGACATGGCTCGGCCGAGATACTGAAGCGTGGAGCTGGGTTGAGTGGTTGCCACGAGTAACTCGCACCTTCCAAATACTGCACCCGTGCTTCACTCACGGCAGACTACCCAGCAACACCATCCTCGGCTTCCCACACTCCCCGATTCACCGATGCTTCTCCTCTCTATTGTGCCACCGCCTACAATACGATCTCCGTCACTCAATACGCATTATCCCGCATCCGCAACCCAACTTAACCTCGACATGTCCACGGTTACTGCCAACTTCTTAACAACGAAACAGCTCTGCGAACAAACCGCGAAGCAGGAGCCAGCAAAACATTGGTTTACGCGACATCTCTTGAGAATGACGCCAAGAAAGGATCCGGAGAGCGGAGAGATAGTCAAGATGATCAGGCAGATGTCTTTGCGCCGCCCAGGTACCGCGCCGGCTATCGGTCAACCATCCACTGCGCCCGCTTTAGGTCAAGCTATGAAGGACGAGCCCATCCCGCCGCTGCCATCAATCCCTCCCCAGTTCCAGAGCTTGGCGGCTCGCGAGGAGCCAAAGGCCCCGCCGCAACCACCTGGACCTGCCCCGGACAACGTGCTCAAGATGGACGTCTGGCTCGGCGCGAGCAAGCCATCGTCCGCTTTAATGGGCGGGCTTTCCTACTGGAGGGAGGGCACCCCGGGCGATAACGACGATGTAGCGAACGTCCAGTACGCAATACCGATCATGCAGGCGCCAGACGGCGAGAGGCCTTCCTCGCATAGCCAGCAGCTCAAGTCGTTCTGTCACCGGGCGAAGAAGCAGATGCGCATGCCTTCGATCCGTAGGACGAAGACTCCACGAGCCATCGAAGAGGACGGCAACGAGCGTTCCGAGTTGGCTCCCTTCCTAGCCGTACCATACGACCAAACGGAAGCCGGCGAATCACCCGTTTTCTTCACACGGATGAGCAGCTCGCGTCTTGCCACACGCCCTTCCACGACCGCTGCCTCCACATCTGCCGTGCCGGTTAACAATCGGCGCTTCGCTCCGAACGCTGACTTGCCCCTGCGTCGCGATAGTCCATCCAGCATCCAGCTTCGCGATTTGGAACGTGATGTAGAGCGTCTTGTGTTGAGTCAGGGCCCGCTCACCGGCGACACCCTGTTTCCAGGAACCTTGGCTGCTGCGCATCAGCCGCGTGAGGACTCAATGGGCAGTTTCGGCTCGAGTGCGCCGACATACTTCTCTGGCATGCCACCGCCATCCTACAAGTCGCGTCCAGCTTCATCGCGCCCAGCGTCTATTCTCAGCACGTCATCCTTCGGCTGCATCGACGGCATGAACCCAGAGTACCGAAAGCTGTCCCAGACGAGGGCGGCACAAAAGCAACGCAGCGTGAAGGGACGGCTCAGGAAGCTTGCGAAGAAGGCCAACATTCGGAAATGAGCGGTTCTCGCCGAGCGCGCCATGTTACGAAATGAACGACTAGGGAGAATTTTACGAGACACACGGCTATGATGGCAGACAAAGGTAGTGAGAAAAGGAGATACGGAGGATAGTGAGAAGACGACGAAGGTATGTGGGACACCAAAGGAGAGAGCTCGTGACACGAAACATGGGGATGGTCAATGAATGTAAGATATACTTTATGGAGGGCACCGAAGGAGAGAGGTCACGGTACGGGACAAGGGGTGGACAAGGCGTGTAAGATGTACTTTCTGGAGAGCATCGAAGCTCAGAGCTACAGCATTCCCCGCATACGGAGGGAGGCGAAGAGCGCCATGGCACATAGCCATCGTATAGCAATATAACTAGCTGCAGGCACGGTGTTGGTGCGTCGAGACGTGTGGTTGTCGGGATGCATGTGAGGGCCGCGGTCAGCTGTTTCGGGCTCGGCTCGTGCTCACCGCCTGCGCTTTACGATGTGGGCGATACGGCTTGCATCACTACCGATCATCCATTGGGCCCGACGTGGCATACGGCGCTGCCCGCACCTTTGCAATTGAGGCCCATGGCCCAGAACCATGAGCGTGCACATCTAGACGCCCTCTCTCCATCGGCCGGGCCCCGGTTTTCGTCATCCGCGCACTCGCTACCTTGGACCTCTCGCGCCCGGCAATTCAGTGTGCGTCTGCATCCACGCACGCTGCAGAAATAAGCATGGCTTCGTCTGCAGATGCTCCGCCGCGGCGGCCCCCTCCAATGGCCCGCCAGTCGTCCACGTCGTCGCAGCTGTCGCACTCGCCCCCGGAAACCACGCAGCACAAAGCCAAGGCCCCACGCAAGCACGTCGTCGGCGGCAGTCGCATGCAGAGGAACACATCAGCTGGCAATAACCTCAACAAGCTGAACAGACAGGTCCAGGTGCCCGCCGGCGATGCCCACGCCGTGAAGCACCACCGCCGCGCGCACTCGGGCAATTCGACCTCGGCGCCCGCCAGCCCGCGTCCGGGACTGAAGCGCAATGCTTCGGCCGGTGCAGTCCTGAGAGCCGGCAAGCACGGCCATAGCGGCATACGCAAGAACCACTCCAGCGGCCACCTGTCGCGGGAAGGCACGAAGCCTGCGCTGAAGGCGTCCAAGAGCGAGATCGCACCGCCGAAGCGGTCCCTGATCAATCCAGGCAAGGTGCGCGAGCCCTCGTCGGATGACGAGCATCCCACCGTGCATTTCGACGTGGCAGACGAAGAAGAAGGCCAGGACGACGGCTGGACCGAGGAAAGCGCGTCCCAATCACCCACCACTACCCGCTCCAACACACGCTCCAACTCGATGGTCTTGGATTCGCACAAGGCGCCCGACGACCGACCAGGAGAGAGGATGGCGGGCATAGCACCGGCAGAGGCGAGCACTCAGCAAGCTTCGGGGCCCTCGAGCATGAGCGGGCGAGCGCTGCCGGACCGCACGCAGCAGCCACGCCCGTCGAACGGCGGCAGCTCGCGCCACCCTTCACATTCACGGTCCGCCGATGCTGACGTGATCACCTCGCGGTTACTGCAGCGCAGCTCCCACCACAACCCTGCTCCGCAGATGTCGAATGTCGCTGCGACCGTCGTGTCGAACCACAACGAACCGCGCGAGTTGAGCCAGAGCGCAGGTTCGACGCTGGTGGACACGCCTGGACGGGAACTCGTTTCGCGTTTCATCGACGGGGACGGCTCGGCGGGTACGCCAAACAGCAGCTTCCTGCCGTCGCGAAACGCCCCGCAAACATCAGGCAGCACGGGGAATCCCACAAGGAACAAGTCCACGCCAAATGTTGCAGACGAAGAGACGCCGACGCGAACCCCACGCAGGTCCGGCACTAGCACTCCCACAGACTTACCACCCTCGCGCACACAGCAGAAGCTGATGCTTCAGCGTGCCTCTTCGGCCATCGAGCCGCAAAAGCTGATACCTTCCATCTTACCGCGAACGGGTGGACCCACGGCACTCTACACGGGTATGACTTACACCACCAACGGTGAGGGGCGTCTCGACCCTCGTCTTCAACAGCAGTTGAACCACGTTTCGGTGGAGTACAATGTTGTGCGAAGGTATCGTAATCCGCTTGTAGAGGCCATTGTCCGGATCGAACAGATACCCGGGACCCCGCGCAAGAGTCGTGGGCCGGGAACGTCTACTAGTAACGGGTTTGTCAACGTGCACGGCAGCAGCAGCCTAAGCACAAGCTACCATGATGAAACGGACGGTTCCGCCGGCCGGAGGTCACGACTCAGCTTTGAAAACGGCGGCAGCGGTCGTGAGGAGGGTGATGTTGAAGGTAGAGAAAGCTTCGAGAGTGACGGCGGCAGGATCCGTAACGAGGCCGAAGAAATATGTCGACGGCTGTGGGAGAGCCAAGAAGCTGTCGAGCACGACTGAACGGCTCCCACGTGGCGAGGTGAGACTACCACCGACTGTGTGCGTTGTCTCTGTTCCCATCACCTAACGGCTTGCCCTTTTTGTTCTTCTGCGTGCGCTCATTGTGGGCACTCCTACAGGCGCTATCTGTGGCATTCTTCGGAGTGGGCGTTGGGTTGGGGCTGGAGTCGGTGGACACTGTGCTGCTATGGCGCATGTAAGGCCAGCCCAGTAGACAGGACATTCTGATTGCATTGTATCATAATCTTCACGACGGCTACCGCATTGAGGGGCCTCGCATAGAAAGACCCGGCACAGGGAGGGCTTCCGTGGCACTCGTGTCGGCGTACTGACTGGACGACGGGTTGAGGCCGCAATAAGGGCCAGGATTGGACTATAGCCAATGGACATGACGAGCGTGCTGGTTTAGTGGCAATTTCTTGCTCGATTCGCACATGTCTTCAATCAGGTTGCATTCTAGTTGCCCTCAGTCACAGGTGGTATACGAAATAATGGCGTGTTATAGACGCCCGTGGACCAAAGTTTAGACGGCCTGGGGGCTGAGGCATTCACCGTCTGACGGCCAAGATGCCGCGACACGCCCCCAGTGTGCGCGCAGGCACGCTGTCACGGCTCAACGGTGGCGCGCAGCCTCGATTGGCTCGAGGCGGGCTGCCGTGTCGCAGCGACAATGGGCGGCTTGGAGGGTGCCACTTCGGGGGCAGGTTTTCTGCACCACGGACCAGAAGCACACGGCACGGCGCGCCGTTTCAGCGCTCGTCACAAAACATTGACAGGAAGTGGGCCGCGGAGGGGAAACATCGGCAGATCTGGAGCGGGAGGCAAACACCGGGTGGGTTTGTCACGATGGCGACGCATGGTGTTGAGCGGCAACCTGCGCCGCCAGGCGGAAATTTCAGCACCGTCGGCGCACTCGTCTGCGGCTTTCTGCCCGGCGCCATCTCCCGGGGCCTGCAGGCCGGCGCCTTGGACGGCGTTGTGCAAGGCTGGCGCTGGCTAGCGCGAGGCCGGGGTGCCTGGAGCGAAATTAGACGGGAGATTGCACCGCCCATTAAAGTTCGTGCCCGCCGCTGTTTCTCTTGTCAAACGTCCCCGGTTTCCAGCCCAGTCAGTCCTTACAAACACACGCGCTCTCCCCAGCTCCGGCAGCCTCGCCAGCACGCTCGTTGCAACTTGCTTCCCTTCCTCTCGCACCACGGTACAGCAAACCCTCGCCGACACAATGCGCTCGTTCCAGACTGTCCTTCTCTTCCTCGTTGCGCTCGTCGCATTCGCCGTCGCCCAGGACACGCAGTCCTACGACGCGACCGTCTATGTCACCAGCACCATCTACAAGGTGAACACGGTCACCCTGTCCAGCTCGCCCGCCTACGAGGTCGCCAACTCGACCACCACCATTGCGCCCTCGGGTGTGCCCTCAGCCGCCTACGCCGTCCCGGCCAACAGCACTGCACCCTACCCGACCGGAACTGGCGCACCTTCGGGCGCGCCTGCCGCGCCCACCGCGAGCGAGTTCCCCGGCGCTGCCTCTGGCCTCTCCGTCAACGGCGCCCTCCTCGCCATGCTCGCTGCCGGCCTCGGTTTCCTCGCACTATGACCGCTCAGCGCGCAGTAACCCCTCTCTGCGACTCCCTTCCGCTTCTCGCATCATCGACTGGTGCTCGTCTATGATACCCCCATACCCACAATCACTCTCTGGAAGCGCCGGGCCCCGCATTGAGCGCGCTCGCCCTGTTCGGTTCGTCATGCGTTATGAGGATGCCTTTGTCGTTCTTCTTCCGAAGGACATCCACTCCTTACTCTTCGACTCTATACATTCAAACTTGGCAACTCCGGATACCTTCTTTGTAATTGCTTCGCCTCCACGATGTTCAACGAACGATGCCGGACTGTCTATACCCACCTTCCTTTTCTCGAGTCTACCACGATCGCTTTTGCCCATGGCAGCCTAATTTCTAGTTGTTCCTTTACCGCCCACGTCGCTGGGGGACTTTTTTTATTTATTGTTGTTGGAAATCATGGTCGCTGGACGCTGCCGCTGCCATGTTTACGCGCGGCTGCTAGCCGAGCTTAGGCACCTCTTCTTCTGACTACGTACTTCTCTGGTGGAGCTAGAGTTTGGAGATACCCCCTTTTTTTTGTGTGTGTTTTCAGCTACATGCGGTGAATGGATGGATGGATTTTTTTGGGGTGGCATTTTGCATGGGAGAGAGGGGAGAACGGGGCTGGGATCAGCAATGCGGCGCAATCCTCCATCGGGCTCTGCGATGGTGGGGGCGAGCAATGCGGCAATCATGGTCAACGACCACTGCATTCAGCCTGTCGGTAGCAGAAATGAATAATTGCACATGTGATGGATTCCTCGGTCCGCGTTTCCTGTCTGTGGTGCCCTTGGTTCGCGAAATACAACTCCCTAGCGCGCAATGTCGCTCCAGAGACCAAGTAGCTATCTCTCAGCCTTGCTCGCACCCTGGTTCGCGTCCTGGCTCACCCATTGCGATCGGCTCCTCATTCGCCCGTTGCACCTCGTATTAAGATCGACAGGGCTGGGGTATGTGACGCCCGAGCGCAGCGCAAGTGCCGGCCCGTCCAGACATGCGCCCGTCCAAGGCCCCCCAGAAAACTCTTCTTCCTTGCGTCCTAATCTTTTCTTTTCTCTAAGCGTGCCGGGGGAACAAGAGACCCGGCCTCTAAAAGAATCCAGTTAGTTCAGCTTCGTAGCCGGGTCCAAAATCTCTGCCGTGGCGCGCATGCATGCATGCGGCCGAGAATTAAAAAAGCGCTGCCAAAAATTCCTTTCCTGGAAATGATGGCGCGCAGAGCAAAAGAAAAAGCCTGCGCACGCTTCCGGTGTCGGAATAGAAGGGCAAAGTTTGGTCTTCGCTAGTAGACACATTGGTGCGGTTGTCCAGGAGCGAAACCTGAATCGTGAGATTCCCGCCGTTGTGCGCTCACGTGGTTGCTAGCTTGCCCACAGGTGCCAGCAACCGAAATTGCGACTACGGTTGCCCGGGCAGTTCTGGGTTGTGCCCGCGAGCGTATTTCGGGGGACTGTGTGTCTTCGGTATACGGCGTGCTACCTAGGTATAGTGGGGGTGCTCTTGCGCGCACCGGGGAACCCTCTTGAGGCTTAAGCTTAAGGATGGCCTTTTTCTTAACCCCGGTCCTAGGGGATGAGAGGAGCGCGGGTGCTCCTCCGTTAGACCAATTTTCGCAGTGATAGCGATGCGTCTGCGTAGGGGATGAGGCGCGAGATTGACGAGAGCCGATGCTCTCAACGTTCAATCGAGTTATAAGCCGGCAATGCGCTCAACGGGCTCGCTGGTGCCCTGAAAGCCCGTAATCATTCCATGGTGGACATGGACGCCCACTCGCGGTCTTCAGCGCTCGTTAAGCGTATCCTTATTCATCGCCTCTGTCTCAGATCGACCTCCGTTCCGAGCTCGCCCACACGTGTCTGCGGGCCGCGCGCGTGGGACAAGCCACAGCTCTCTCGCGCCTAGCAACGGAGTGCGCGCCGGACTTCGCGATCTGAAGCGTGCGCAGCGCGTATCTGCGTCTGCCCACCACCCTCATCTTGCATTATTTCCCCAAACACTTTCGCTGTTCGCACCTCTGGAGAGTCAACGTTTGAGATTGCTTAGGCAGTCCGGTGGATGGAGCAGTGGTGCAAACGAGCGGAATACGGCAGTGGTGACACAGCAATATTGGTAACCAGTACGAGCTGATATGAACGCGAGCGTAGAGGTAACGTGGCGAGGAGTCATGTGGGATGTCTAAGACACGTCGTGTTCAATAGACCAGAGGTTGGGAACTGAGACTTTCCATGCGGGTTGGTGGTGGAGTGGTGCATTCGGGGCGATAGTGTGCTGAGTGAGCTTACCGACTCACGAAAGGTGGCTTATGGCTCGGAACGGCCCTGGGGCATACGGGTACGATCGCGTATTCTAATTTGCCTCAGCTGAACGTTCATATTATGGGTAAGCTGACTTGCGGATGGGTTGTCGTGAACGCCGCATGGTGCTCGTTTTGCTGATGCTGATACCCGTGCGAGAAAGCGGCATGAGGTGACTCTTCGCGTTCCCGTACGACGGTCCGCTTTCATGTCATAGTGGTTGAGCAGCAACACAGTCGATGGCGGTCGAAATAGAGTTGCAGATGCAATTGACCGTTGGGTTTGATCCTGCAGGACCCACTTTCCTTCAGGGATTGCCAGGTGTTGTACCTAGGTAACTCCCCGCATTGTACACGCGTCACTCTGCGGCAAGTGGGGAGAAGCAACGTTGGGGCTACTTAACGTCAGAATGGTTTGTTTCAAAAGACAAAACTGCTCCGTGGAGGTCGGCGATGCTGATCTTACGAAAGACGACATCGACGCGAATCAAGGCTATCTAGGTACCTACGGGTAAATCTTGGCAGAGCCCATTCATGCCACGACCTCGATATGGCCAAATGGTCAGGATCTGCGCAGTGTCCCATGCAGTATTCGGCCTGCGGTTAACGGCATGAATCCTGTCTCAGGTACTCTATTGGACATTCCCATGGCAAAAATGTTGCTACTAAACGCCATATTATGGCAACGCTACCGCAGGGCGTCGTTAGGAAGTATAAGCGCTTAGAATCTTGCTATCGCAACCAAACCTACTAGAGTTTTCTATATAGGCCCTTTCAACGGAAAAGTAGCTATGGTAGCACTGATTGCGATGACTTTCGGTGCGCATCGAAGTTAGCTTACAGCCTTCAAAGCTTGGCTTGTATGTTGACGTCTGTGTGTACCAGAGACGGTCTTTGGCTTTGGACGAGGCATTGAGTTGAAGTATACAACGAAGGAAACAGAATGTGCCCCAGAAGAGATGTAGCCAGCTGCTATTTTATGAGAAGGAGTGCTGGTGGTCTAAGCAATATTCCCTTCTAGTCCACTCGTGCGACGATGATCTTTTTTATGCGTCTATCATGTCTTCGATTCTCTGATAGCATCGAGTTGGTGACAGACAGCTAACACAGTGTTCAGAGGACCGAAGATATTGGGATCGTCACAATGGGTACCTTTAGGGCCTTGCCTTCGAGGCCGTAGAGTTGCTAACTGTATTTTACCTATGCGCATCGGCCAGAATGCCTCAGTGGAAATGCATCTCTATGCCGCCAAGTCACCCTGAACGTTGAATGGATGCACAATGTCTAACATATCCACCATCAAATAGCACCGCGGACATGCCTCACGCTTAGCAATGCAGGTACGGCTCTTCTAGAGGTTGTTCGCTGTTCTGCACTCCTAATAGATTATCATCCTGCCAGAGGCGGTACTAGTATGCATACCCAAAACCAAAACCAGAATAATTACCGCTCCAGCGCGTC
The DNA here is from genome assembly GCA_030770415.1 of Pleoardoris graminearum. Classification (NCBI taxonomy): domain Eukaryota; kingdom Fungi; phylum Ascomycota; class Dothideomycetes; order Pleosporales; family Didymosphaeriaceae; genus Pleoardoris; species Pleoardoris graminearum. The sequence continues at coordinate 388,740 of JASEKS010000018.1, forward strand.
CGCTGATGCGAGCGCACGATCGGGGACGCCGTGGTGGGATCTACGAATGTGGAGACCGCGAAGACACGTCTGCATATGAGCCGGAGGGCGGCGATAGAGAGGCGAACGGACGCGCTTTGCGGAGGGTCCTGCATCGTGCGAGGTGTTTGGGAAGGCGCTGCGGAGATGTCTAGGGGGGCGCGGTGGAGGTTGGCACCTGGAAGTAGTGGCAATGATTTCTAGGTAGATGTGTACTATGATACAGATGAGTCTATAAATTGGGTAGACGACAGTGAACGAGGCGCGCTTCGGTACATGAAATTTAACGAATGCCTGCTACAGATATAGTAATGACGCACAGAGCATGTAGCGACGTTATTTCTCAAGCACCCATGGATTCACAAGCAAAGCGTGCTTAGGCTCACTCGAACAGTATCTGCGGTCGTCCCGGCATGCGATTCGTAATCTCGACTGATAGAGATACTTCCGGATTCGTAGTATTTCTAGGTTTGCCCGTTTCGCTTTCCATCGGCCATATCGCATCGTTTGTCGTCCTTCACGGGCATATCATCGCGATTGAAGGCTAGGTTTCAGAATTTTTGTATCAGTCCTGCGGCTTCTTATCCGCCCACGGAGCCCTCGTGCTTGCTCCTGCGCCCCTCGTTTCTGATGGAGCGGCTGCCCCTGGTCTAGCCCATGGCGCAGCCGTCGTACCCCCTGGTGGTGGTAGCGCTGTGGAAGACGCCCATGGTGCTCTTGTGAGTTGGTTTGGCCCGGCGGGAACAGCTGGACCTTGTGCTCCTGTTGGGATGCGCGAGGAAGCCCAGGGTGCTGCTGTACCACCGGTTTCAGCAAGGGGATCCCGCAGCGGTGGTTGAGGTCGTGCTGTAGGTGCGCTTGATTTAGGCTGGGAAGAGGTGTGGACGCTGGCTTGGATCTCCTTTGCTAGAGGGTCGCGTTCCCATGCAAATAGCGATCCGAAAGGGAAGTGTTGGATAACCGGGAACTTGGATAAGACTTCGGCATTGTACATTTTCAGCATGCCCTAGGAATCGGTGAGCACAGACTTGCATGAAATGATTCCCCTACTCACTTTATTGATCTTAGCCCAACCCGCTTTCACGCCAGAAACGTCAAACAAGATTGGACTGTGCTCCCAAAATGGGCCCTTCTTGACATCGTAGATGAAGCCGATAGCGCTAAAGTACATGTTGCGACTTCGTTCGCGTTCGACAGCTGCGGCCTTTGCTACGTCTCCGGGATGAGGAGCAGAGGGAAGAGAGCCTTCCGTTGCGATATCTGCAGGCGAAGAGATGGCTGGAGAAAGTTGGGCGGAGCCAAAAATGTAGGGCAGGAAAGAATGGTCGTCAAGGCCCCAGACCCCGTGAGACCCTGCAGGCTCGAGAGTATATGTCAAAATCAAACGCCGAATAAGTCGCAGATAACTGAATGAAAGTCAACGAATATTATCATGGAAGGCACATGGGACCCACGGTTCGATGACGCCCAGCACGATAGCTCGCTCTGTCTCTCCGTCGGTTCCGGGACGGAATGCACCAAGCTTCCACAAGCACCCTAGAAAGGCCAGAAAGCTTAGCTCGTGACCTGTTCCGTAGTCGAGACGTTGTGAGTTTCCAAAACTCCCGATTAGATACGCCTCGAGCTCGTCTTTAGCCGTCGCTTCAGCCGAAGCATTTTGGGATGGAAACGCTTCTGCGGGCAGGTATCGATCCAGGAGATCCGAAAGCCTTTCTCTTACTAGGTCGTACCACTTCCTGAAGCTGATGTTTCCGAATCGGCGAGGACCTGGATCGGGAGGCGCTTCGTCGACCATGTCTGACAAAGCATCGAGAAGCTTGGCGAGGTCTTGAACAGCTGGTGGAAACGACACGTCAGGATCTTTCAGCGTCCATTCCTTGACACGCGTTGCCTCTGTTCCTGCTCTTTCGATCTTCCGGGGCAGCATCGCTACGTTCAGCTGGAAGATGAAGGTCATGATGTCGGCATAGGCCTTGCTGGCGAGGAAGAACGACACGTGGTCGCCGTCGTTGATGCATTTGACGGGCACCTTGAAGCTGTGGCTAGCATGGCGATCGAGAACGGGCAGGGTGCGAGGCGGCAGGGGCGTGGTTGACATGGTGGGCGTCGATGGTGGTGCGGCGTTGCAGGGCTTGGCTGGTGGGATGGCGTGGCCTCGTGACCGCGCGTTCTGTCCGAGCTCAAGCTCAGGGCTTCGCGCCAGCCTCCCTAATTCGACCCCACACGAGCTCGCCCCGCACGTTCCCAGCGCAGATATCCATCGTCGACGGACGATCGCGACGCCATGCGATAGCGTACCCGCGTGTTCGTTGTGTTCCCAGGCCGGCGGCTACTGCTTCTGTCTCGCCGCCTGGCAAACGGCGGGCGCTTCGCTCTTGCCTCTGCCCACCCGCCGCGTGTCCTTCGCCATGGCAGATTCGGACTACCTTGCCGAGCAGCAGCTCATCTCTGAGCTCGACGCGTCTGCGAAGAAAGCGCAGCAGCTGGCCGTCCACGCGGCCGCCCACAGCGCTGCCCTCCTGAACTCGGCCCGCATCGCCGCCGTCCCGCCGCCGTCCCCTTCGCGCAGGTTAGGAGGGAGCAGCCCGGCAAGGCCAAGTGGCATGGGTCGGAAAGGCGACGGCAAGCTGAAGCGCCCGAGCTTCGTGCGTGGTGACCTGGCGAAACAGCGAAAACCGGATCTGGCGCGAAGAGGCGACCCTTTCGAGCTGCTGCCCTCGCCGGAGAAAGCGCCAGCGGAGCCGCAAGCACGACTCCCGAAGAAACCACTGAAGAAGAGGAAAAAGCCCGTGGTGCACCAGGTCTCGCAAGACGCGGAGCCGCCACCACCGGGACCCCATGTAGCAGTGGATGAAGCGCCGCCACCATCTCCGCCGCCAGCCACAGGCAAGCGGCATCGTAAAGCGGCACCCGAGACGCCCCCTAGCACCAGCGGACGACTTGCTGGCGATACCGCGACTATTTCCAACGTGGACTTTACAACGTTTCCGGAACATGAGCCGCACTCACGGAAGCGGAAATCTATAGACCGGCAGACAGAGCCGGCAAGGCAACCGAAGTCCCCAAGAACAGTTGGCATCGATGTATTCGAGGCAGGTACGGCCGTTGGTCAAGCTGAACGACGAACCGAGCGTGCTCATCCGCAAGTAGTCGCCCCTGCAAAGACTAGAGCCAGCCCAAGCGTGCAGAACAGGCCATCAACCCACGTGGCCCAAGAAGCGCCGGAGAATGTGGAGACTGACGATAAGACTCGTGCAGAACAAATGCGCAACGGTCACGGACGGGAGCCTCATAATGCACTTGTCACGCATGAGCAGCACGAACGGGACCAGGAGCCTCCTCAATCTGCCCAAAAACCACCGGAGCAGGAACCCGAGTTGCGGACGCCACAGAAGCCTAAGCGGCGAAAGGTCAGGCAGCTGAAGCCCTCCAAAGTTACGAGCGGTCTGGACATACCATCTGACAAGGAGGATATCACTGCGGATCGTAATACTCGTTCCAAACGCACGGAGCATGACCCTGAACCAGTGGAAACGGAGCAGCTTCGGGGTCGGAAGAAACGGAGACCGAAAGCAGCAAATGCTCCGGGCGGTCGAGACGCTGAATCATCCCAGGAACAAGAAACCGAACCTCAAGAGCTTGAACCCAGGCGTAAGAGAGGCAGACCACCGAAGGCATCCAAGTTGGATGAGGAAGACGACACAGCCCATCAGGAAGGTGGGCACGCCGAGTCTTCTGGTCGTGTTAAACAGACGCGGTCGACGACGAAGAAGATAACAACCGCCCTTACAGTTCGTTCGAAGCCTGCGCTTCCGATTGGTAACACCCGCCAACGGCAACCTAGTAGCGGTGATCACGACACTCGCAACGTGCCTAATGGGCCAGATACGATGCTTGAGAAGGATACCGATGAAGGTGATTTGGATGAAACCGCTGTGAATGCGGATGAGCCTATGCTGCCTGGTGGGGAAGAAGAGGAAGAAGGCCATCAACCACAAGATGAAGACGATGACGGTTACCATGACGCCCAGCTTTCTGACTTGGACAGGGTGTTCAGATTCCTGGACTCCGCAGCGCGAGATGGAAGATGCCACACCGAAGAGGCTCTCGCTATTGTGGAAGCTTGTCAAACGGCTCTCGAGGTCTTTGCTGATCCCGAGACAACATCGGACGATGTGTACATAACGACTAGGAATTTACAAAGGCTGCTTGCAAAGTATGGAAGCGATAGCGAGACAGAGCATCGCAAAATGCTCAAGAGCGATGCATATTCCTACTTGTTCCGGCACATTGTTATACACCTCGAAGCCCTCCGTGACTGGCTGCGAAACGCATACGCTGGAGTGGAATACTCCCTCGAGGCGATGCGCATCATCACGCCATTCATCAGTAGCGTTGTATCATTCAGGGATCGAATTGCTGACTGGAAGGTCAAGATCACCAGTCGCTACAAGGGTGACCGACTTATCAAAGACGTCGACGTCAATCTAATTGTGCCGCTTCGTAATGTGGAGGAGACCTACCGCATCACTCTCCGCTCCCTCAAAGACTCCGCACGGCAAAAGCGTGCGCACGATGAAGCTTTACACCGGGCTAGGCAAGAGGAAGAGGCTGAGCAGAGGAGGCAGGAATTCGAGGAAATTAAGAGGAAGAAGCAAGTTTTTTGGATCGATTTGCACGTTCATAGACTACAAGTTGAGCAAAATCCTTACAGACGCCAGGCCTTGGCTATGAAGCAAGAATACTTTGATGAGCAGATGGCAAGGTGGACAGGGGATGAGGCGGAGGGAAGGGAAGAACGAGATGCGAATGGTATCCCCTTCGAGCGTGTCGATGTTTTCAAGAAAAGAACTGCGCCTCCCGCACGTCCTTCCGCCTTTATTGACCAGAAGGAGTGGACAGACGAGCAGATGTCCGCTCTGGTCGAGGGTTTGACTCAATTTGCAGGTCCGTACGTCTTTCACAAGATCTTTAAGGAATACTGCCGCCATGGCCGCCCCTTGCGGCGATTTGGTGTCCCTGAAATTACAGCCAAGGCAGCAGAGATTCGTTTGCGCCTTCTGGAAAGATATCAAGAGCAGGGTTGGAATGATGTTCCGGAATGGATTAGGAAGATACCCGTTCTGCCGTGAGCAAAAATGGAAGGAATTGGACGGTCCTAGATATGTTGATGGTGTTTTGAAAATCTTGGTATGTTGAGCTTTTCTTTCAACGAAGCTACGACATGATGAGAAATGAACTTGGCCTCACCTCGTCGCGTTTCACTTGCTTGTTCATCAATTTTGCATACGCTCGGATTTGATGGTTTATCGGGCTTCCAATGCGATTCCGTACCAACTATGCGCATCCGCATGTCCAATCGTCCTCCTACAGTGTTCTGCTGGCGTGTCGTCAACTCGTTGAACCTTTGCTCCCCCGCCTGCTCAGGCCCGCCTTCACTTCACCTGCCACACTCCGTTTGCACGCTCACCGCCTAGCACCTCGAACGCCCCACCCTCGCATCCACCCATACCACAACATCCCACTTCCGCCTGACCGCGCCAAACTTTCTTTTCACACGCGCCATCTCCGTCCCGACCGCCAATATGGCCAACTACAACAAGATGAAGAACGCGGAACTCGCCTTACTCCTCGCGCGCCGTGGCCTCGACCCCGCAGGCACAAAGACGCAGATGATTGCCCGCCTGAAGAAGCAGGATGCCGAGGAGGCTGCAGCGGAGAAAGCCACCACCGCGGCTGTGCAAGCTGCGTCCACGGGTGGCCCGGCTAGGCACAAGGAGAACGAGAAAGGTACGTCGAGTGGTGGCAAGAGCGGTGCGGATCGCGCGGGTGCTACGAAAAAGAGCGAGGCGATGCGCAGGGAGCGGTTGGGAAAGGGGCGGAAGGGCAAGGGCGCCGGGTCTGGCGCGGACAACATGTATGGTGTGGCGCGGGCGCGGCAGGAGGGTACGGTTGCTGGGGAGGACGTGGTCGAGGATGTGATGAAGGGGTTGATGGCTGGTGGATATGCGGAGGAGTACCATGCCGAGCCGAACGAGGGTGCGAACGCAAGCGGTACGTTTGCTCTGTTCTTCCGATGGATACCTGCTGATAGGCGAGGAATAGGCATCGTTGTCGACATGACGCCAGCGCCTCCGACGATGTGTGGCACCGGTCGCGGTCGCGTACGCACGCGCTGGGAGCCGGAGAACGACGGCAAGGCATCCTCGTCTCGACCGCACGCCTTCGCTTCTCACGCGAATGATGACGTGGCCGACGCCGACAATACCAACAGCGAAGCATCCACCATCCGTGTCTCTGACCTCGCCTCTCATCCCGCTTTCTCCCAGGTCGGATTCTCTGGCGACCCCTACCAGTTGGACAAGGCCCTCTTCCACTATGAGCAAGAAGTCTTCAAGAAGGAGCGGCAGGGTCTCAAGGCCGCCACGCGACACGAGACCACCATGGCCTTCCGCTTCTTCCTCGCAGCGCTTGTCCTGGCTTTGGCGTGCATCTTCGCGGCTCGGCCGGCTAGCATGGCGGAGCTGGGCAGCTACGTGGGTACCTTCGTTGTGGATCCGGTGTGGAGCGTTTGGGAGAGTGTCGTCGGCACCGAGGCTACTAAGGAGAGGGCTTAGGCATGGGGTGGGGTCATGGCTATCCAAAGTCCTGCTCATAGAAGCCTGCGTGTGGCGTGCGTCGGCGGGTGGGTTGAGGTCAGATGACTGAAGAATACAACGCCACGTGCATGGGATCAGGTTTTCGACCGATCGTGATTCTCGGGCATCGAGAAAGGTTATGTTATGGTATCCGTGGTTGTGGCATGTACCGTTTGAAGATGGTGAAGGTAGCTATCTTCGGAATGAGACCTGATGCAGAAGAAACAACAATCTCCCTTTAGTTCGGAACGTGCACGCACCCTGTGCAGTCAACAGCCAAACAATCAGAAGGAGACAGAGTGTGTTTTGAAATACAAATGCAAACATGTATACTCTACTAGACAGAAGCCTGAATATATTATGAAATAGACGACCAAGCCATGTCCAAACCACACCAAGACCAAACCATGTAGTATATCCCAAATTAGCACAAAAGAAATTGTTCCAGTCAACGTTGGACCTTTTCCCTACTTCTTCGCCACAGCATGGCCCTCTTTCATCCCCTTAACAGTATCTTTCCGTTTCAACCCAATTTTTCTCGCCAAAACACCCAACCCGCTTTCCCGCCTTCCCAGGCCTGCTCGGTCGCTTGACATAGCATTTCCAGCGACCTTGCCCTTCTCTCCCCACGGACTCATTTCCTCTTTCTCAATCTGCTTCTTCCGCTCCGCAGCCAGCAGCCTCACCTGGTCCACGAAGACCGGCTTATCGAGCAGATCCTCAACCCGCACCTTCCAGTCATCCTCATGGTCAAGGATGGAAGCAATCTGAGCAAGCCCCATGATGTCCCCACCCAACTGGAAGAAGTCAGATGCCAGATCTAGCGCAGGTGGTGCATTGTTCTCGTCTCGGAGATTCTGCTCCCATGCCCTGCGCAGCTTAGTCGCTAGGTTTGAGAGTTCGGTTTTGGATAAGCCAGTGTCGGTCGGGAGTGTAGGAGGTTGCTTCTCGGCTGATTTCTTGCGCGTTTTCTCTGAGGCGATGGTTGTGGAGCTCTGCGACCCGATTTCCGACTGAGCGGGCAGCAGCGTGTATGGATCTTCGGCAAAAGTGATGACGTTTGTGCAAAGTATGTCAAAAATATTCTGCGTGAAATCGGCCGTCAACGTGCTGTTGGGTGCGTACGTGAGGGCTACCTCGATCTGGTCGCCACCCTTGGAGGTGGAAAGAATTGAGATATCGGCAAAGTCTTCTTGAGAGGCCACGGCTCCGAGTTTGAACTCAATGCCGCCGAGCACGAGGCTTGCATCTTCATCAGGCATGTTCTGGTTGTGCTGTATCACACTCGAGAAGTTGGTCCAATCGGGCCAATCGGTGCAGTTCCGTGTCATATCCCTGAATCCCAGTGATTCATACGGCATGTTGTTGATTTGCTGCTCTTGGATATAGCCCAGAAGGTCAAGGACAGTAGACAGGAGTGTGAATTTACATCGCACCGGCACTATGTTGAGGCACGGTCCGATGATCTTCTCAACGCCTGGCACGCCGCTGTTACGCCCCGAGATGACGTGACCGAATACAATGTCAGACTTGCCGGCTACACGCGCGAGCGTGGCTGCCCACGCTGCCTTCATGACTGTTGCCGTGGTGATGTTGACGTATGAAAGCGACGGAACAGTCAGTGTCTGCTTGAGTGTGATGGTTCGCCCGGCAGCTCTCTGGTAGTTTGGACCATAGCGATGTACAATCTCGGTCATTGTGGAGTCTCGTAGCACTTCCCTCCAATGATCGTGCGCACCTGCGACCGTCTTCGCAGTCTCGCGGACATAATTGCCGAAGCTCGGAGTGGATGGTACAGGTAAACCGTTGTAGCCTGCCTGGAGCGAGTCGAGAATCTTGCCAAAACAGAAGCCGTCGTATTGTGCGTGTGAGAGACGCAAGAAGATGCGGTAGAGACCATTTTTCTTTTGCTTAGCCACGACGAATTGCACGAACCCTTCGCCGAGTCGAGGTCCATGCTCACGATCCTTTTGGCGCAGTGCTGCTGTGAACTCATCGAGGCTCTGGTCGGTTTCCTGGTAGATAAAATCGGGCTGAAGCTTCCTCAGGACTACTTGGAGGAAGCGATCACCATATGGAACAAAGACTGTGCGTAGGATGTCAAATGCCTGCACAATGCGGAAGCACGCCTGCTTCAACCGGCGAAGGTCAAGCGGCCCTTCCCCGTCAAGATAGAAGTGGTTCAGCATCCATCTAGACTCCAGTAAGGTGCCTGTGATAGCAAGAGCTTGGAAATCGGTAACAGGAAGGACGTCGGATATGCCACCCTTGAATACTTGCACCTTCGAGATGACGCTGTCTACGTTGGGGTCACCGAGCAAGGACACGGATTTAGGTGTCGACTCCTCGTGTATCGTTTGTGGCATGGTTTCCTTCGGGCTGTTCTTGCGCTGTGCTTGTGGTCGTCTGTTTTGGTCGAATCCAGACCACTTCTTGAATATTTGCTCGGGCTTCTCTTGCAGTTGGCGCTCGGGTTGGGCCGGTGGTGTGTTGCCGCCATCGGCAGTCTTGTCATCAATAACTTGCTCGGAAACCATGGACTGGAAATCGCGCCACGCTGTCACCGTGCGCTCTGGTATCTGGATCTTTGGTTTGGAGGAACTCCCCGGTGCATCCTTGAGGCTTTCGCCACCGGCTCGAGACATGACCTCATCAATGACTTCGCCAGCGACACGAACAACCTATATTGGTCAGTCATGCTCTCCCTTTGTCCAGCAGAGTAGACTCACCCTGGCCATGTCTGCGAATGTTGGATTTTTGAACACATCTGCGACGGTCATCGACAACCCCTCCTCCCTTGCAGCTCCGACAAGCCTCATGGCAATGATACTGTCCCCACCAAGTTGGAAAAACGAATCGTCCTTGTCAATCGAATCCTCCACCATATCGAGTAACTCACTCCACAACCCCAACAATTTCTTCTCCACAAAGTCCGGTGGCACAGTCTTCAAAGTCTCTGTTGCCATCACTCCAGCCGCCGCCACCATATCCGCCGCAGTCTGGATTCTACTTCCTGTTTCACTAGCGGCGCTCAGCCGCCGAGAGCGTACTGACGCCGTCTCTAGGTTCCTCCCTCGCTTGGATTGTGACGCTTTCCTGGCAAGCATGCCCGCCATCTGGTTGGTCATCTCGCTGACTGCCGACTGAGTGGCCATTGGCGGAAGCTTGTTCTTCTCCAGGACCTGATTCACAATTTGAGGTACCATCTCGCTGACAATTGAGCGAATGAGATGGCCCCAGTCGGGACCGGTGGTCGCCGGCGGCGTCAGGCCTTGAGGGACTTCGATTCTGGGTATGATTGGGGCAGATGCGATGGGATCGAGAGTTTCTTGACGTGGATTGGACATGTGCGACCGGATCGATGGTGTGTAGGCGCGAGGCTTCGACCCCTTCCTCGGTCTTTCTGTGATGGCGGTGTCAAGCTCCGCAACCGTCTGGCTCGGGTCAGCCAGAGCTTGGGAAAGAATCCTCACTAGCAATGAAGAAACGTTCTTCGCTTCGTCATCAGAGACGGAGTCAGTCCAGTACGCCAGCCGGATGCACTCGTCATTGCGAGTCGTGTCAATATTCACTGTGATGGCGAATTCGCTTGGATCACCACCGTCAAGGTGCACGAACTCCACGCTCGCATCCGTTGTGCGTCGATCCTCTGTGGAACCTTGATTCTGGACAGAGACTGCCGTGTTAAAAAGCGCCTGGCCAGACAGACCAAGATCATGTTGGAATTGGGCAAGGGAGCAGTGCTGGTACGGCAAGCTGTCGATAAAGTTGCTCTGAACCTTCTCGCAGATGTCGAGGAACGATAGTGAGTTGGATACCTTGACGCGAGAGACCAACATGTTAATGAAAGCACCCACTGCATGCTGGATGTCGTTGATCGGGATGTTGCGGCCAGAGGTCAAATAGCCATAGCAGACTTCTGAGGAGCTTGTATAACTGTAAAGTACAAGCGCCCAGACAGCGAGTAGGATGTTGGCGAAAGTGAGATTGTTTTTCTCGGCAAGCAGCTGGATTTCCGAGAAGCGATCAAAATCCACAAAGAGTGAATGGAGTTGTCGCTGTTTGCTTGAATGCTGTGGCGTGATAGGGAAGTAGCAGGGTCGGACGCCTTGAAGCTGTCCCTTCCAGAAGTCGATTGCTTCTCTCATGGGCAGTGAACGCACGTGCTTGATGTAGTCACTGTACAGAGGGCCCTCGTCTTCGCTCAACCGACCCTCGTACGCCTCTTCAAGATCGTGCCGGATAACAGCCAGCGACCCACCATCAACCACAGCATGGTTGATCTCCATCTTTACAACCACCCTGCCCGATGTGGTCTGTACCACTGCGAGCTGATGTGGGAGACAAGGCTTCTTCTTCCCATTGAGATCGCGGTACCGAATCGAGTCAAGCTTAGCGGTGAGCTCATCATCGCGGCAAGACACCAAAATGGCGCCCGTATCAGGCGCCCGCACAACGATCTGGTCAAATACACCACCTTTGCAGACGCTGTCGACAAAGATGGTGCGCAGAGCAGGATGTCGGTCAACAACCTTCCTCCATGCTTGTTCCACGCGCTGCACATCCACACCTTCCCGATTGGGTTTCAACTCGAACGTCGTGAAAGACCAGTATGCATTCGGGTTCTTAATCTGGCTCAGGATCATGCCTTCCTGCACGGCAGCGCAGGGATACATATCCTCGATTTGTGCGTATGTGACGCCGACTGAGGCGAGTGACTTGATCACGCGGTTTAGACGATCATATGAATCCAAGGGTAGCAGCGGGAAGTCTGATATAGTCGGCTGAGGGGTGTCCATATTGGCCATGACTGAGACAATCTCCTCGAGCGTGCGCTGACACTCCAGTATCCACCGGCGAATGCCCTTCTGGTTCTTCATCATGTGATTGTAGATGAAGCTAAAGTGGATCTTGCCATCATTGACCGAAGCAGAAATCTCGAATAGGGCAAGTCTACGCATTGTAGCGCCAGTATCAGCCATCCTTGCTTCGTCGTCCTCACCAAAGTGCACCGGATGGAAGAGCGCATCTGCAGCCTCCAGTTGTTGCATCTTTCCAAGGTAGTTGAACAGGATTTCCATAGGCTCATGCTCAGCGAACCGGGTCTGGCCGTCCTCAGTCAGGAAGCGATGAGCAAAATAAGGACGTCCATTGTGTGTTACTTGGCGACGGAGATCCTTCACTTGCCGCACTGTCTGGAGAACATCGTCTTCGTCCTCAGCAATAGCGACGTGCACTGGATACATTGTTGTGAACCAGCCGACGGTCCTTGACAAGTCCAGGTTGCTGAACTCCCACGGTTCACGGCCATGGTTCTCATTGAAGATGGTAGGTGTCTTGCGCGTGATGAAAATGCGCGAGAAAGAGTGCACGATTGCTGCCAGAAACAGGTCGACAACATCAGTACGTAATGCCGCGTGATTTTCCAGCGCCATGGTGGAGACTTTCTTGTCTAACGAGAAGCTTTCGCGCTCAACGTTACCGTAAACATTGTCTCGTTGATCGAGACCCCAGAATACCAAGTCAGCAGGCTCGACATGAAATACTTGCTTCTTGATGGCTTCAATTTGGCTCGATTCTGCCGTGTGCAACAGTTGCTTTTCATTCCATGATGCGAATGGAAGACCTCGCTGCAGCTGGGTTGGGGTAGAAGACGTAAGAAGCTCTTCCAAATCTTCTAGGATGATCCTCCAGCTCACAACGTCAACAACGAGGTGATGGGCGGCGAGGAAGATTACTTGCTGCTCTGTCGGCGTGTTGAACAAGGCAGCTGCGAAGACTGGCCCTTTGACGATATCGAGACTCTGCTGAGTTTTGGCGATGATGGGAGGCATGTCCGAAATTAGAACGCCGTCATGAACGTTGAAGGCGTATGTGTCCGAGTTATGGCGTGGAATCATCTGAAGCCATTCGCCACTCGCATCCTTGATGAACCTTGCACGCAGCATCGAGTGGCATTGGACGATTGAATCGAGAGCGCTCTTCAGCTTGGAAGAATCCACCTTATGGGACAACCGTAGCGTAAACGACTGGTTGAAATGGGAGGTCTTATCGTCGCCCAGATTTCGGAAGTAGAACCGCTGTATTGGGGATAGCGAAAATGGTTTGTCGGTGATTTCTTCTTCAGACTCAGATGCCGTAGAAGCTCCAACGCTTTCGGCCAGGTGAGCTAGCGACTTGCTTCTGAGGACTTGGTTCATCGTGATGTTGATACCTGCTTTCCTGGCACGTGCTAGCAGTTGCATTGCCGTGATCGAATCGCCCCCCAGCGTGAGCCATGACTTGTTCGGTTTCACGTTTCCGACGGGCATGTTCAAAACTTTCGCCCAAATGCCCTGCATCTTTATCACCATGTCAGATGCTGGCATAGCCGGCTCCAGACCGTTCTCCATATCCAATATCTCCCGATACGCCTCATCGTCCAAATCTGCAAGCCAAGTCCCCACCTGCTTCCTGTCAAGCTTCGCTGAAGCTAGAGCAGGAATGCGAGGAACGGCAATCCACAGTATTGGTACCATGTAGGCTGGTACCAAGTTAGATAGCCTATCCTTCGAGGCATTGAGATGTCCAAGAATTTCCGGATGGCTCAACGGTGTGTTCCATGGCTTGCCATCAGTATCAGCGTCGGAAGGCATGTCATGGAAAGATAGAACAGCTGCCAGCTTCCTCTTGGCGGCCCCCGACTTCGGCATTAGGACAACGGCTTGTTTGATGGTCTCATCAGCTTGGAGATGATGTTCAATCTCGCCAAGTTCCATGCGCTGACCTGCCAACTTGATTTGGTTGTCTTTGCGCCCTAAGTAGTGTACATTTCCAGCAGAATCGTACTTCACTAGATCGCCGGTACGATAGATGCGAGAGATCGAACATTTCGAAAACTGGTTCATGAACTTAGGGTTCTCGATGAACACTTCCGCTGTCTTGACGGGATTATTGTAATAGTTCCTGGCAAGGAATGGGCCTTCGAGGCAAAGTTCGCCGACCGCACCGACCGGAGCAAGCTCGTTCGGGTCCTCGGCGTTGGTAATCCAAGCACGACCACTCTGAAGCGCGCGGCCAATGATCGTAGAGTCGTCTGGCGATGAGCTGACTTCATTGGAGAGCGCTATCACAGAGGCTTCTGTGGGACCATACGCATTAAGAAGCTGTAAGCCCGAGCCCCACTTTTTGATAGTCTCAGGCGTCAAGGGGTCCGCGGCAGACGCAAACGTCCGGAGAGTCGGCACGCACTGTGGCGATTCAATGACATTCGCTACGGATGGTGTCAAGCATGTCCAGGTAGCCTTTAAGCTGTTGATGGCAGACGTGATGTCCGTGAGGCGACTCTCTTCAGATGGAACACAGACAGTTGCGGACACGCTCAAAGCGGTCAGGATTTCCTACGTGATCAATCAGTCAAAGCAGCTACGATCTGGGTTATGTGGTATACATACCAGCACTGAAACGTCGAAGACGAACGAAGCGAACTGAAATAGCCTGGAAGACGGCTGGATGTTAAGAGCCGTGCACATCGCTGCAGAGCTGGATGCGATGGCTCGATGCTCGATGGTAACTCCCTTAGGGACACCAGTACTCCCAGAAGTATAAAGAACATAAGCAATACAGTCTGGTGTTGCACGCAGGACAACTTGAGTCCGCAGTGGTGGGAGTCCTTGGACGGAGGACTCGTCTATGGCAAGCACTCTGCCAACAAGTGCGGTGAAGCGCGATTGGTAATGTGGCGAGCACAGAACAACCGATGCGTTACAGTCCTGGATGATATGGCGATGGCGTGAAGTGGGATGATTTGGGTCTAACGCGACGTAGCCTGCGCCCGAGATGAGGACGCCCAGAATAGCGACTATGGCCCACCGTGACTTGTCCACGCAGATTGGTACTAGCTTCTCGGGGCCCATGCCAAGCCTAATGAGCTCCTGAGCCAGTTGAGATGCAAGATCACGAAGCTCACGGTAGGATAAGTTTCCGTCCCAAGCTGCAACCGCTTCTTTGTCGGGGTTCAAAGTCGCTTGCTTGAAGAACAATGCGGGCATAGTGTCGTTGACGACCAGCGGCTCCGCAGCGTTCAAGCTTGTCACAAACTGTGCGTCCTGTTCGCTGAAGACATGAACATCCCGGACATTGCCAACTGAGTTCAGCTGCGTCAGTACCGAGTCAAATTGATAGAGGACACGCTGGACTTCCCACGACGAGATGACATTGGCGTCGTGGTATGCTGTGAGGTGGATGCTTGTTTGATCGGCCTCACACTCGATAACCAGCGGATACGTGAAGTACTGTCCCTGAACGCCATTGTTGTGGTGGGACCACATTGACTCAGCTGGCTTATCGCTTCCCGTCTGGATGATGAGCAAGTTCTGGAAATCGCATGCAGCGGCAGTGTCTTCGTCAATACGTTTGATCTCGGATAGGCCCAAGTGTTGGTGGGGTATGCGATCCAATGCACCCTGCGCAATATCCCTGAACAAGTCGAGAACACTTGCGTCACGATTGACCTGCACCCTTGTCGGGACCGTCGTGAGGGTAGGACCGCAGATCTCAGTAATGCCCTGCACCTTAATGTCGCGACCAGTGAGCGTCTCACCATATACTACGTCCATACTGCCAGTATATGTAGACAGTAATAATGCCCAGGCAGCCCGTATGACCGTAGGCAGAGTGATGTCGGAGTGTCTTAGCGGGCTGAGTCTGGCAATGTGTTGCAGTGCTTGGCCGTTCGGTGCTGTACTGCAGTTGGAATGTTGTTGCTGTGGGAATTGATAGGAAGCAGCGCCCGCAAGATTGTACTTCCAGTATGCCGTGGATGCGTCTCGGTCGTTGTTGAGAAGATACTGAATGAACCTCGTGTACGGAGCCTTTATAATCGCTGAAGATCCGCCCTGAAAGATATCCTGCACGCGCTGCAGCATGAACGCAATGCTCCAGCCATCATATACTGCATGGTGAATCGTCCAGACGAAATATCGTGTAGAAGTGGTTGTATGGACAATTGTGTACGTCGCAAGCTTGCCCCCGAGATAAGCAGGAACATTGGTAGCATCGGTTTCAGCCTCTTCAAGCGTCTTCACCTCGCGCCACACGATAGGGTCTTCCACAAGGACCGTTTGCACAAATGTGCCTGACTGAAGCTGGGCGATGCGGGTACGGAGAAGATCAATTTCCTGGACGGCCCTCTCCCATGCAGCCTTGAACTTATTGATGTCGACCGACTCCGTGAGGGACAAAGTGTGTTGCGCGACATAAGCACCAGGCTGCTTGATTGAAAGGGCAACAAACGCTTCTTGTAATGGACTTGTCGGATAGGCATCCTGGATCTTATCCTTCGGCACACGGCAGATCTCAGAGATTTCCTGAAGCACTTGATTTGTCTGGAGATCGCGTGGAAGCAGCTCGAATCTTTCAATGCCACGCTCCATCTTGGAGCTAGATTCGGAAACATGACACCTGGCCGCGAGATCCGAAATTTTGGGTTGCTTGAAGATGTCAATGACCGAGAGCTCCAGGTGTTCCGCTTGTGCCGCGGCAACGAGTCGCATGGCTGCCACAGAGTCACCGCCAAGTCTAATGAAGCTATCATCTGCTCCGACGGATGACAATGGTAGGTTGAGCACTGACGAGACGAGTTTCTGCAGCCTCCTTTCGGCCTCCGTCCTGGGTTTTCGCTTATGCATGGTGTTTGCGAGACGGTATGGCGACACAGTCTCCTTGCTCAAGTTCTGCACCAACGCTCGCAATCGATTGCGATCCAGCTTGCCAGCAGGTGTCCAAGGTAGCTTCTTCATTGGGAAGAAGATCGATGGGATCATGTAAGCAGGCAGTACCCCGACAAGAGCGTTCTCAAGCGCCTTGCACATATCCCGCAACCCATCATCCATGGGCAAGAGAAGCTCATCGGATTGGGGAAGATCGGATGACGCTGGTTGGACGATTGCTGTGGAGGATGCTCGTGGGTCGTCAATGAGAGCGAAGAAGACGGCCAAAGCTTTGGCGGAGGTGCGGCTCGCAGGTGCAACAAGCTCGACGGCAGACTGCACGTTGTCGGCAAACTTGGCGTTCACGTGGAATTCAATCTCTGCCAGTTCGATTCTCCGACCGTTGAGCTTGATCTGAGTATCCTTTCTTCCGATATATCCAATGGTGCCGTCGGGATTGTATCGTACAAGGTCTCCAGACTTGTACATTCTCGTCGTGGTGTTTGAAGAAAGTTGCGACACCCATGCCGGGTTGGCGATGAAAGCCTTTGCGGTCTTGACTTCGTCACCTAGGTACCCCCGCGCAACAGAGTACCCTTCAATAACAAGCTCACCGATGGCGCCGACGGGCATGAGCTTATCATGGTTGTGAGGATGAACAACCCACAAACGGCATCCAGATCCATATCCAATGTTCCTCCCGTCTATGTCAGCGGTTTTGCGGATGGTACTGGCGACCACGGCCGTTTCGGTCGGTCCGTAAGCTACACACTGATTAGTTATGAACACTTGTCTAAAACAGTGGACGAAAAAAGTTTGGGGTACGGTCACTTAGGCGGACCACGCTCTGTGTTACTCCGAGATATTTCATACATGGGCCCAGAGTGCAAGAGCTACACGTTAGCCTAGCAGCGGATCTTGCGATTTCGACCTCTGTATTGTACATCCTGGGGTAACACGTGTGGTGATGCGGCTGCGAAACATCTGATGGGGGAGAGTTGCTCACCAATCACAAATTGGAGGTTGTTTTGCCACTTCTCGGCTTCAGCTGCCGGCACAGCTTCACCACCCGCAACAAGCGTCTTGAGCGTTCGCAGCTGCGCTGGCTTCAGAGTACTCAGAACCGACGGCGTTAAGAGCGACCATGTAGCCTTCATTCTTCGGATGGCTCCTGCAGGGTCCGACATCCGCTCGTCTTCAGTTGGCACGCATACTGTTGCTCCCATCATTAGGGCCGAGAGAATCTCGATACAACTTGCATCGAATGTATAGCTGGCGAACTGGAATGTGCGAGACGTTTGGTCGATGCCAAGTCCCTGGGTAAAAGCCACTGCGCTAGTACAGAAAGCCTGATGTGGGATGATTGTTCCCTTTGGCTTGCCTGTCGTGCCGGAGGTGAACAAACAGTAGGCAGGATTGTCTGGAGTGACATTGGACTTCAACTTCATTTCCTTGGACAAAGGAAGCTTGTTCAAAGATAATCTGTCGACGATGACTGCGTTGCCGATAACCTCACTTACTCTAGGGTGATGGGCTCTCGAGCACAGTGCAACCTTGGCACGGACGTCGCCCATGAGTTCGCGAAGGCGACTGGATGGGTGCTTTGGGTCCAATGGTACCTAGCGACGAAGAGCTCGTTAGTATTTGATCGTAAGACTTGCATACTAGGATATACTCACATATGCACCTCCGGCTTTCATGATGGCAATCATCGCTACTGGTGCCCAGGGGTTCTTCTCAAACAGAATGGGCACGAATGTTTCCGGACCGACCCCGAGGGATTGCAAATGCAGACCCAAGCGTGTAGTGACTTCATCGAATTCCTGGTACGTAAAGCTTATCTCCATACTCTCGACGGCCTTTGTGGAACGTGGTCGAAGCAATACCTGCTCCTGAATGACGTCGTGCACGCATTTGTGCACAGGTGAAGGCAGGTCTGCATTCCATTCCATGATCTGTTGCAGGCTATTCTCGGTAAGGATGTCAAGATCCGTGATGGCGATATCTTTGCCACTGCTTTCAATGATGCTGGACAGGATCTTGTCAAACGCATCCACCATATTTTGTGCTTGCAGAGGATGGATCTTATCCTTCCAAAATCCGAATTCGATGGTGGCTCCATCGTCCGAGACATCAACATTCACTGTAACTTGGAACTCGCCTGGATCAGCCGCTTCGATATTCTCGTAAGCGAGTGCCGTCTTCGTCGGGTCGCGTGATAGCTGCCGGCGTTGGAATGTAAAAACAGTGTTAAAGAGGCTGGGGAGTTGGAGCTCATGTTGAACATCAGCCAGCGAACACGCTTGGTGAGCTAGAGCGGTGACCGAATGAGTCTGTAGCTTTTCTAGAAGCTGGTGGACAGTGGATTCATCGGAAAGCTCCAGGCGACAGATGAGCATGTTGACGAAACATCCGACGGCCTCGTCAATACCCTTCACAGGAACATCGCGCCCCGATGCTACGACTCCGAAGGATATGTCGGATTGTCCTACGTAGGTATGTAGAAGAAGCGCCCATGCAAGTTGCAGCAAGTTGGATAGAGTGACACCAAATTTCTTGCAGAACGCTTGCATGGTGGCGACGTCCTGTACATGGAGCTCATACGAGCCGACCTCGTGTGGTCCGGGCACGCCATCGTGAAGTACGGGGAAAAAGCACGGCTCAATACCGGCCAAGTATGCTTTCCAGAAATTCACGTCCGCTTCGAGGTTGCTCGCGAGAGTGTGTGCGACGAAGTTGCTGAAGAGCGGTCCCACATCAGACCGACTGAGCTTATGCTCGTATGCGCGTGCAAGGTCATTCAGTATGATTGGAATCGAAGTGCCATCACAGATGGCGTGGCTCATCTCTAGCTTAACCCAGATGTCGTTCGATTTGGTCTTGCAGATGGTCAAGCGGTGAGGAGAGTTGAAATCACGGAAGTCGATCAGTGGTTGTTCTCGCAACAACCGAGCCGCGTTTTCCGTGTCGCAATCGGCAATCAGAGTAATCCTGCCAGGCCGGTCTCTGAATACCACTTGGTCCATCAAGCCTGTCTTCGAAAGGCTCTCAATGAAGACGGTACGTAAGATTGGGTGGCGTTGAACCACAGTTTGCCATGCCTCGGCAAGCCTGCGTGGATTGACTGGATCTGTTTGGGTGGTGGACCGAACCTCCATAATGCAGTGGTACGAGTATAGCTCGGGACGCTTGAGCTGAGACAGAAACATGCCTTGCTGCATCGGGGAAGTGGGATAGATGTCCTCGATGTCCTCGACAACAGTGCCCGTGGGAAGGACCGCAGACAGCTTGGACATGCCATTGTAGATCAAAGGGAGGAGCTTGAAATTATCCAGGCTCGGTTCGGATCGTAGCTGGAGAAGCTGTTCAACAGCATCAACAAGGGTCTGCTTGCATCCAGTGATCCAACGCTTGATCTCTAGCTGCCGGTCCATGTGGCGGTTGAAGTCGAATGAGAGCTTGATGGTTCCCTGTTTGACAAGTGCGGTGACTTCGAACAGTGCAAGACGTGGAGTTTTATCACTTATATCGCTCGTCGAGATGTTGACCATGCGTTGCAACAGAGCGTTCTGGCGCTCCATATTCTGCATTCTGCCTAGGTAGTTGAAGCTTACCTCGGCAGGCCAGTGCGATGCAAAAGCATCCTGGCCTGCACGGGTAAGGAGTCGGTACGCAAAGTACGGCCTGCCCTTGCCTGGTGTTTTTTCTCGAACGCTTGAGACCCATCGAATTGTGCTCACAATGTCCGTTGGGTCTTCAGGAGACACTGGCAGATGAATCGGGCTCATAGTTGTGCACCACCCCACTGTACGACTGAGGTCTTGGGAATCAAATGGTTCTCTTCCGTGTCCTTCGTTATGTATGGTCACGGTGTGTCGGTCTGGGAACACCTTGCGGAAAGATTCGAGTAGCGCTGCAATGAAGACGTCTACTGGCTCAGTAGCTAGTGCGTCATGGGCGCCTAGTAACAGCATCGAATCCTTAGGACTTAGCTCGATTTCCTCGCTGATCACATCGCCATTGAGGTTTTCCGCTGCTTTCATCCCCCAGTATTCGAAATTGGCAGGTGGAATACCAGATAGCGGCATAACCTTCGCAGCAGATTCATGGCGAGCCTGTATCGCTTGCTGTTCTGTCCAAGCATGGAACGGGAGGCTTTGAGGCGGCGGCGTTATACCATTCAGCAGGCTCTCAAGATCCTCCAAAATGATTCCCCAGGAGACGACATCGATTACTAGATGGTGCGCAACCAGCGCGATCGCCTGAGAGTAATTGTCGTCGATGTTGAAGACATCAACAGAGAAGACTGGGCCTTTCACGATGTCTAGCGTAGCTTGGCTCTCGTCGATGATGGGTCGCATAAACCGATCCTGAGCAGAGCTGACCTGATGCTGTCGCAGCCTGAATGGGTAGGGATTCTTAGCAACACTCTGCTTCCAGACTCGGGATTCATCCTGGAAGTAGCGCGCACGCAGCATTGGGTGAATATCAACCAAGTTGTCGATCGCTTTCTTGATCTCGTCCAATTCAAAGGACCGTGTCAGCTTGAAGATTGTGCTTTGATTGAAGTGAGCGTAGTTGTTGCCAACTGTATCGAAGAACAGCTTCTGAATTGGCGCAAGGTCGAACGGAAGGTTGTAATCCTGACGCTGCGCCGTGGTGGTAGCTTTGGTTTTCGTAACCGATACCGAGGCGGCCAGGGCAGCAATGGACTTGGATTTGACAATGTCTTGTACGCTGATGGCTAAGCCTTGAGCACGACACATTGAGGAGACCTGCATCGCAGCAATGCTGTCACCTCCCAGGCGCAGAAAAGACTGACTGAGACGAATGTCCTCAGGGGCCAAATTCAAGACCTTCGCAAAAATCGTTTGGAGCTTCAGATCGACTCCCTCCGTCTCGGTCTCAGGCTCCTCCAGGCCCAAAGTTGCAATCGTGCGATAGGTCTCATTGTCCATATTCTCAACCCATTGGACAACCTTCCGGCGGTCCATCTTCGCCGATGGCATCAGAGGGAACTTTGAGATGGCCACCCATAATGAAGGTACCATATAAGACGGGAGACGGGTCTCGAGGCGTTCTCGGATGATTGCAATGTTGAAAGACGCGGTCTCCTTGGAAAGCAGTTGCAGTTCTGCCACGGAAGCACCGGATAGTGCTACGTCTCGCAGCGAAACGATGCCCACAAGGCGCTGTGCACATGGCCCAGCTTTGGGTACAGCTGCCAGCGCGTTCTGAACCATGGGGTCCTGGATGAGATGATGTTCCACTTCCTGTACTTCGAGCCTTTGTCCTCGTACTTTCGTCTGTTGAGCCACCCGTTAGCCTCGGATCGTGCCGTCCAAAGCAGGAGACATACCTGATTGTCCTTGCGTCCCAAATACAACAAGGTGCCATCCTCGATATACCGTACCAGATCGCCAGTCTTGTAGAATCTCCTCGACGCACCAACTTGAAGATCTTCGCCCAATGTCCAGCTGACATGGTCGACATACGCCTCCGCGGTCTTCTCCGGGTTGTTGAGGTAACCGGAGCCGACCCCGCCTCCCTCCAACAGGAGCTCACCCACCGCTCCCACAGGTACGAGTTGGTTGATGTCATCTCGAGAGACGACCCATCCTCTAGCCGTAACCACTCTGCCCAGATTGTTTGGTTTCGTTGCAGAAGACATTATGTTCACCGTAGCTATGGCACTGCATTCGGTAGGACCATAGCCGTTGCACAAGGTCACTCGGTCGGCCCAGGTGAGGAGATCTTGCTGTGACATGGCTTCTCCCACTAAGAGGAGCGTCTTCAAACCAGGCACCTGAGAAGGTTGGATCATCCGGACCACGGAAGGGGTGAGGCAGGCTAGGTTAACTCTCATTCGGTTGATCACACCCACGAGGTCGTTCGTCCTGGCACTCTGCTCAGGTACACAGACCGTACCTCCCATGGTCAGGGTGCTAAAGATCTCGATCAAGCACGCATCGAAGGTGTACGAGGAGAATTGCAGTACGCGGGAGGCCTCCGAAATTCCAAAGGCTGGGGCAAAGGCTGAAGATGCCGACGTCCATGCGCGGTGATTGATAACAGCACCCTTTGGCTTTCCGGTTGAGCCAGAAGTGAACAGAACGTAGGCGGTCGCATCGCTTCGGACAGGTGGGAGAACATGTAGTCGCTCCGTATGCTCTTCGGTAGCTTCTCGATCAACGACGAAAGTCTTGCAGGGGATAGACTTGCATAACGTCTCATGCTGTGGACCGCAGAGTATGAGTTTGGCGTTGACGTCGCTAACAATCTCGCGTAGTCGAAGAACGGGAGCTTCGAAGTCTAAAGGGACGAATACTGCTCCGCACTTCATTATAGCGAACATGGCGATGATGGTCCACGCAGATTTCTCAAAGCAGATCGGTACGTAGCTCTGAGGCTCGACGCCAAGAGACACAAGTCGAAAAGCAAGCCTCGTGGTGCGCTCATCAAACTCTTTGTAGGATATTTCGCCCGCGTCCCAGGAATCGATGGCAATGGATGTGGGTCGAAGGATCACCTGGGTTTGGATGACACTGTCGTGGATGCATCTGTCTACAATGTTGACTGGCCTGCTATTCCGCGATGAAATGACCTCTTGATCCGTACGGTTGAGCAAGTCCAGGTCACCGAGCGCGATATTGAGCGACTTCTCCGCGTTCAGAAGATTAACCAGGTACACGAACTCTTGCAGGAGCCGTTGAACCAACCACGTCTGGATGACCTGCCCATCGTAATGCGCTTCAACTTCGATGCCGCTTCCATCGATAGAGCAGTTGAATATGAGACTGTAATTGAAGAAGTTGGTGCCAACAGCGCCTGTGCTCTGCAAGTTCCAGAGTCCACCTTCCGGCTCTTTCATACTGTCTCCACTCGCAATTACTAGTAAACTCTGGAAGTCGCATGCAGCAGCTGTGTCAGAGCTCAACTTGCGAATATGCTGTAATCCAGCAAATTGATGAGGAAGCGCGGCAGAGGTCTGACGTTGCACTTCCCGGAGGTAGTCTTGGACCGTAAGTTGGCGCTTCAGCTTGAGCCGCATGGGTGATGTTGTAATCGTGGCGCCGATGATGTCTTCCATGCCGGGAACAGGCACCTCGCGTCCGCTGTTCGTCTCTCCCCACAAAACATCATCTGAGCCAGAGTATGTTCCTAACAGCAGAGCCCAGGCCGCTCGGACCAAAGAAGGCATTGTGACATCCATACCACATCTACGGGTGACAGAGAAACGGTGAAGAAGTCGGCCAGCGGCTTCCACCTTGTAGTCTGGACTTGGTAGCTGAGGAAACTGAGGAGCGGCAATGTCTTCGAACATGGAGAGCCAAAACTCATCGGATTGCTTCGCATCTAGCGAAACCAAATACTTGATGAACCTCGAATAAGGGACCACAGCTGCCGATGTTTGGGTGATGTCCTGGTAGTAGCTTTCCACGCGGTTGAGCAAGTTCGTCAAGCTCCATCCGTCGTAAACCGCGTGATGTGCCGTCCAGACGAAGAACACAGAGGCGGTACCTTGCCCAACAATGGCATACGACGTTAATGGGCCTCCAGGCACAGCAGGCAGATGTCGATGGGCGTTACTGATGTCTTGCAGGTCTTCCAGATGAGACCATGCGATGCCTTCACGAACCACAACTTGTAAGAAGCCTTGGTCTTCTACGAATATGATGCGTGTGCGTAGTATAGCTTCCTCGGCGACAACCTTGTTCCAAGCTTTTTGGAAGCGTTCAACGTCTACGTTGGCAGGCAGCCGATAGATCGTTTCAGCCACGTAGGATCCCGGTTCTTTTGCCGAGAGCGCGATGAGACCCTCCTGAAGTCGACTACAGGGGTAGATATCTTCGATGCAATTGGGAAATACCCCGCATTCGGATGCAGCAAAGTCGACAATGTGGCGCTTCTTGTCCTCTGGAATGAGCTCGAAGGGGATCGTCTGCGCCTCAGTGGCGGCTGAAAGTTCCGCAGAAGACAACAATACAGCAGTAGCCGCCATGTCAGCTAATTTGGGCTGCGCGAAAATGTTGGCAGCAGAAAGTACCATGCCTTCTTTGCGACTTGCTGTAACCAATCGCATGCTTCCTATGCTGTCCCCGCCCAAGCGGAAAAAGGAATCATCAGCACCGATAGAATCAAGTGGCAAATTCAAAACGGAAGCCCAGAGCTTTGCGAGCGTCACTTCAAGAGGACCAGATGGGGCTCGGCCACTCTTACCCGCAAGTCGATAAATATGCATGTTCTCTTCCGGTATGGCCTGTGCAAGCTGTCTTAGCACTTTGCGGTCGAGTTTTCCAGACGTCGTCATTGGCATGCTTGTCATAGGCACGAACATCGATGGGACGTAGTAGGCTGGGAGCGCATTCGCGAGAGCAACCTCCGCCTCCTTCGCCTTTGCTCGTACGGTGTCCGTCATGTCTCCGATTGACGGAGTGGCGCCGTCCGATGAATTCACAGTGTCGGACAGACAAACGAAGCCGACCAGAGCCTTCGTGCCCTTGCTGTCTGAGAACTTCACCAGTTCAACGGCAGAATGGGCACGCGAGGGAAGAGCGAACTTCAAGTGGTGTTCGATCTCTCCAAGCTCAATCCGCTGTCCGTTCAGCTTGACTTGGCAGTCCTTTCTGCCCAGATACATCATTTCACCTTCGCCGGTATAGTGAACCAAGTCACCAGTGCAGTAAAATCGACGACTTGTTCCATCTCCAGTACGAGCCCATGCAGGGTCCTGGATGAATGCCAACCGAGTCTTCTCTGGATCCCGCAGATATCCACGCGCAAGAATCGGCCCCTCAATAAGCAGCTCGCCCTTGCATCCAATAGGAACCAGACGATTGCGGTCTTCCGGGTCCACAATCCAAGAAACACTTCCCACAGCTTTTCCAATGTTGCTAGGCTCGCCGGGCAGCCTGAAGTCTTTGAAGGCGGAATTGACGGAGGCTTCACTAGGTCCATACTGTCCTACAACATGTTTGTATGGAGTCCATTGATCTAACACCGCCTTAGTCAAGGCTTCGCCGCCAAGAGACAATGTCTTAATACTGGGCACGTCCTTCGGGTTGAGCAGAGAAGCGACGGTAGGGGTCAAGTCCATAAAATTCGCACCCAGTCGGGCGATTGCACCCGCAAGGTCGTTCATGCGGTCTTCCTCGCTCGGAACACAGACACACCCACCTCTCTGCAATGTCGTGAACATCTCTTCCAGAGAATTGTCGAAGGTATAAGAGGCAAATTGGAGGACCCTTGTGTCGCGTCCCATACCAAGCCTGCTGCCGTGGGCGTCGGAACTCGTGACGAAGGCTGCATGCTCCAACACCACACCCTTGGGACGTCCAGTACTTCCACTGGTGAAGATGACAAATGCCGGACTGTGGGGTGCAATAGTCGCGCACGCTGGACCTTCGATGTCCGAGAGATCATCAAGGAGTACAGAGTCAACAATGACCACATCTGGGGCAATGTCTTCGAATAGCTCTGAGCG
Source organism: Pleoardoris graminearum (assembly GCA_030770415.1). NCBI lineage: Eukaryota > Fungi > Ascomycota > Dothideomycetes > Pleosporales > Didymosphaeriaceae > Pleoardoris > Pleoardoris graminearum. The sequence goes on from JASEKS010000018.1 coordinate 414,569, forward strand.
AGCAGCAGTGGTCAGAACTACCTGGGCTTGTGTGTCTTCCACCCGCGATTCAAGGGCAGGTTTGGGATGTTTAGCATCTAGCGGGACCGCCGCTCCACCGGCCTTGAGAACAGCTAGCATGGCAACGACGGCAAAAGAGCTCTTGTCGAAACAGGTGGGCACGAAGATTTCGGGCCCGACCCCGAGGTCAACGAGGTAATGTGCTAAGCGTTCGGTGACGGCATCCAGTTCAGCATATGTATAATCGCCATCATGCCCACGGATTGCCGGAGCATTGGGCTGCTCTTTCACACGTTCTTCAAACTGACGGTGCACACACCCGTAAATGGTATCAGGCATAACGTTCCAAGCTAGGATCTTCTGCCAATGCCTTCCACTCAGATGGTTGAGTGAGCTAAGGCTGTGCTCGGCGTTGTGAAGAATGTTCTCCAAGGCACGGACAAAAGTGCTGGCGACGTTGTCGGCTTGACTAGCGGAGAGATGATCCGTCCAGAAGTCCAGATCAATGATAGCGGCCTCGTCGGATACTTCAATATTAACCGAGATAGGGTACTCTGTTGGGTCATAGATGGGGATTGCCTCGGTGAACTTGAGTTTCCCATTACTAGCCGCAGTGTCGGGCGGCAATCTTCGGTAGGATAGGGCAGTGTTGAAGAGATTCGCACCAGCCAGGTCCAACACGTGCTGCACCTCTGCGAGGGCGATGTGACGATGTGGTACGGCATCTACATAGTCTTTCTGAACGTCCCGAATGATGTCCAGCAGTGACCGCGACCCATCAGACAGTTGTACCCGGCAAACAAGGGTGTTGATGATCGGGCCCACCATATCCTGCACTCGATGGATCTCCTCTGAGTCTCGCGCAGAGGTGAGGTATCCAAAGGTCACATCTGTACTGCCAACGTACAGGCTGAGAGTCAACGCCCATGCTGTATGGAAAATGTTTGCCAACGTGACTCCGTGCGTGTTACAGAAGGCTTGCAGGTCGAGGATGCTGATGCTGCCGCAATCCACCCGGATGTTTTCAAGCTGCTTCTTCCTCATAACACCGTCGTTGAGCACTGGGAAGGAGCAAACTTCGCTCCCTTTAAGATATGATCTCCAGAATTCCAGACTGGTCTCTTGCGGCTGATCCATGAGATACGCGATATAGTCAGCGTACGGAGGTCCATCCTCTGCTAGTTGGTTCTCGTAGGCCACTTGCAGATCACGGAAAAGTATACTCATGGAATGGCCATCCATAATGGCATGGCTGATTTCAAGACAACAGAAGATTCTGCCATCTGATGTGTTGCATATGGTGAATCGATGAGGAGGATCCCTGCCGGTATCATAGCTAACGGAGCGTTGCTGCTCCATTAGTCGAATCGCTTCCTCTGCAGTGGCGCATTCAAGATGTACGATGTTGGGTTGGGCCCTCTTGAGTACAACCTGATCATATAAGCCTTCTTCAGCACCGATGTTCTCTAAGAAGATTGTGCGTAGGGCAGGGTGTCGCGCGACAACCCTCGTCCAGCTCTCGGCCACGTCCTGCCACCTGGGTCGACCATTCGGGGTAGTGAGCTCATGAACGGTGACAGCTGCATAGAAGCCTGCATCCTTCGACTGAGAAAGCAGTAGACCCTCCTGCATGCTAGAACAAGGATAGGCTGACTCTACTTCATTGGCTAGTATGTTTACCTTTGCTAAACGGCGTAGCATGGTCTGGAAATGCTCTTCATTGAGTGAAAGAAGGGGGAAATCGCTCAAAGTTGGTCTGGGAGGGATTGATGGCAAGGTCCGGATCATGGCTGTCAATACATCCCGGCAGCCTGACACCCACTGATGGATCCTATCCTGGTGTTCCATATGACGGTTGAATGTGAACGCAAACTTTAGCTGGCCTTGGAAGACGATGGCGGAGATCTCGAAAAGAGCAAAGCGAGGTGAAGCGTAACCCACGTCCGCAGTGCCGCCGGCTCCACGCGTTTCTCCCGCCATGCTCTCAAGGGGCTGTAGCAAGGCGTCTCTGCGCTCCAATTGCTGCGCATCGTTAAAATGAAAACATGAAGGATAATTGAAAGGCGCTTAGCGACTGACCTGATATTGTCCGAGGTAATTGAAGCTGATCTCCCATGGCCAATGGGTCTTGTAAGCTTCATTGCCATCGTGGGTGAGGACACGTTTGGCAAAGTAAGGGCGACCATTGGAAGGAATTTGACGTCTGAAATCTTTCACCATACAAATGGTGTCGATCAGGTCATCGACAGGAATGACAGATACTGGATAGACGGTGGTAAACCAGCCCACTGTTCGCGAAATGTCGATGTCACGGTTCCAGGGCTCCCTTCCGTGGCCTTCATTGAAGATGGCTGGAACTGGTCTGTCGGTGAAGACTTCGACCCACGATTGAAGCAACGAGGCTAAGAGTACGTCGAGTGGTTCCGTCTTCAATGGGACATGGCAGTCAACCAAGAACAACGAAGTGAGAGTAGAATCCAGCTCGAAGCTCGCGTGGTCCGCATTGCCGTAAGTGTTATCCGCGTGCTGAATGCCCCAGTAGCCAAAGTCGAGGATTGGAACATCTGCCGCTGGTAAAACCTTTCCGAGTGACAATGTCTTAGCGTGGTCACGTTGTAGCAATGCCCACTTCTGGAAAGGCAGAGTTGGTGGTAACAGTGATCTATCTGTCAATATCTCCTCAAACTCCTCAAGAATGAGACGCCACGACACCAAGTCGATGACCAAGTGGTGGGCCACAAGAAACGCGTGCTGTTGGTTTCCGAATTCGAACAGGTCCGCCGCGAACAAAGGTCCTGTCACATGATTGAGGCACTTCTGTGAGTCCTCGATCAGTGCATCGATCTCTCTCTTTGTCGAAACGGCCTTGTGACGGAATCGATATGAATTGGAAATGTCTTCTGTCACCTGCTGCTGCCAGACTTGCTCGTCCGACTGTGCGAATCGAGCCCGGAGCATAGCTAATATCGCACAGTAAGCTTCCATGTCCTATCATCAATTACGGTGGATCACTCACAGTGTCTGCCCACAAGCTTCTTCACGGCTGTGTGGAATACATCTGCACTTATCCTGCGCATTACTTTCAGATAGAACGACTGGTTGAAGTGGCCATGACCTTGGTTGGGAAGTTGGAACCAAAGTGACTGGATTGGTGTCAGGGCGAAAGGTGCACCAATCTCCTCAATGACATTGTCTGCGGAGATCTGGACCTCTTTGGCCAGAGTAGCTAGCTCTCCTATGGAGCGCGATCGCAAAACGTCCTGCACGCCAACACTGATTCCCTGCTTCCGGCACTGGCCCATAACCTGCATGGCAGATATGGAGTCGCCGCCGAGGGTCAAAAATGCACGGTTCAGAGCGATTTGATCTTCCGGAAGATTCAACACACGGGCCCATATTGATCTCAGTGTGTTTTCGAGCGGGGATGCGGACTGATCCTGTGACTGCGAGCTTACATTCGTCGGCATGGCTTGCTGGTACGTCTCATCCGACATGTCGTTGAGCCATTGCGACGTACGTTTTCGATCAAGCTTTCCAGAAACGAGTAGGGGAAGCGATGCGACAGGAATCCATACTGTGGGTACCATATAGAAGGGTAGCCGAGTGGAGACTCGAGCACGTACGGTCTCTATGTCAGTATGAGCAGCAGCTCTTTCCTGGTCTTGGAAAAGACGGAGAGGCTCGTCTTGCGAGTTGTGATCCGCAAGAGCTACGACTGCGACTAGTCGTTCTTTGCAAGGGCCAGCCTTAGGTAGAAAGACGAGATTGTGCTTCACGGACGCATCCAGGTTCAAGTGATGCTCAATTTCCAAAAGCTCGATTCTCTGACCATGATACTTCTGGATGATGATTTAGTAAAGTCCAAGCTAGGGGCTTGCGTACTTACCACTTGGTTGTCTTTGCGACCCGCAATCGTGAATCCACCATCGGGCCTCTGAACAACAAGATCGCCCGTGAGATAGCCCCTAAAAGGACGATCCGCCGCCCACGCGACGTCGGTGACAAAGGCTTGTTTTGTCTTCTCCTCGTCGCCCAAGTAACCTCGAGCTGCAATATGCCCCTCGATCAGAAGCTCGCCCACGCACCCGATAGGGAGTCTGCAATGGCGATTCTCGGGATCGACCACCCATAGATGGCAACCAACTGGGAAGCCGATGTCCTTGGGGTCAGAGGTCGGTTGCATTCGCAGGCTAGAGGAAGAGCAAACTGAGCACTCGCTCGGGCCGTACCTACAGCGCCTGTCAGCCGGGTTGCACTCACCCTTTCCATCTTACTCACCCATTTATCAAGTTTATTTTGGACCATGTGTCGAGGTTCGCTTGCGACATTGCTTCGCCACAGAGGATAATGGTTTCCAGTGTCGGTACCATGGAAGGCTCGAGGAAGCGAACAAAGGTCGGCGTGAGCTCGGCCCAAGTAACGCGCATGTCGTTCATCGCTTTAGCGATGTTGTTCAGCCGGTCGTTTTCATCTGGGATGCAGACGGTGCCTCCGAACATCAGCGTTGAGAGAATCTCCGTCAAGGATGCGTCAAAGGAGTGGGCTGCAAACTGCAGAGCGCGCAGAGGCTTTGTATCCATGCCAAGCCCAACAAAGTGCGCACTTGCTCCGGTGCAATAGTTGCCATGCTCGAGCAACGAAAGCTTCGGCTGCCCCGTGGTGCCCGAGGTCGGGATGATGTAGGCAGCATTGTGGCTATTCACGTCGCTGTGAGGCCTGCCGGCCAATGGCGGAAGCGCGTCAAAGAATGCATCGTCAATGGCAAGCAGGTGGTCGACGAGCCCGTCGAGAGACTGGGAGTCGGTGGGAGAGCACAAGGCAGTCTTGGCACCAACGGCACCGACCAGATATTGCACACGCTCCCTGGGCGCCGCGGGGTCGAGGGGGAGGACTGGCAGGGGGTCAGTACACGTCCAGTCCACAGAACAACGCGGGAAGGTGGCGGTGTGGTGGTGGTGGTGGTGGTGGTGGTGCACGCGGAAGACGCGGGGGGGCCGTGATAAGGAAACAATGCCTACTTACAAGCGCCTCCCGCAATCAGCACGCCAAGCATGGCAACGACGTTCCACCGTGTCCTGCTCTCCGTTACTTCCTTCCTCACAGCAACAATGGGCCTCTCTCGCAGGGCACACTCACTTGCGAAAGCACAGCGGCACAATCACCTCGGCGCCCACGCCCAGCGCCCTCAGACGCACTGCCAGCCGACACGCATGCGCGTCGAGCTCCCCATATGTGAAGCTGCCATCCCATGACACGACGGCCTCTGCATCGGGTGTTCGCGTCGTCACTTCGGCAATGGTATCGTGAATGGTGCTGTCGACGCGGATCAGAGGCTCCGAATTCCACTTCTCGATCTGGAGCCGGTTACGGTCGCTGAGCAGGTCGGCTTCGCGGACGCTAAGTTCTGGAGAAGAGAGCACGGTGACCAGCGCTTTGTCGACCGTACTTGCGATGCTTTTGGCGAAATCGGTCGGCACGTACGAGTTCCGGTATTCGAGGAGTACGCTGATGCCAGTCTTCAACACTTTGACGAGAAGGCGGAGATGGCACTGTACGCGTCAGTCAGCGAGTGACGCCGATGGAATGGCAAGACACAACTCACCGAGTCCGCCATGGACATGCCCGTCGTCTTGTTGGACCCTGCATTGGCGCTTCCTTGCGCAGCGAAGCGAAACAGCACCGAGGTGTTGTATCGAAAGTGTTCATGCTGGAGCTGGTCTTCAACAGAGCCATCCTTTTCCGCATGGTGCGCAAGCTCCCCAAAAGACACAGTGTCACTGATAACATGTCTGGCAATGGATTCACGTTGGCCTTTCTCGCCAGCTCCCCTGTCCACGCAGGTGCCCCCGACTTCACCGAGTCCAAAACAGACCTCGTCCAAGCCGGTGTAGGTACGCAGCACCAAGGCCCATGCAGCTCTAACGCAAGCAATAAGTGAAGCTTCGCCATTGTCTTGCGCGAGCAGTTGTTGCAGCAGCTCTGGCTGCTGCAACTCCACTCTTACCGACAGTGGCCTTTTCTGTTCGCTGCCAGGACCCCTGCCGAGAGCCGGGAAGTGGCACGACTGCACTCCCGTGTGGTCGGAAGCCATAACGTTGTATCAAGCTCGGAGTCGGCAGCTACAGTACAGGATATATGTACGGCACTCAAGTAAAGCGCCTCAGTCAAGGCAATTCAAACTTGGCGTACGGAAGCTGTAGACGGGGCGGTGCAAAGCTTGCGGGCTCTCAATTGCAGGGTGACTTCGAACTGGGTAAGAGATAGCTGTCTCTTCGGTCAGTAACTGGCAGCTCTGGCGATCTGGGAGCTTGTGCAGGAGGAAGTACTCACACGGTCAGCAATCAACCGATCCACGCCAGTGATGGAAACGATGCGCAGAGGGTCGACGATATCCACACACAAGCTGCAGGAACAAGTCATTCGAAGAGGAAACACTAAACACTAGCAAGCATCAGGCTCGTGCGGTTGGCAAGCTAGTCCATCTGCATTATTCATTCCGGACGAGTATCAAGCCCCGAGCGCCTCCTGAAAGATTTTGATACAGCGCGCCCGTTCTCCGAATACGCGATGAGGTCATAATCACCAGTCGCCGCCCAAAATAGCCACGACACTGAGGTTGCATTCCACTTCTGCAAAGTTGCTCAAGGCTCAGGGTACGGGTAAACATCGTGTGGTCTGCGAGAGGCGCTGCGCTAGGTCCGTTGGCCAGGGGTACCAAATGGTGCCGTAAACATCACGAGCGATCGGCGCTGTCATTATTGTCTGACGGGGTAGTCGCAAGTTGAAGCGATCGTCATCACGCTGCGTTGGGTTGCGGTGTGGTGCTGCCACGTGACACTGCAATAGCCCTGCTGCAGGTTAGCCACGGTGCGTCGGAGCGAGCACAACAGGGAACCGGTCAGGTAAATGACAATACGGCTCGGTGGACGTGCATGCGTCCGGAGTAGGACGGATACGAGCCGTAGTGGTGAGCTGTCGGCGGGTGCGGTGGCAACAGGTTTTCCGCCGCGCGCGGGGCGAGCTTAGCGTCAAAACGTGACGGAAAAACTTTCCAGAGCAGCACAGCAGTCCAAACGTCGCCGGGGAAGCGGTGCGGATGCCTTCCTGGTGCGGTGGCGGGTAGATCGGAGATCCTCAACAGTGACCATGGGCGGTTCTGATTCGCGGTTAACAGTCGATTTTGGTGTGCCCCACCAAGCAGACCCCCTGCGACTGATCCGGCTGTGTTCCTGAGGTGCAAGGCGAAACGACCCGACACAGTGGGACTGTCTAACTACGTAGGAACGGACACACCGTCTCCGTTGACATCCCCCGGTGTCACTCCAACACTGCACGCCGTCAGCTGCCAGCTTGACAGCCATTTCATTACCACTTATTATCGGGTACCGAAGATGAGATGTTGCCTTGTCGAACTAAGGCTCAGAAGCGGGGACGTGAGGACGGTAAATTAATTAATTCAGTAGTAGTATGTAGTGGAGATACACTTTTTTTTTAAGTATATTGTACTATTATTTATTCTAGTGTCTAGATTAGTATTATTAAATTATAGTTCTTTATAATGTAAGTATTTTTATAGTATTAGTAATATTTTTATAAATAAAAATTAGTAGTAAACTTTTATATATATATATAAAATAAAGTTACTATTAGTAACTACCTAATTAAAAAAAAATAATATATATATTCTATAATTTAATAACTTACTTTTAAAGATACTATACTATATTTAACTAAAAAAAAGTATTACTAAAATAGATATATAATAATTATTTAATAGTACTTAATAATTTTATAATTTAGTAATTTATTATTTTATATTATAACTTATATTTATATATTTACTATTATAATTAATACTAAATAGATATTTAAAAAAGAAAAATATATATATATATTTATAATAAAAATTATATTATTTAGAGTATTATTTTATTAATTATAGTATAATACTCTTTTTTAACACATTAAGTATAAAGGTATACACATACTCCTCCTTTTTTAAAACCCCTTTTAGTTGCCTACACAGCCACTACAGCCACACTATTTATTTAATTAGTATATAAATATATATAGTATAATACTTCTATATATTTATATATTAATTAAATAAATAGTGTGGCTGTGGTGGCTCGGGGCAACTAAAAGGGGTTTTAAAAAAGGAGGAGTATGTGTATGCCTTCATTTACTTCTATAATTATATATATATATATATATATATATATTTAAAAAGTATATATATAGGTTTATACTAAATACTATAATGGTTACTATTAAATATATAATATTTATAAGTATAAGATATATTTATATTAAGTATTATAAAGTATACTATAGAGTATATAATCTTTATAAAAATATTTAATTAATATTATAACTAAAGAATGGTAATTCGTACTAAATATAGTAATTATTAATAATATTTAATATAATATACTATACTCTATATATTTATATATTAATCGAATAAAAAGTGTGGCTGTGGTGGCTCGGGACGACGAAAAGAGATTTTAAAAAAGGAGGAGTATGTGCATGTCTTTATACTCAATGTGTCGAAAAATTATATACTACTATATATAACGTAATTATTAAGTTTTTTAAAAATACTATTTATTAATTTAATATAATATTAAATAATTAGTATACAATAAATAGTAAAAAAAATAGTATAGTATCTTTATTAATAGTAAAAATAATAGAATTTAAAAATCTAGAATTACTAGTACTATCCTACGGAAAGATAGCCGTAATAGTAAAAATAGTATTATATTAGTTATAAAAGATAAAAAGTTAATATATTAATATTTACTTTATAGTAAAAATATATAGTCTAGAGTATATAGCATAGCTATATAAAGTATTATTAAAAATACTAGTAGTAAAAGTAAAGACGTTTTAAGTATAGAGCCTATAGAATAATAAATAAAAAATAGTAAAACCTTTAGAAGATAGAAATACTAAAAATAATTAATATTTAAAAGTTTTAGGGGGACCCATATATATAGGTAATAGGTATTTTTTTAGTATATTTTTTAGATTAAATATATAAGTACTTAGTATTACGTTATTATAGGTAAAAAAGGAAATTTAATTATAAATAAAAAATATTAATTATTATTAAATACTATACTATCTAAATATATATAGGCAAAGTAAAAAGTAATAGAAATAAATATAACTTTTATTTTAAATAGAAATAAAGTTAAAAAAGTAATTTATAAATTATAATAGTAGTTATTAACACTAGTTATTTTATTAAAATTTTTATAATATAGAGAGTAGACTAAATATTAGTATAAGTATATATTAGTTAAATAGATTTTTTATTTAATATAACTTAATTTTATTAAAAGTTCTATTAATAATTATACTAATAGAATATTATAAAAATAAAATACAATATAACTTAGTTTGTATAAAAAAACACTTAGAGTAGTATATTGGTATAAGGATAACATATTATCATTCTTACGTCCCTGCGATTTATGAGCTTTAGTCGACTTCGGCAATACGTTGTCACTCCCCGCGCAATGCTCTCTGCGGACGCTTCACGAACCACCACCCGTCGTGCGACCCACCTGACAGCCCTTCCACTCAACTGGCACCCCACCGTCTTTCCAGAACTTCTGCGTCTACGGCGCAACCACCTACCTAGCAGAAACCATGGCGGCACTCCCGCTCCCACCTCCGGGCCCGCCCTACCCTAGGCCGCGGTGGATACCGACGGGCTCTACCTCTCGGTTGTGTTGGTTGTCTTGATCCCTGCTTCGAGAAAGGTGATGCCTTCCATACATTCTGGGCAATCTTCTAGGAGACTCGAGTCACAGGCCGGCAAAGCGCTCAACGCGTTCGCTGACGGTGTTCCTGGAGCATTTTTGCGAATCTTCCAGGAGATTGCATTGCCATTTGGAATCCAAGCGATCCGCCCTTCACTGTACTTTCAGGTCATTGCTTCAATTTGGCTTTTGCCTGAGCCATGGTGCCGAATTTTCTGACACGCGTTCTACCTGCAATGACGATCGCTACCTGGACGGCTAGCCACGCTTGGATATTATTCTTGGTTGTGGGGTACTTAAGCTCGAGCGGCAGTCTAAGGGCTGACGCCCGACCGGACGACTCTTAATTTAGCCATACTAGGGCCGTGCGCTACGTCATGTCTGCCGCAAGACGGACAGCCTGCAGGACCCGCGCAAATTTCTGGCTTCACCTGAGTCCACTAGTCTCAGAAGTTCCTTCAATACTTGAAGTTAATGGGATCTACATTCTACCAAGGATGTGGCGTCGAGATCGTCAAAGATGTGGCGCCGAGATCCCACTCCTTCGCGCCCCACGATTCAGGGCGCTGAGCTAGGGCTTTCTCGTGCGTCCACTCTCAATTAACGTACTTCGCGAGCTTCATGAAGCCGCGGCACAAGGCAACAACGAGAACTCAATGGTGCGTCCACTCTCATCTCTCTAACTTGTCAAACCCTCTTCGATACGACGACGGAATTCGTCTGTCGTTAATACGCGGTTCTGCCGGGCTCCACAGTATATCGGCACAGCGTTTAGCTGGTTGGCTGAAAGTAGGCATGCAACACTACCTACCGCTTATCCCTGCCCGGCCCTTCCGGTTAGTGGCATCCATCGTGCCAAAGCCATACTGTGCGCAAGGTGCTTGGTGCCTTGCTCAACAAAGTTTCTTTCATTGCCTTTATTGATCCATTTGTGCGCAAGTTACTTGAAGCCGTGGGGATGCCAGTGTGGGTACTTGATTGTTCACTGAGATCTGCAATCATAGTCTTTTGCGGGGCGTCAAATGGCCGGAATAACGACAGATACACAGCAAAGCGGCGAACAATACCGGTATTCTTGCCTTGAGTAAGAGCAGTGTACAACCACTACCTGGCGCTCAGGCCGATGGCGGGGCCCGTTCGCAGGTGCGCCTTGCAAGGTTGTCGACAGCTGAGACGCAACTCTTCAAGCAGCAATGTAAAACAATATCTAGCGGTCAGGCCGATGGCGGGGCCCGTTCGCAGGTGCGACTTGCAAGATTATCGACAGCTGAGAAGCAACTCTTCGAACAGCAGTGTTATTCATCATGCTGTGAAACACTCCTCGCGGAAAAGCGCCAGATATGGAGAGTGATCAAACCATTGCACCAACCACTCGCGGAGGTAAAAGCGTCCCGTCGAGCTCTGATAGACGGCGACCAGTGATGCGTTGACCGGTAGTCTCCGGTATAACCAAGGCGCGAAGGTGAACAAATCCCAAAAGCCACTTACGGTGACGTATTCATTCATGGCGCTAGAAAGGCGTTATGCTAGTCATGCTGCAGAGGCTCGATCGTGGCTACTGTGACTTGGCTCTGACGAGTGGTGGGGAAGACACCGCATCATGGGCCAACTCATGGCTCAACAATGAGCCAAGGCCAGTCGACAGATCGAACTGGACTCGGACATTAAAATTATTGACGCCCTAAAAACAAAACATCGGCAACAAAAGACCGTCAAACTATTGATTGCTCTCAGGTATAGGTACTCAATAACCTCACACCGCTGATGGGCTGTCTGACTCCACAAACCCGGTTCGCAAAGTCATGTTCCAGAACCGTTGTTCGGCAACGGCGAGATGCCTACTGTTGCTTCTAAATCGAATGCGCTGTGTCCTCTAGGGCCATGTCTAGGGTCCTGGTTGGCACAGCAGACCGATTACTTGTAGAAACTGGCTACTTTTACCGCATTTGGAGTAAGGATCGGCGAGACATCCATAATCGTGCAGATACGTACTACGGTTAAGAGCCGCTCAGGAACGCGATTTCCAACATTGATCGCGCGATCGCACGGCTACTTGGAATGATCTCCGTAGATCAGCGCTGGCTCGGCCCCCGGCTCGAGCCCGTTATCCCTGTATTGAGCATACATACAACACGAGAACACGCAGGCAATTGAAACAGCAGTAGCGCTCATTCTTTGATCCTGGATGCGTTGAGCAGGCGCCAGGGCCCGACTGGAACAACCCATCCCTCCTAGAACTCAAACAGGATTTTGCCGTCGGTGCCGGAGAGTCTGCATTACGAGGTTGCATTACTTAGCTCAAGCGATCTAGGATGGAGACTTCCGCAGCCAGTGCGAAAGAGTCGACGATCGTCATACCGACAGCATACTCGGGGTCCATACCGGGGTCGATCATGGCCACGCCATTGAGTAATGAACCAGTGCGGTGCCGGCTGATGGAATCAGCACCACCTGAGAGCAACCATCGGCGCTGTCGGCTCCGAACCAGGAACACTCAGAAACCATCAACTCTTCATCTAATGCCCTGAAGATTGCCCTCGAGAAAGGCAACTGATTTTCTTTGCATTTTCAATGGCCTCGGATTCCCGTCAGCGCTGTGCCGCTGTGGATAATACCTTTGGTCCCTATGCTGGTGCAGATTGTAAGTCGCGTTGTGGTACACAGTACATGCGAAACGTGAACTAACTGAACGCGTGATTTAAGGTCGAGGAGGCTTCGATTTCACTCTTCTGTTCGAGGATGCTATCCTGTCTATAGCACCATTTGCATTGCTGCTATGCGTTGCACCCGTTAGGATAGGCTATCTTTGGAGGAAGAAACAGAAAGTTTCAAGGTCTTTGCTATTGCCAACGAAACTTGTAAGTGGATCATCCAGCCATCTGGCCCGTTCGGACAGAACTAACTTTGAACTACAGCTGGCATGGGCTTTGTAAGTCGTTTCTGCAGGATTTCGATGTTCCAGAGCCTAGACATGTGGCGTGCTTAGTTGGTAAGGAAAGTTGGCTAACTGGTCGCCTACCCCAGCCTTGCGGGTTTCGACCTCGGTTTACTGGTGCTATGGGTAAAGCAACGTGGGTCCGGGAGCGATGCATCAGTCCCTTCAGCCATCATCAGTAAGCAGTTACCAGATGCACTTGGAAAAACACTGAGCAGCCCTGACTGACTTTGGTCTTTCTGTACAGGCTTCGTGGGCGCACTTGTCCTAGGTATCCTTTCGTACTTCGAGCATTTGCGATGCATCCGGACTTCGTTTTTGCTGAACGTATACCTCTTATTCACGATCATTTTCGATACGGCCCGCTCGCGCACCTACTCGCTGATCGATGAACTCAACGACATTTCGATCTTGTTTACAACTAGGGTTGGGATCAAGGTCTTTCTCGCCATATTCGAAGCAAAGGGCAAAGGCAACCTCTTGCTGCCGGGCTACACGGACTGTCCCCCGGAAGCTGCTAGCGGTGTTTATAACCGCTCGCTCTTTTGGTGGCAGAATGTACTCTTAAAGAAAGGGTTCAAGAATGTTCTGTCAATTGATGATCTCTTTCAGTTGGACAAGCACCTTCGCGCGGAACATCTTTATGGAGTCCTCAGATCAGCGTGGGAGCGGGGTAAGCCTCAAGTTGTCCGATCATCTCAGGACTTCCGTCGCTGACTTGTTATGTTTGCAGTGTCGCATGCCAGTTCTAACTCGCTACTCGCCGTTACCTTTAGGCGGTTCAAGTGGCACATCTTGGCTGTTGTGCCGCCACGCGCTTGTCTAACAGCATTCAATTTCTGCCAGCCCTTCTTGATCAACCGCGCCGTCTCCTATGCCGAACAGGGTACATCGGCCCAAACTCTGAACATTGGGTACGGATTGATTGGGGCCTACGTTCTAGTATACGTTGGCATTGCAGTATGTTTTAGCTTCACTTGCCCTCTACCGTCCGCTCGCTGATCACTGTCAAGGTTTCTACTGGACAGTACCAACATTTTACCTACCGTTTCATCACAATGATGCGCGGTGGGCTCATATCGATGCTCTATAGCAAGGCTGTGGACATTCCGTTGACAGACGTGGATACGGCATCGTCACTTACTCTCATGAGCGCTGACATTGAGCGCATCGTCACAGGCATGCAGACCGGGCACGAGATCTGGGCAAATTCGATCGAGGTTGGCTTGGCCATCTACCTTCTCCAACGACAGCTCGGTGTTGCCTGTGTCGTCCCAGTAGGAGTCGCTGTCGGTAAGCTTCGATACAATACATGCATGGTGTAGCTGGCTGACCCGAGATCAGTGTCCTTCGGCGGTTCGCTTATTGCGACTAGCATGGTCATGGCAAAACAAGCCCTGTGGCTGGAAGGCATCGAGCGCCGTATTGCAGCCACAACCGCGATGCTCTCCTCCATGCGTGGGGTGAAGATGACTGGCCTTACTGATGTGCTGCGAGACGACTTGCAACGACTGCGAGTGGAGGAGCTCACTATATCAAGAAAGTTCAGGAAGCTTCTCATATGGACCATGGGGATCTGTAAGAATGTTGTCACCTCGATCTTACCTATCCATGCTGACATGTCGCAGCCTTCTTCTCACCACTCATGTCGCCCATCCTTACATTTGCTGTGTTCTCTGTCCTCGCACAGAAAAGCAATGGTACCAGCACGCTTGATACTGCTAAGGTTTTCACGTCGCTGTCACTCTTTACCCTGCTGTCAGAACCACTTACCTCGCTCATTATGTCTCTATCGTCATTCATGGGTGGCGTCGGCTCCTTCCAAAGGATCCAAAACTTTCTCGTCACCCCAACACAGGCCGAGAGCCGTCGATCTCCGTTGCTCATGGGCACCATCGGATCTGCGTCGGACCTAGGTAGTGAATCCGATAAAGACTCAAAAGAGTCTGAGAAAAGTGGTTCCTTGGGAGATGTCCGAGAGCTCCTCTCAACATCTTCAACGGCAATCTCAATCGAGAACGGATACTTCGGCTGGGACAAGGAAAAGCAGCCGATGGGCTGCCTGCAGGCGATCAACATGGATGTCCCACGGGGGAAGATTACCATGGTCGTGGGACCGGTAGGGTGCGGCAAATCGACTTTGATCAAGGCTATCCTAGGCGAGCTCCCGGTTATGGGTGGCACTGTCCAACTGTCCTCCATGCGCATTGCTTTGTGCGACCAAACCCCATGGCACGTGAACGGCACCGTGCAGCAGAGCATCATTGGTGCGTCAGAATTTGATCAGCGATGGTATGCAGCCGTTGTTCGCAGCTGTGCTTTAGACGAAGATCTACGCCAGCTGCCGCAAGGCGACCAGACGCAGATTGGCAGTAAGGGTATTGCGCTGAGTGGGGGCCAGAGCCAGCGTATCGTAAGACACCCAGTTTATTGCCCTGCCTGCATCCCATACGCATGACTGACCCGCCATTCTTATAGGCACTCGCCAGAGGGATATATGCCCAGAAGGATATTGTCATCCTCGATGACTGCCTCAGTGGTCTCGACGGTCAGACAGAAAACCGTGTTTGGCACAGCTTGTTTGGCCGCGAAGGTCTTCTCCGAAGATGCAGGACCACTGTCCTCATCGCATCGTCCTCAGGTAAGTACTCAGGAACATCATCTCGCCTTCTATATGTCCTGACGGCCTGTTCTTTCCAGCTAAGCGCTTGCCATACTGCGACCATATCGTTGCCCTCGATAGTCAGGGCAGCATTCTAGAGCAAGGCTCCTTCGATAAGTTGAATGGGACCGGCGGGTACGTGGCCAATTTCGACCTACCACCTCCCGACTGGGATTTCACTCCCGACAAGCACGTCTACGAAGCGCCTCCCAAGTACACAGAGCGTGCCAACAATGTCAAAGTCACCGAGGAAGACATCCAGGCAGAGACCAATCGTCGCACTGGCGATTTGGCCATCTACTACTACTACATCCGGTCGGTGGGATGGACAGCCACGCTGATCTTCATGGTCTCAGTCACGCTGTTCACCTTTGGGCAGTCGTTTCCTACGATTTGGGTGAAGCTATGGGCCGAGTACAACCAAGAATTTCCGAACCAGCGGCTCGGATACTACCTGGGCGTATATGCTGTTCTCGGTGTGGGGGCCATGATATGCCTCCTCGTTAGCTGTTGGCAACTCATCATCGAGATGGTTCCTCGCTCGGGCATTGCTTTCCACAAGCGACTTCTCGATACCGTGCTTGGGTCCCCAATGTCGTTCTTTGCGTCGACGGATACCGGTGTTACAATCAACCGCTTCAGCCAGGACCTTATGCTCATCGATATGGAGTTGCCCGTTGCTGCCCTTAACACCTTTGCAACGTTCGTCCTATGCATCGCCCAGATGGTCCTTATCGCCATCGCTGCACCATTCGCAACCATCTCTTTCCCTGTTGTGGGCGGCAGTGTCTACTACATCCAAAAGTTCTACCTTCGTACCTCACGACAGCTACGTTTCCTTGATCTCGAGGCCAAGTCGCCGTTGTACACGCAGTTTACCGAGATGCTCGAAGGTCTGGCCACTATCCGCGCTTTTGGATGGCAGAGCTTCCTCGAGGACAGAGCGAGAGCGTTGCTGGACCGCAGTCAACGACCCTTCTACTTGCTTTTCGCGGTGCAACGATGGCTGACCCTCGTACTCGATCTTATCGTAGCTGCTGTCGCAACTATTCTCATCGTGCTGGTAGTGGTTCTGAAGGGCAAGCTTAGCGCAGGCTATGTCGGTGTCGCCCTTCTCAATGTCATTCTCTTCTCCCAGAGCATCAAGCTGCTCATACATTGGTGGACGCAGCTGGAAACTCACATTGGAAGCGTGGCGCGCATCAAAACCTTCACGACGGATGCCATCAGCGAAGACTTGGAGGGCGAGGACCAGACCCCACCGCTGAACTGGCCTACGGACGGCAGGATTCAGTTCAAGGAT
Source organism: Pleoardoris graminearum (assembly GCA_030770415.1). Classification (NCBI taxonomy): domain Eukaryota; kingdom Fungi; phylum Ascomycota; class Dothideomycetes; order Pleosporales; family Didymosphaeriaceae; genus Pleoardoris; species Pleoardoris graminearum. The sequence continues at coordinate 431,242 of JASEKS010000018.1, forward strand.
GTCACTGCTTGCTACCGGCCTCATGAGCCTGTGATATCCAAATTGTCCATCTCGATCGCCCCTGGCGAGAAGGTCGCAATTGTAGGGCGCACTGGCAGTGGCAAGTCGTCGCTTGTTTTGTCACTGTTCCGCATGATCGAACTATCGGCCGGTACCATCACTATCGACGGTCTTCCTCTCCACCGTATCCCTCGCCAGACGGTTCGATCGAGACTGATCGGTTTGCCCCAAGACGCTTATCTTCTTCCGGGCTCGGTTCGCCTCAACGCCGACCCACTGGGGCAAAGCAATGACAAGGCTATAATGCAGGCTCTCAAAGACGTTCAGCTCTGGGACGTCGTCGTGAGCAAGGGCGACGAGAGCAAGTACGCGCATCCGCTCGATGTTGGTAGGTAAAGGTTGTCCGATGTAGGTGTGTCCTAGCTGACTTTGTGCCTCTACGTTCAGATGTCGACGATTTGCACTTCTCTCATGGTCAGCGACAACTTTTCTGTCTCGCTCGCGCGCTCTTGCGAAAAGACAAATCAAGCGTTATCGTGCTCGACGAAGCGACCAGCAGGTGAGACTTGTCTGAAGCCCCTATTCATCTGGCCGTAACTGACCGTCCCACAGTCTTGACCATGCCTCGGACTCCCACGTCCAGCGCCTATTGCGCTCCAGGTTTACAAGGCATACCATTATCGCCGTAGCTCACAAGCTCGATACCATCCTTGACTTTGACAAGGTCATCGTGATGAATCAAGGCCAACTTGTTGAGTATGGCGAGCCATACATGCTGATCGAGCGTGAGGGTAGCTGGTTCAAGTCGCTGTACGAAGATGGCCGGCGTAACGGGGCGCCTTTCGGTGAAGAGGACATTCTGGAAATCACTCAGTGACAGGGCAGGATGTTGTCGCACTTGCATGGTGTTGGCGGTGCCGTCCACCGTCATTAACTTTGTATTCATTTCGAACTGGTCTTGGTAATGTGGAGAGACCCCAAAGGCATTTTGTCGGGGTGCGGATCCGTGGAAAACTGGGTGGTCAAGGTAAACGCTCGCTTTACGATTGGGCCAACGATTCCCATCGTATCATAGTATGTACACAAGTATCCAGATAGCTGCTTCGCTGCGGGCGCATAATGAACACTGTAAATCTTTACAATTGTCTCCTCGAACTCGAAAGAAAGCGTGAAGGTAGGCTGGCGGAGCGGACTGTTGCTGCGCGGCAGCGCGGCAGCTCCTGAGACCCTGATCCGCACTCCGACCTGCCTCTTTGGACGTTGCCAGGTTGTCACACGGTGCGCTCGTACTGAGGAAAGCGGAGTAGACGATCACTTCTACTTCCGTCGAGGCTTTATATGGATTCAGCGCATCCGGTTTGTAAGAGGTGGCCGATGGTCGGCGCGCCTAGTGTCATGCATGTACCACGGTAGCTGTGCGTGAGGGATTTAGGCTTTAGGTTTGACAAGGGTGATGTGCGGATGGGATTATTGTCACATTGCATGCGTCGGGTTGTGGGATGGATGTTGTGTAACCGGCGTGGTGTTTCGGTGTGGGTCGAACGGGAAGGCGGGAATGGTGGCCGTTGATGCCGGAGGTTGAGGCGTAGACTATAGATGTAGATGCTTGAGAACACCAATGAATCATTATGGGTCTCGAAGCTCAGAATACTACTCGCCGATTTGGGATGTGAAACAGGAATTCATGGCTGCGCAGGAGTTGATTCCAATGACATAATCCGCTGTTCGGACGTAGCGGAATGTCTGCAGAGGCCGCGCCGGATGTATCACTTTTTAAGGAGGTAAACAAATGAGAAGGCTTTTTCATCACGAATGTGTCGTTTATCCAAAAGTAATGGTACGTGCATTTGCGTGATTTAGCGCGCGCATGAGCGGGCTTGGACGGTCGCCATGTACTCCTAAAAATTACACCTTGGCATGGCTACCTAGACTGGAAGCGGTGTTATTTCATATAGATTATAAGAAGCTGCTGAAGCCTTCGGTAGCGTAGTTTGTACTGTGGTTGCAGGGGTAAATATTCCCAATTGCCACTGTAGGCCTGTTCACTTACTAAGTAGGATTTAGCTATATATGATTGGGTACTCACTGTAACGTAAGAGAACGAAAAAAAAAAGTGGAGAAATTGGGAATATTTACCACTGCAACCACAGTACAGCATCATCGTATCCGGTTACACGATAACGCTTCTCAGAACGCACTTGCACGGCATCAGATCAGTACAACATACCGTAGCGTACTCGCATGCGATTCGACGCGATAGTACCCACGGATTACGTTTGGATGTTCTCCACGTTTCAGCTTGGCTTGCTCCACAGCATCCCACTGGTGCATGGTTCATCCCTTCATCTACCACGTGTTCATCACTAGTATCACGTTCGGTGCGTGTGCAGGAAACCCTCACCCTGTTGCCGAATCGCCAACCATCCCCCTACTTCACGCGACGCCCGCGATAACGCGGTTCCACTTGAGCCCTGCATCCGTGTTGTTGCGCAATATGCTTGTAACACCCTCTTTCCGGGTCAGGGATGGAAGATCCTTAGATCTGCTCCCTGCAGGCGCGCGATGTGGCTGTCGCTACCGACGACGAGGTAGTGGGACAGTGTCCAGAGGGGTTTAGGAGAGGCATTGGTAGGGTAATTTTGACGAACGTGCAAGAAACTGTGTAATGCAGGGGTGAAGTAGTGCGATCCATGGATGGGAGCGCCTCATGGACGGAATCACGAACGAGGCTTTCCGCTTCTGGAAATGATCTCGACGCCCACGTCTTCGCATCTGTTGGTCACTTTAACATTGCCACAGGCAGTCAGAGCTTCGTTGCTCTATATACGCGATATCTAGGACACATTACAAGATTATCTTTCGGAGCTATCACTTAGCTCTCTACGACGCCTGTAAATGAACAGATTAAGTATCTACTTTTTTTTTCTCGCATTGCACCCTTTGTAACACCAACTCGAACCGGAAAAGCCTCGTCTCTGACTGGCCTATAAGTAGTCAAGGCGCTTTCACAGTTGGCGGAATTTTGTGAAATTGTGTGATCTTTTTTCCTTATGCGTCCAGTATGCCTAAGCGAAATCGTTCAATACAGGGCAACTGTATAGAACAAAGATGGGTTTATTTGCCCTGCGATCGTAGCAAAAGACCTCCTACATCAGCACCTTCGCAAAAGCATCACCCAAACCCCTCCCTCCAAGCCACCCCTCCACAGCCCTCATGTCCCCTCTATTCGCCCTTGTACCCCTCCTTTCCCCCACATCGTCAGTGATCTCCTGCATATCGGCGAAGACCCTCTCGACCTTCTCTTCGCGCAGCCTCTCACTGACTTTCTTATGATGGCTCGGGATATCGCCCCAGCTCTCCGTCTTGATGAACCTCATGTAGCTGTCAATCCTGGCGGACGTGCCTTCGAGACAAAGGAGTCCCGGTTTTCCGGCGAAGAGGAAGCCGGTGAGGGAGTAAGAGGGCGCGTGGATGATGAAATCATCGCGCTTGGAGCGGGTGGATATGGAGGGGAAGTAAAACCATGCGCGGACGATGGGTCCGGGGTCATCTAGGGCAGTATGTGGAGTGGCCTGTTTGTCGCTGTGAGAGTGGAGGAGATGCTGGGCTGCGGCGTCCTTGGCCGAGTCAATCGCACTGAAGAGGTCTTCTTGCTCTCGAATCTGGGTATTTAGCTGTGTTGTCGTTGCCCGGGATAACCACGACGGCTGTATTATCCTAATCTTTATCGGTGGGGCTTCCTCTGGTGCCTCATCACCTTCATATGTGAACGGTACGTTGATGTCCAATTGCAGGCTCTTGTCCCCTGCAATGGTGAGCTTGAGGAGCAATGTTATCGTGGAAACACCCAGGGTATTCTTTCTGGGTAACGTGTTGTTCTCGACCTCGACTTTCAGAAGATCGAGCACGTCTCGTGAATGTTTCTCCATCGCGACCTCTTCCGGATACATGGCCATGAGCAGGTCAATTTGAACGATCTGGTGCTCGATCAGATCAGGCGGTAGCAGCTGACATGATAGCGTAGCAGTCATCTTGCCCTTCTTGCGTCAATTATTTTGGGTCATAAGGACCGCGATGGGTGTGCAAGCAGAATCACAGTGCTGTGACGCTCGTGGGAAGGCACTCGTGGAACATGGTGCGCTAGTCTATAACAGGCTAGCGCGGGGCGAGCCCGGAAGTCACGAGAAAGCGGTTGCCTTCAACACATTTGAACGTTCTCGGAACCTGAATGTTTATAGCATCGAAACCTTCCCACGTTCCCAGCTCAACGGACATTTATATTCTAATCTTATCGGAAACTTCACTGTTTACTTACTACACCCGCCACGCCATATAAAACCTTCGTTTTATCCCGAAGTCTCGCATGCCCACCTGATCGCCACACCACCTGGGCACTTGCAGCATTCTCAACTCCAAGAAGCACGGCAAGAGCACGGAACAATGGGCTCCGTCGTCCTTCCACATCTCCGAACGGGCTGGCATGTCGACCAAGCGATCCTTAGCGAAGAAGACCGACTCGTCGTGATCCGCTTTGGACGCGATCACGATCCGGACTGCATGCGCCAGGACGAGGTGCTGTACAAGGTCGCTGATAGAGTTAAGAACTTTGCTGTAAGTCTTTTTTCCCTTTGTTTTGGCCGCTGTGCCCATCGCGTCGATTCCTTTTTCCAGTGAACGAAGAAGCTGCTCAGGCTAGGTCCGGGGAATTTCCTTGCCGGGATGGTACTATGTGGTACGCCAGGACGTGTGATATGGAGACGCCCAACTAGACATCTGACACCATGGGAAAGCACTGTGTTGATGATGTGGGGTGGGGTCTCCTGCATCGCATATTTTTGGAGTAACACATGCGCTCCTTTGCCTCGCTATTTCCCATTTCTCATCCTCAAACACGCCACTAACTCATCGTTTTAGGTCATCTACCTCTGCGATCTGGACGAGGTCCCTGACTTCAAGGCCATGTACGAGCTGTATGACGCATGCACCGTCATGTTCTTCTTCCGCAACAAGCACATGATGTGCGATTTCGGCACGGGCAACAACAACAAGCTGAACTGGGTACTGGAAGACAAGCAGGAGCTCATCGACATCATCGAGACGATTTATCGGGGCGCGAAGAAGGGGCGGGGTCTGGTGGTCAGTCCGAAGGACTATTCGACCAGGTACCGGTATTAGGAGGAGAGCAAATGGGATGGGGTGGTGCGTAGGAGGTTGGTGGGGAGCTTGGATAGTGCTGAAAGAGAGAGTGTGTTGGATAAGCAAGGACGTAGGGGTGTTTATGATTCACGGCTTTTTTTCAGCATGGGTGGTCGCTTTGTGGGGCGCTTATGAGACGCGTTGCAACTGGCATGGGACGATTTATACTCACGAATCCATAGCACCATCATGCAGATGGTTTTTCGGCTATATTCTCGTTTGTGCCTCCCCACAAACACGCCCTCCCGCCCCTCCACACCTCCTCCAGTATCGCTCGTCTCGGCAGTAATCTGGGAAACACAACCACCACATCCTCCTCCCCCTTCACCACAACCGCCAGATAGAAGCGGACTTCGAAGCCCTTGAACGCTTCGTGTATGAAGATATCCTGGATACTGGTCGTTGGGATGAAGCGCGTGGTGGGCGTGCGCAGATAAATCGACGACGTGGTGCTGGTCTGGAGACCGAGGCCGCGGAGGACAGTGAGGGACTCTTCTGCATGGATGACGTTAGGGTGGAACTGCACAATACCCAAGGGGCTGTGCACCTGTATATCCCCTTCTCAAGGCGAGGTAGATGAGAAACAGCGACGCGGGCGCTAGATATCGCCAGGGCAGCGCCTCGACGAGCGCGGAGAGCGATGCCTCGGGCTGCAAGATCTCGAGCGTCCATTCTGCGAGTACAACGGGGCGGGCATAGCTAGCACACCACTTCATCCACAGTGCTAATGCGGTTGCGAGGCCGACTAGTATGCGCAGCGCAATGCCAACGTAGAAGCCCGCTTTGGCGGGGATCGTCTTCGCATGCGGACGCGTGGAGACAGTATACATGACGGTGGCTTGCGTAGGCTGCAGCGTGCGAAGCGTTTGCGTGGGCGGTGAACTGAGCCGCTGCAGGACGGCTATGATGGTGGCCATTCCGGCCTTGTGCTGGGGCGAAGCTCCAGTTGAGCTCGTTTCTCGTTTCTCGTTTCTTGTTTCTCGTTTCTGCCAACGCTGCAAGGCGAAAGGCGAGTGTGGAGGATGACGCCGCGGCTCAGCCCTATGCGGGAAGAAGCGAGCCATAGCTTCCAAAAGTATCGGCCGCGCCTGCCTCCACTTCTCGCACAACACCACGAACAACACCCTCAACTGCAACCATGCCTTCGCCCGACGCAGTACACCCCGACCGTGCGGCCTTGGTCGAACGCTCAAGGTCTCGCTCACCAGGACTCAGAGGCGATTCGCGCGCACGCTCACGGTCGCGCTCTCCGCGAAGAAGTCCGCCCCGCAAGCCGAAGAACTACACTGGTCTGAAATGGAAGAAGCACGACCGCGGCGACGGTGACAGGGATCAGGGCCGCGACCGAGACGACAGGCGGGGAGGCTACGACAGGGACCGGCGCGATGACAGGGACCGAGGGTACAGGTCAAGGGACGACCGCGATCGAGGCTACCGGCGCGACGCACGGGATGACGACCGTCGCCGAGACTGGGACCGCCCACGCGACGAGCGCCACCGGCGGGACAGAGACGCAGACGGCGGTAGCAGACGAGATAGGGAGCGCGACGCTGACCGCCGACGAGGCGACCGCGACCGCGACTCCAAAGATAAGAAACCTGCGAAACCGGCCGCCGCACTGCCTTCCGTCGCCCCCGGCGAGCCTATGATCATGGTCACGGTGAACGACCGTCTGGGCACCAAAGCGCAGATCCCCTGCTTCGCCTCGGACCCCGTCAAGGCCTTCAAGGCCATGGTGGCGGCCAAGATAGGTCGGCCGGTGCACGAGATCATGTTGAAGAGGCAGGGCGAGCGGCCGTTCCTTGATCAGCTGAGCTTGGCCGACTATGGTGTCAGCAACGGGGTGCAGATTGATCTGGAGCTGAACACGGGCGACTAAGCGGCCATGGGTCGCCAGGGGCGGCCACAAGCCGTATGCAGTACGAACGCATTGCGCCGACGATGGAGCCGACTGGCCGAGGTGGAGTGTCTAGGAACTGGACAAGTATAGGCTTGATTACAATCTCCTGCGTCGTACGCCGGCCCTTAGATATTAAATATTATTTTACTACCTCTATAAGATTATTATCTTTAATTTAGTAGGTAAAGAGTTAAATTAATATAAAAAAGTATTATTAAGAATAAAATTTTTTTTATTTTTATAAATAATATATTTTATAGTATATTTAACGTATAGTATATATTTTTTAAAAAAATTTTATTAAGTATATAAATATATAGTATCTTTATTCCTTAGATAAAATTTAGAAAATATTAATTTATTTTATAGTAATATACTAAAAGTAGTCTTTAATATTAGAAGTTAGAGTAAAAAAAAGACGGTAGTATTAGTATTATAAATATTAAAATTAAACAAAAAATAGTTTTTAAATAAAAATAGATCTAATATAAATATTATTATTTTATATAATAAATTTTATAAAATAGTAAAAGTAGGTTTAAAATTTTTATTTTTAGCTATTTTTATTATGTACTATTATTATTCTATAGTACGTTAGAAAGATTCGCGTAGTTTCGCTACCGTTGAAGCTTCGGGCTAGCAATTTGGGCATGGATACGGCATATTGACATAAGTTGGCGGGCTCCTCGATGCGACATGGAATCACAGTCATGATAGCCCAGAGCTGCTGTGCAGAATCCATGTGATAACGAGGGTCGCTCTTCGACGTGGATAGATAGAGCGCAATGGGTATCACTTCTATTGTACAGCAACAGACCAGACGATTTGAGTAAAATCAGTCTGCGCGTTGCTTGCTACATCATCCCTACTCGTCCACCTCTTCCTCCTTCGGCTTTCTCGCATTCGGATCCAAGCCCTTCTTCCTCGCATACCGCTCATTCACCACCTCGACCGGCTCCTGCCTCTCCCGCTCCAATACCGGCGTATAGTTCCCCTTCGCCCTCCCAATATTCCCTCCATCAAACAGTCTCGGTCCGCTCTTGGGTATCCCATTACCCTCCGTATCCTGCTCGTTATCCAAGGTAGAAGTGCCTTGACTCGCGATCGCATCCAGGAGCAACGCACTCAGCGTCTCATCGATCTTGTTGCCGCGCCACAGCTCCCACACGTCGTCTATAACGCCTCCTCTCCCCCACTTGCCAAGCCCCATGCTGCTCGGACCACCGGCCTTCGCTTTCCCAAGTGACTTGGGTTCGACGCCGCCTTCGTCGCCGACGTAGATCCACGGAAGGCGGTCGGTGTAGCCGTGCTCGCGCTCCTCGCTACTCTGCACCTCAGACTCGTGGGGAAATATGCAGTCCCAGAGCACGAGCGGGGCGTCGGACGCCATTTCGTACTTTGGGCGCGTAGGGTTCTTCTCAATGTCCATGAGGTCTCTCACCAGCTGGGGGTCTTCCAGGCGCTGGCCGATGAGAAAGAGAATGGCGACGATGGAGCGCACCTGGTGCCAGAGGAACGCCGAGCCGTGGAGGACGAAAGCGTACATCATGGGCGGGTCGCCTGTAGCGGGGTTCTGGCTCGCGGAATGGGAGAGGAACGAGGGAACGGATAGGGGCGAGACCTCGTCGATGGAGGCGTGGAAGATGCGGCGCGTGAAGTTTGTGAGTTGCTTCGAGGCGTCGATTTTGCAAAAGTTGCGGAAGTCGTGCAGGCCCTCGAGCAGCTTGCAGGCTTCGCGCATCTTTTCAATGTCAAGCCAGCCTTCGCGCATGGACGCGGAGGACGGGTCGTTGTAGAGGCCTGATGTGCCAGGTACGGGTGCGAAACACGGATTCGTGAAGAAGTACTTGTAGCGACGCTCTTTGCAGGAGAAGCGGGCAGAGAAGTTGGGCGGCGGGTTCGGACACCAGGCATAGATGCGGATGTCGGGTGGGAGAACGCGGTTGAGGAGTTGGATGTAGGGGAGTTCGTCTTTGAGGTCGTCGAAGGGCTTCTCTTGGACATGCTCCTCGGCTATCAAGGATCCTATCCCGGGCTCGGTAGTGTCTTCCATGGCAGCTGGGGCAGGAGAAGGCTTCGGTTTGGGCCGATTACTCCTTACCCTGATGCCTATGACTTGCCCAAACGCACTCACGCCTCTGTCGGTCCTGCCACACTTGGAGTATTCGCAGCCGTCCCAATTCACGTCTGCGCCATCCCTGTCCCACCGTTCAAACGTCTTTCTATCCAATCTTCTATAAGTGTCGGCCTCTTCGTCCCCTCTCGGGGTGGGACTGATCAAGCGTGTCTTGACCAATGCCTTCCACAGCTCCTCCTCTATCGTCGGCAACGGCGTGGTATTGTTCGCATGGTGCTCCAGCCCGTTGTACCTCTGCCCCAAGTATGCAAACTTGAGCGCAATTAGCCTCGAGCTATATCGCGACGCGTCGAAGGCCTTGGGTGGCGGCTTGGGCGGCTTGCGGTGGGTGTCGCCATCGGCCGGCGACGAGACCGGAAAGCTCGTGAGCGTGGCAGGACTGGGCGCGACGCTATCCCCTGTTGTCGGTTTAGGCAATTGCGCCTCGAGTTCTTTGATGCGCGCGACGAGCTGCTCGCGTGTCCACTGCTCGTAGCCGGGGCCCATGGCGGTGCGCGCGCCTGGCTGCTGGCGGATGCGCGTGCTGCGCGGGACGCGCGAGAGCTTGTGAAAGCCGCGACGGGGGCAGAAGAGACGGTGCAGCTGGTGCTCGAACTCGGGAAAGGCGTATGGATGGGGCAGGACACCCCTCATGGCAGTCGTAGTCGCGCTGGTGGTGCATGCCATGACTTGACGACTTTTTTTCCGCTGCACGCTTGCGTCAGGGTCCCGCGCTACCTAGAAACGGCATCGCGCTCTTCCTCGCCCCTCGACAGCATCGGAAATCGCTTCGTCCAAACGTCTTCTACGAGATGGCGTACACAGTATATCACGCCTCCAGGTCGAGCGAGTGGCCGGTTGCGCATGTGAAGGCCATTACTCAGTGTACGAGGCTGCGCCTCCCTCGACGGGCTAGGCAACACTGGGCCACACCTATAAAGGCAGCACTCACCACTCGTCCTTTCTCCATCATCCTCTTGACCTATTCCCCTCTATCAATTGATAACTGGTGCTGAGATCTATCGGAATTGAACAAGTGCTGTATTGGGTCGTTCCAAATCTCCAGCTGCTTGCGCGTCCGTCTCAAATCGATACGAGCGGCCGCCCAGGCAGTCAGGCAGTAGACAAGCTTAAATTGACCTCGATTCCCACTGCTCTTCCGTGCTCGCTCGTCCGGCTGTGCCACTTCATATTTAGTTTTATTGGCATCATTTTTGTGATATCCGCGTTAGTCTGACCCATTCCGCTACCCCGCTTCGTTCCTATATTCAAGTACCCTTGCTCCTCCACAATGGTCTTCGGTGCTATCCGGCAGCCTGTCGCTGTTTGCGGGCTATATTACATACCGAAAGCCCAGTGTCAGCAGGAGAGGTTGTTCCTCCCCCAGGTCCAGCTCCAGGCGCACGCCACCATCCTCCAAACCACTTCCCGTGTTACCCTGACCCAGACCTTCGTCAACCCTTCCAAGACGAAAGGCATCCGCGAAGTCAAGTATGTCTTCCCGCTGTACGAAGGCGTCAGTGTTGTTGGCTTCACCTGCCACGTCGCCGACCGTGTCATTGTCGGCGAAGTCAAGGAGAAGCACGAGGCAAAGCATGACTACACCAACGCCGTCGCACGAGGAGAGACCGCCGGCCTTTTCGAACAACTCGATACCTCGGACACATTCAAGACTACCGTTGGCAATGTGCCTCCCGGTGCCCGAGTGGACGTCAAAATCACATACCTCGGCGAGCTGAAGCACGACATGGAAGTGGATGGTATTCGATTCACCATCCCGAGCATCATAACGCCTCGGTATGGAAGGACAGCTCCCGGATACGACAATGCCCTTGCTCAGTACGAATGTACGCCGCAACCGAACGGCGGCGGTATCTCCATCACCGTGGATGCGGAAATGGCTGATGGCTCTTTTATACAGAAACTGCTGTCGCCAAGCCATCCGATCTCAGTCACCATGGGAACAACTTCCACCGCTCCAAACGACGGACCTAAGCTCTCAAAGGCATCCGCAACCCTCGCTATTGCAAGCGCACGCCTGGAGACCGACTTCGTCCTCCAGATCGTCGCCAAAGACACCGGTGTCCCCAAGGCCGTTCTCGAAACACATCCCACCATCCCCAACCAGCGGGCCTTGATGGTCACATTGGTCCCCAAATTCACCCTCCCACCCGAGAATCCGGAAATCGTCTTCGTCTGCGACCGCTCAGGTTCCATGTGGGGCAGCAACATTATACTGGTCAAGCAAGCTCTTCAAGTCTTCCTTAAATCCCTGCCTGTTGGCGTCATGTTCAACATCTGTTCGTTTGGCTCTTCGTATTCGTTCCTATGGCCCCGGAGCGTTGCCTACAGCCAGCAGACGTTAGACGAGGCGGTCGCGCATGTGAATACCTTCGATGCCAACTATGGTGGCACCGAGATGCTTGCTCCGCTCAAAGCGACGATTGAGCAACGGTACAAGGATATTCCTCTCGAGGTCATGCTGCTCACTGATGGAGCAATCTGGAACCAGAATGCCGTGTTTGCTTACCTCAACGAGCAGGTTAAAGAGACGAAAGCGCCAATCCGAGTATACAGTCTAGGCGTTGGTTCTGGTGTATCGCATTCGTTGATTGAGGGTCTCGCAAGAGCTGGAAACGGGTTCTCCCAGGCGGTTGGACAGGGCGAGAAGATGGATAGTAAGGTCGTCAGGATGCTCAAGGGTGCTCTATCACCGCATGTGAATGATTACACCCTAGAGGTGAAGTACGGCGGTAACATGGGCAATACTGGAGAGGAAGATGACTTTGAGGTCGTGGAACGAGTTGCTGATAGCTTGAAGGTCAAGCTCGGTCTGAGCGAGACGGAAAAAGAACCCGGGCCGGTAGGCTACGACCCCAACCCTACCTACAGCCCATTGCTCACAATATCACAGATCAAGCCGATATCACTTTTCGACCCTAGTGCCGACCCAGACAAGACCGATCCTTCTGCATCAACAAACATGGGAGACGCACGCTACGCGCATCTCCCAAAGGTCCTTGCACCCAATATCATCCAAGCTCCGCAAAACATTCCGCCCCTTTTCGCCTTTATTAGGACTACTGTTTACCTCCTACTCGGCCCAGACGCGCCACGCCAAACGCCCAAGTCAGTCGTCCTCCGCGGCACCAGCACCCATGGACCTCTCGAACTCGAATTTCCCGTCCAGATTCTTGATAAACCAGGCGAAACGATCCACCAGCTCGCCGTCAAGAAAGCAACATACGAGCTTGAAGAAGGCAGGGGCTGGCTTCCAGAAGCCAAGGACGAGTCTGGCAATCTGCTCAAAGAACGGTACGAGAGTCGATTCAGCAGCATGGTGGAACGCGAGGCCGTAAGGTTAGGTGTCCAGTTCCAGGTTAGTGGCAAGTGGTGCTCTTTCGTCGCAGTCGAGAAGAGTACGAAGAGCGAAAACGCAAAGCAAGACGCGGAGTGGGACTTCCTCGAAGACGAACCTGTCCCGGACCTCCCTGCGCCACGTACAGGCCCTACAGGCCTCTTCGGCACCCGAGTTAGCAGCACGGTTCCTGCCCAAGGCGCATCTTCTCTGTTTGGGACAGAACAATCCCCGCTCAAGGGTTTGGAGCCTCTGGTGCAGGGAGGTTCGCTCTTTGGTGGTGCGACGCCTCAGCTGGCTCAAAATGCTCAGGCTGGCGGTGGGCTGTTCGGGAATAATGCACCTCCCCAGGGTGGTCTTTTCAGGTCTTCCCGTAGTGGGCCTGCACAAGCGGGAGGCCTTTTCGGGTCTGGTACACCTGTCCAAAGTGGAGGTCTATTCGGGCAGTCGCAGCCGCAGCCGCAGCCGCAGCAACAACTACAACAACAAGCAGCAAGCAATTTTTCGCATTCGCCTCAGAATGCGCAGGTTAGCAGTGGGCTCTTTGCATCGAATAGGTTTACTGGAGGTGGCAGTCTTTTCGCCCACCACCAGCAACAGCAGCAGCAACAGCAGCAACAGCATGTAGCACCGCCTGGCCTCGTACGACAAGGGATGCCTGCTGGTGCTGCGCCACCTGAGGGGAATCGATCGCTTCAAGATTATCAGACGAGCATCATGCTCCTCGAGCAGCAGAGCAAGCGGCAGCTCATGGCGACCCAAGAGCAGGATAACAACCAGAAGCTTCCAGAGAAACCTGATCTGGACTTGGAATTCAACGACGGCAATGCACTCGAGAACTTCGACTTCGACTCATTCCTTGATGTGGGAGCTAAATGTAAGGAATCTGGGAGTCTCAGCTTCGGCGAGGAAGCTGCAGCAAAAGAAGAAGAAGACCCTCGCGCTGCCTCTCGAACGCCTAATGGGCTTGGTGGAGCTATGGGAGAGAATGTGAACAAACAGAATACGCACAACCATCATGTTATGCGGAAGCCGGATAAGGTGAATGATCAGATTGCTATGGACGGAGCTCGCCTAGATAGGCTCGGCGGGCCTCCTGCTCCTTATCCAGCACAGGCCTTTGGTACTCAACCAGGTGCGGCCTCACAAATCCAGAACCCTTTCAGCGCCTCAAGTTTGTCCTTGGCGCACGCATCCAGTTTCAGGGCGGCTCCACAAGGAGCAACCCCCGCGTCTGGCCAAGGCTCTTTGTTCGGCTCGAATATTCCACCTAAAGGCTCTGGGCTCTTCGGTACCGGTGCTTCCACCGGTGCTTCCGCAGGTGCCTCCACCGGCTCCGGACTCTTTGGTGCTAGTGCTCCCACACCCACGTCATCTGGCCTCTTTGGGAGCGGGAGTCTCTTCTGCACTCCGCCTCCTGTCAACCTGCCATCCAACAGTTGCGAACCCGTCTCTACCCCTGCACCCAAGACTGACGACGAAGTCCTCGCTCTTCTCATTAAGCTGCAGACTTTCGAGGGCTCTTGGGAGTTCTCACCGTCTCTGTTCCTCGCTCTCCCGGTCACCGAAGCGGAGGCGGAAGATGCCCTTACCATATTCAACCACGAGCTGGCTCTAAAAGGTGCGGCTGAAGGGCAGGATGAGAAGATAGAGTATGGCAAGGGCGAGTGGGCTACCGCACTAGCGGTTGTGCATTTTGAAGAGAAGCTAGCAAGTCTCAGGGGAAGTTGGGAGCTGGTTGTTGAGAAAGCAAGGGGATGGCTAGAGAAGAAAGTGGGGGCGCATAGGGCGGAAGAGGTTCTGGGTAGGGCGAAGACATTTTTCAAGCAGGTGGGGGAGGACAATGGAACGAAAGCGCGGTTTGGATAGGATAATTAGGGTTATAAACGGTTCAAGGCGACCAATCGTAGGGTTGGTCGGAACTGCGGCATTCATCTCTTCGACAGGAAATGATATATAAGTTCTTACATAGTTCACCTACAATTCAGGAAATCATACCAAGTATTTTTTTCCCACCTCAATCCCATCATGCTCCTTATAATCAATTTTCTCTCTGTTATAGAACTAACAGTAGAAGTTTTCGCTTGATTTCTATCTTTTATGAAGGCCATTACTCTGATATGATCGCTTTATCGCGTTACTGTATCCAGGTAGGCTAGCAAACTCCTTATAAAAATGATCTCCCTCCAAAGCGACCGGCTTGCAACCGTAACAAAGATGTTGACCACGGTGAAATTGCGGCGATCGCCGGAGAAAACGGAGAGGAAACACAAGATCCGAATACGCCAGCGGGCAGCCATCGACGTTTTGGTTCACTGCGCTTACTCTCCCTTAGCGTGCCACCAGGGTAATTTGCAAGCCTGCGCCTGCTCTCAAATCCGTAATCTCACCACCTCATATCTCGTTTTTAGTCTACCATGGCGGCTGCCTCGTATACTCCATCCGTAATCGTGAGCTTCGTGATCACCGCTTTCTCTATTGTCAGTTACGTCGTGCTCCGTCACAAAGCCTCGCAGGGGGTTGCAAGCGAGAAGGATCCCAGCGAACGCATCTCCACTCACCACTCTTCAAAAGCTACCCAGCAGCTTGTCAAGAGCCTCTCCGCAGCCCTATCCGACGACATAATTCTGCCTACTGATGTTGAGGCTTTCAGGAAATCAGTGAACACTTATTGGGCGCAGCAAGAATGTGAAGTATTGCCCCCGTGTGTCGTTCGCCCTGGCACAATTGACCGACTAAGCACTGCTATTACGATCCTCAAGCGCGAATACGATGAGAGGGAAAAGGTAGCCCAAGGCATTGACGACATCAACGCGGGCAGGCGTCCGCCATTCGTAGCGGTGGCCATTCTCTGGTTGCACGCTCTGTAAGCATCCAAGACGGCGTACTGATCGACATGAGCAACTTCTCCAACCTGATACCATCCCAGGATAGGGCGAGTGTTACCATAGGAGCCGGCGCTAGATGGGGAGAAGTTTTCGGGGTCTTGGATGCGGAGCATGTCGCAGTTGCTGGTGGCAAGAACTCTGCAGTTGGTGTTGGCGGTTTGATATTGGGTGGTAAGTCTGGTGCCAGCTGGTCCTTTCCGGGGGATGCTAACTCTTGGACCAAATAAGGCGGCATTTCGTTCTTCTCGCAGCGTTTCGGCTTGGTCTGCTCCAACATCCTTAGCTACGACGTCATCCTAGCTTCGGGTGCCATCATGACAGCATCCGCGTCCACGAATCCTGATCTCTGGCGAGCACTCAAGGGAGGCGGAAACAACTTTGGCATTGTTGTCCGCATCACGCTTCGTAGCTTCCCACTGCTCATGTCTGGAGCGGCTTTTTCTACATGCCTTCCGGGCGAGCTCCCAAAGTTCTCTCCGCATTCCACGACTTCGTGAACAGGGCAAGCCCTCGTGACTCCGGCGCTGAATATGACGGCTATGCTTCCGGTCCCATTGCTTGTTTTACCTATTTGCAGAAGCTGGGCATCCAAGCAATTGCCGTGAACCTCGTGTACACAAAACAACCGGAGAATCCACGCGGGTAGCCCAACTGCTGGGAACACTCGTCCTTCAAGTCTACCTGGCGTCTCTGGAGCACTTGCAAAGTGCAGACACTGCGCACTGCATGCGACGAGCTGAGCGCACTCAATCCACCTGGCGGACGTCAGGTTTTCGGCACGACGACAATCAAAAATGACCCCGCAACCATACAAGCAGCGCATGATGCATATAACGCCACTATTTCTCCGATAAAGCGCGCGGGTATCGAGGGCATGTCTTGGACACTTGTTCTCCAGCCGATTCTTCTAGATTGGGTGCACAAAGGCGATGCGAATCCACTGGGTCTGCACGACACGGTGGACGAGCCACTTGTGATTGTCAGTTTCACTGTAAACTGGGCAAAGCGTCGAGATGATGAATTGGTGGAGAAGCTGACGCGGGAGGCTATCAGCCAGATTGATGCATTCGCTGCAGCGAACGCAACAGGCCATCGGTATCGGTACATCAACTACTGCAGAGGCTGGCAGAGGCCGTTTGAAGGGTATGGCGAGGAGAATTTAAAGTTTCTGCAGGATGTGAGCCGGAAATACGATCCAGATGGACTGTTCCAGTATGGCTGTGTAGGTGGGTTTAAACTTGGCATGGTAGATGGGGAAGGCTGGGGACCTGAATATTTGATATACAAGGATTGTGAAGCTAGAATTGTTCTACATCACAAGGTTCCTTGATGCGTTCTAGATTCAACACCGCGAATATATATGTCTTCGGCAGTATGGGCTGGGTCTTGGCGCACTGCCGATGTTGCTGAAGGCATGCAATGCGCCTGGAAACAGTTGGCTTACGGATGCGGTTTTGAGAAGACGAGAGACTGATCTCGTCTGGACCATCTGTGCCCCTATGTCGATGTCGCGATAGATGGTAGACGGGGAAAGCAGGCGTGGCGTAAGCCGAGGATGTGGAGCTGCACGGACCAAACGAGCGGGGCTAAGGCCGGGAGAGCTGCGAGCAAACCAGGTTCCCAACTCCCATGTTGTCTTTGTCATTATCACCTCCCTAAACTGTAAGATAGTTTATAAGAAATGACCACTAAATGGTGGGGATGAGCGTCCTCGATTGGTGAAGCCTTGTATTAGCCATCATGCACACAGCCCCATTCAGCCCCTCCGGGAATCGTAATCTCGTATCGGGGACACCCTATGAAATACTCGATGATGGGCCCTACTCTTCGCTTCGCCGTGCGCGGACAACTCGCACTCTCATCACCTGTCGGAGTAATGTCTACGATCCATTATGCCGTGGCCTCTCGAGGGACAGGAGCCCAATTTGAAAACGTTAACGGCCCGGGATTCGCGCAACCTTTCAGATCTGCACGACGCATATCGGACATTTTGTGAATATGGCTTCCATCACCTCACGTGGAAAAACCTAGCCTACGCTCTTGTCATATATCTGAGCACAGATTTTAGACAAGGGGCTAATGGCCAGCTACTGCATTCCCGACCCGACGTCGAGCGATCGAGCTACCTCGCACATCTTAATGTTGAGGCATTCGGATATCTGACAAAAGATGCACTTGGGGTTCTTTTCCAGCATACCGGTTTCAGTAGCGATTACGAACTGAACCTGGGTTATCATCGACCGTTTGAAGTCCCCGCTTGGCAATACCTCTCTTCACTACCCTACACCAAGTTGCGAACACTTCTCGTAGACATTGCGAACATTCTTCGAGAACGTACGACCTCATCTCATGCGCGTGCAAACATATTGAGTCTTACTCCCGACTGGCGACCTATTTTCGGGGCTGAATACGGCATATTCCAATTTCTGGAGGTATCACTGTCTCCAAACGATGCAGCTTCGTTAAGCCAATTACAAGTTGATAGAAGTACAGCTCCCAAACCTGTGGCACATGGCCGTCCGAAAGGATTCCTTAAACGGGCTTTGAGCGTTAGAAGTACACAGAATAAGAACAAATCACATTCCCGCGGGGCAAGAGGTGAGGACTTCCAACGTCGAAAGCGGTTCTCGTGGCCTCTCACTGAGAGGTATAAACGCCTATTTCCGCGCAAGAGGGCTGCTGAAACCGCCACCGAGTCGAGCGACGCAACGATAAGACCAAAACCCGTGCAAGCGTCAGTGTCGACATTAAAGACATATCCGAGTGCAGGTCTTGGTTCATCCAGTCCCACTTCAACATTCACACAGTCCGTCGAGCAGCAAATCAATGTCTCGGTTGAGACCGTCAAAGAAGAAGATATATCTGATACCGAAAGTATCAAGAGCTCCAATACTCTGGACTCATTGATTGACTTCTATGGTCAAGGCTTGCGGGATCCAGTACTTGCACGTGGGGAGCTCAGCAGGCCTGCTGCCGCCACTTTGGCGGTGCCGCGACCTGACTCGCCGATTTTGGTGCCGGCCTCATCCGCCCCGATCAGCAGAAAGGCCTCAATGAATTCTACTATCGCCAAAGAAATCAAAGACCGACCTATCTCCCCCAGCTCGGGACACCAGTCGTTCATTACAGCGAAGACACAACTCTTATCGCAAACACCTTCCAGAACACCGAGCCGGCTAACTGGGCGGTCCAGTCCAGATAGTTTTCTGTCGTTGGAAAGTATGTTCTCTGATACGCTGGCTTTGCCAGCTTCAAGCACATATTATACGTTATTGAAAAATCATGATCTTATTCCCGAGCCCGCCATTGCTAATGACTGGTCTGGCCGTGGTCAACACGCAGAGTACATGCACACTGAGCGATCCAACATTCCTCTGCAGGTCGAAAAGCTCCTTGGGAGGACAAGAACTGCGCTGGTCGAAAGCGTCCGATGTAAGCGGGTTCGACTGGTGAGAAAGACGGTCAAATGCAGCAACTCGACCGGAATGAAGCGTGAGGATGCATTAAGAGAAGTTCAGCATTTACATCGAGCGCAGCACGCACACATTGTGCGATTGGTTGGAACTTATGTGATTGGTCCAGATCTATCAATCCTCACATATCCATGCGCCGAATGGAACCTGGAGCAGTTTATGGGTTTCGCGCGCACCGCCCACGATTCAAGCCTGAAATGTGCTGTTGCTCTTCGCCAATTCTTCACCTGCACAGCTAAGGTCTTGGATTTTCTACATTCGTTCCCGATCAAGCATATGGATATCAAGCCACAGAATTTGCTTGTACGAGATGTCCAGGATACGAACCAGTATAAATTATACTTCACCGATTTTGGGATCTCACGGGCATACGAGTCGGTCGATGACTGTGACACTGAGTCGCCTACGTCCTTCACCCGAGCGTACGCTGCGCGTGAAGTTGTGGTTCAAGAATGCAGAGGTCTGTCCGCGGATATATTTTCGCTAGGATGCGTCTATGCAGAGATGCTCGCCGCAAATCTTGACGCATCCGTTGCTGCGCGGAGGACGCACGGCGAGGTGGTTGAAACTTACTGGACCACCCTTCAAGCTGCCCGTCATAGCCCAGAAAGCGGAACTCGCCCATATTACTGTGCAATAAAAGAGGTGCGATCTTGGCTTTCCACCCTGGATATCGAAGAGGAACACGAGCTGCTGGCGGTCAGGGATTGGGCGAATGCTATGATAGATAATGAAGCACAAGCTCGGCCAACCGCACGCCAGATTGCAGATGATCCACGCCTGCCTTTCGCATGTATGAGTTGCAATCTGCGAAGAGGGCCAGAAGCTTTCGAGGCTGCGGAGCCTCTTGCTGTCACACCACGCCAAGCATCTCCGCATCCTTGGGCAAGACCAGCGAAAACGCTCATGGAAGTGCCGGCGCTTGCATAGAGCCAGTTGAGTGCAAAGTAAAGATCCAATATTCGGGCTATGCGCTATTCGACGATTGTTGTTTTCCCATATTGGGATTCGGCAAATGTGTATCCCCTGGCAGATGACCTGCACCCCGCAAACCAAAACTATGGGATAAGCACTATAATCGATCTTACTATACATCTTGTGAGTCTTTGCTGGGAGCCTGGGAAGCAACTTCCACTTTCCATTCTTCGCCATATCGAAGTCGGGCGACATGTTCAGCTTGCTACTCTTCCTTTCGGTCGTCTCCGCCAAGCTACACCACCTATACGTGGGGCAGATCTATTCCACTGCTATTCACGCACTCGAATTTGACGATGAGCTTCGAGCGCTATACGAAATGGGTATTATCCCAACCACAACTGCTTCGTCTTCGCTAGTCATCGATGTTCGTTTATTGGGCTCCACGGGCACGATGGATTACTCACGATAACGATAGCATTCGCGGAAATTCTTGTTCGCAAGCAGTCAACAGGATGGCACGCTCACCAGATATGCCATTCAATCCGACTACTCTTTGAAAACTGAGGGCAATACCACCATACCGGCTTCTTGTTAGTGATTTTGTGATCTTTGTAGCGGTCCGATACACTATGGGCTAAGTTTCGAACAGGCAACACAACAGCATTTAGTACGCTACATCTCACCCCCAGCGGACACGCGCCATACTCGATCTATGGTTCTGCTTCTACCGGCAACTGCAGTGTTGTTTTCTCGACCTCCGTCTCGGGCTTCAAGTCGCTGCGCTCGAAGGAGTTCACAGGTGACATTCGATCTCTAGCCTGGAGTCCCAACGGTCGTCATTTACACGCCCTGGACTCTCATTCTTCTCAGTCGGCCGCAACATCGATCTTCAACTTCTACATCAACGAGGATAACAGCTTGAACGACCAAAACCAAACAGATATCCTAGCTAACGTGACTAACGCCGAGCAAATGGTAACACATCCGACCGGCAATTTGGTGTACCTTGTAACAAAGGATACGAATGAGCTCGTCACTATTCCTCTTCAAGGCACTGAGACACCCGTATCCCCATCAAGGTTCAAGATTCTGCCGAGCTCAATGGATCCTTCGCAATATACAACAATTTCTCTCACCATTTCATCGTCAAAGACCAGCCTTTGGACGCTCTCGCAATCGCCAGCGCAAGTTGTTATAACAGTATTCAGCCTAGACCCAACAACTGGCGCAGTAATCAACGCCGTGGCGCGCGCAGGCTGGACAGGTGACGGCGGGCACTTCCCAGCGCAGTTATCACCTGCGCCGTTCGTTGGAAACGATATCGTCGCTATCACCAACTCGCCGGTTGGCTATACGGCTTTTATTGGATTGGATAAGGGAGTTACTACGCGCGGTGAAGAAGGTGACATCGAGGTTGCTAGCGACGATTTCCTCGATGACGCGTGGATGCTGAATGTGAAGAGCGATACCCTTGTAGCACCGAAGCTGAAGAGCTATGGTAGGATCGACTTAGCTTTCGATAGCCTAGGTGAGGGTGCGTGGGTTGATTAAGCACCTGAGCACCACCGCGCTTGAAAAACTTCGGCTCCCATGACAAGCCATGCCAATGATTGATTTGGTTTTCCATCATTCAGGCTCCATGAAAGTGTGCATTGTTTCCCCTCACCTATATGAAGAAAACGACAATCCACTTCAGCGTCTGACCGCAACGACGCTCGTAATTCCATACTCACTTCAAAGGCATTCCAACATCATTCTGCCCACCACCACAAACAGAACAACTCCTCTGGCTTTGCTCGTGAAAACCCTCGTCCTTGAACTTATTACTGCGTGTCTCGCACATATAGACTCTAACAAGCCTTGGGCCCGACGTTCGAAGGTCATGGTATGTAATGAAAATGGCGTCGGGAGACCTGCGCGACTCGCGTGAACGGCTACGTCATGCACGCCTGACTCGTGTTAGCGTTCCTTCTGCAGGTCCCCTCCTTGCCTTCTTTTTTTCTTTCCCGTCATTTTCGACTTCGACAATCTGGACGAGCGTGCTAGCTACAAATCGTGTTTTGAACCCCCCTTGCGTGGATCGCCATATCCTTTGGCTCGCTTTGCCTTTGCTACATGCGGGCAAGATCCGAGCCCCCGCACCGTTTGAAGATCGTCAACCTTCACATCCGCCCTTGAGGATAAAATGACTCAGCAATTTCCACCTATACGAGCTTGTATTTTCGACGTTGATGGCACACTTATCAACTCAGAGGATATCTACACCGAAATTTACAATAAGATCCTTAGTGAGTATGGTAGGCCTCCATACCCTTGGAAAATAAAAGCTACGCAGCAGAGCAGAGGTACACCAGTACGTGGATTCAATCTCGCACATCTAAATCCCACTAATATTTTGAACAGGGCACTCAACGCCTTCTCGACTGGGCGCAGGTCCCTCTCACCCTTGCCGAATGGAAGACGAAAGAGAAGGCGTACACGCAGCTCTTCAAGGATAGCAAGCTGCTACCCGGAGTTGAAAATCTGCTCAATACACTCGCCACGAAGACGTCTCCATCGCCGCATTTATCGCTGGCCAGTTCTGCAGGCGCACAGCTCTTTGCCCTAAAGACGTCGCACATACCCAGCATCGCTGCGGCATTCGCAGATACCAGATTCCACGTCTTTGGAGATGACACTGAGATGTCAGACAGTAGGAAGAAGCCCGAGCCTGATATTTTTCTTCTTGCGTTGAAGCGAATCAATGATGCTGCAAAGCAGAATGGCGAGAAGGAAATCGAACCGGAAGAGTGCTTGGTATTTGAGGATTCTATCGCGGGCGTGGAGGCTGCAAGAAGAGCCGGTATGAGGGTCATATGGGTGCCGCATCCTGGTTTGGCTGAAGTCTGCAAGGGAAAAGAGATGGACGTGCTCATGGGTAGAACGGAGGCAGATGGCAGGCTTCCGGTTTACGGAGAAACTACTGAAGCAGAACAAATTGAGCCGGCTGCAGACGGCCGACTGCTATCAGAGGATGGGCTTGCAGAGATGAGGACCAGTCTCGAAAGCTTCCCATATGAAGCGTATGGGATACGAGTCAATAGATGACAAAGGAGAGAACAAATGATCAATCTGGAGAGGGTGAGGAATGACATGCGTCAGGTATTCAACCGACGCTTAACAATCGCCCTTGTGTCATGCTCTCGGAAAACGGAGCTCATGACACTGTCTACCACGCTTCAGCAATCTCGATACGAACATTATAGAAAGCCTAACAACATAGCAAGATGCATACACGCTAGCCTTGCGTGTAGGTAGCTTATATCTCTGTCGTATTCGTGAAACCTGGAAGCGAAAGCAGTGCCATAGGGGAGCATGGGCTGTGCCTCAAAATGACGTTTGCAGGCTATCCATTGATTGCTTAAGATCAGGCTTACCCCTGCAGCAGTAATTAGCCCCCAAGCTAAGATTTTCCGCGCTTTGTTTAAGCTGATGCACGATACTCCATGTAGCTAATGAACCAAGGTGCTGGGATAAAAATCATGGAGCGGAGGCTGCTCGACCCATCAATAAGTAATAAGTACGCCTAGACCTCGACCTAGGGGTACGAACGCAGTGAGGGAACTCTGTCTGCTTGGCCCACAGTATAGCTATTTGGAGTGTCAGTATTCCGATCGTTTGGTTCTATCGGCGCCTCCGGTCGTGCAGTGCCTGCTTTCAGCCTCCTAAGGTTGTGTGAGATCTCTCTCCGGAGTTGAATATGGTACGCACTTCCTATTAAAGTTTCAACTTCCCTCCTGTAGCGTTCCGTTGCAACAATTCTTCGAACCAAGTACAACAAACTATTAATTCGAGCATAGACTGAGACATTAGTGCCATGGGCGACATCCGTTGCTATATTGGATGTGCGCACGCCCGTTCCCTGAAGTAGCTGAGGCCAATTACTTCAAAATCAGGCGTAGTTCTCCGTGTGCTGATGATTCGCCATACCTACATATGTCTATAGCTTGAGGGTATCGAGCAAGTAAGGTCACGTGACAATCCTCTTACCTGAGCGCCGTTCGCTGGCTTGCCCACGCCTCTCATTTCTTAGACGTCGAGATATTATCACTGGCAGCAAATTCTATAAAACAGCCTTACACAATTGCTTTGACACTCAATAATCGTTCTCTACAAGTGCTATGCCTTCCGCATTTGTACTAGTTCCACGCTCGGTCCGTGCAGGCATTTCGGACTCCGAACCGAATCAGCGCCCACACTTTACAATCCCGATCGGGGAGCGAAACGAAGCCAGGCTTTATTAGGCCTAGGATAGAGGGCTGTGTGTTGAAACTCATGGCGTGGCTTTTGGGTACACGGTACACGATGAGTCGGTAGGTGAGAAGCCATGGCCTGGTACCTGGTACTACAGGCACAAGGCTTTTTCTATGTCAGATGCAAGCGTGATGCATAGTGCGATCGGAAACTTTACCGCGCATCAAATGTTTTGCGCAAGAAGAGCAGGCTGTAGCTGGAACCGTGAACCCTCTTGGATTGGCAACGCTAGGACCTGGCGGAAGACAAGAGACGCCTAAGCGGAGAGACGTCGCAATCGAGGATCGCGTGGGGTGATCAAAAAAGCCTGATGGCGCAAAGGTGCAGGCAAAACTCACACTACAGAAGTCAGCGCAGAACAGTATCTGTTCTACGTTGCGTGCACGGGGGGTAGCGAAACGCCGCATAGAATCGTTCTTTAGACCAGTATATTCGCCTAGTCGCGACGTTATCTAGAACGCCCTTGGAGGCTTCTTAGGAGCTTTTGGACTAGGTAACGGCGGATAGTACTTCTTGTAGTACTGCTCCTCCTCTCTTTGCTCCCTCAAATAGCTCTCCTCCGGCACACTGATCACCTTGGATCTATTAAAAACGTAGTCTGACGGCGGCCTTCTGCTCTGTTGACTGCTTGTACCGGATTCTCTGTCGCTCATAGTAGTGTCCGTGTCATAGTCTATCAACGGCAAGACGCCAACTTCGGCAAGTGACTTTGGAATCTCAGGGACTAGAGGGATGCTTCTAGAATTACGAGCTGTTGATGGCCGCCTCGAGCTTCTCATGCTCCTCATGCTCCTCATGCTCCTCATGCTGGAATGACGTGAAACACTGGGTATCTCGACGCTACGCATGAAAACGTTCTCCGGTGGATCTGGGCTGGCGGACGGCGTCGCAATATTGGAAGGAGATCGGTTCGATTGAGGGAAAACGAGGTGGGTGGACGCTCGATCGAGGCCATAAGTCGCCAGGGGAGCGCAGTATTCCTCATCCTTCTCTTGTTGATTAGGTATAGTCGATGATTGTGAGGACATCGGGTGGAAATCTTCTCTCCAGGAGAAAAACGCTAGTATCTTGGCCTTTTTTGGACAGATGGATCTATTCACGTTCTCGTCTTGAACGGGATTCGAAAGCATCTTTACGATGAAGGGATGCAAACTAGGGAGACACGCGGTAATGACGGAGAGGTTCTGCGCGATTTGGATGCAGAGAACTGTTCGCCAGTAATTGTAGGTGATATCGCCGGTTTGCCGTGCGTTGAAGAAGTGCAGTTGCGCACCAATAGCGGCGACGACGCTACAAACCGTCAGTTGAGTCAAAACACGGCTGTTTGTGTACGTACCTCAAGCGAGATAAGAATAACAAAGAAACGGACATGCGTCGTCCAGCGGAAGCTCTAACATTCCATATACAGAGTGGAATCGAAATTAAGAGTATTTCAACGATGATGTTCGTGCTGCCGACGTAGTTGACCCAGCTAAATATGTTGATGCATGTTTTGCCGTCGCCCCAATGCCAAGGGTTGGGCAGAGAGCATGCGAAAGATGTGACAAGGACGCCGGCAATGGTCCAGAGAGCCGTGAAAGAGGCAAAGACGAGGGCTGTAATGCGCGCTGTCGCACCGGGAAGAATGCTCTTAATGAGCAGACAGAGGGATATCCTAGCACAACCCATGGTCGCGACATAGAGTATACAGCTTGCATATTCCGTCTATTTGAATGAGTATAACTTCAATGTGGCAATGGTCAAGCCTACCTTTTGGAAGATGACCACTTGATTTGTGCTCAGCTCACTCATGTGTTGGCCTAAAGCTTGTATCGATTCCACCGACACAGCGATAGTCTGAGCAAGGCTGAAAAGCTGGTCTGGTCAGCATTGCATTGAGATATAAAGCACGAGGTAACTCACAAAAGCTAAGAAGATGAAAAGATCATCTAGTCCAACCCGACGAGTCTTGTCCTTGATCAATAGCCTCATGGTGAACCTCGCGGTAAGAACGCAGATGGCAACGACTGCTAGTAACCAGGACACAATATTGATCACAGTGCCGCGGTCACCCATGGGCGCAGTCCGCCTCTTTTCCAACCGGTCCATCCCATGGTACATGTTTACTGGCGTCGCTCTACAGACGCTGGAATCCTCGATCAGACCAAGCTGTTCCAGATCATGTGATGGCTGCGCACCGGCCACACGGCCAGCGAAGTCGACGTTAGTTAGTAGCGCAGGTGCTGAGGGTTACGGGGTTCTTTAGATAGATACTGCGTAAGGCGCTCGGATCGAAGCGCGCAACGAGGTGTGCGTTGCGGGGCAGGTGCAGGGTCCGGGAGCGTGAGCTTGATTGCGCCTGGGGTGTAAGACGATTACAGCAGGCACGAGGCCACAGGGTGATCCCGATGGCTACCAGGGCCGACGTTGTAGAAGCCCGATGGTGCCTTTTTTTACATGTGTGTCGCCAGTATCTACTGGAAAGATGCGCCCTTTTTGGGAATAGTTGTGGGTTTGCCGAAGTGTCGACTCATCTCATCATGGCACAGCCGGCCTACATACGGCTCTAGTGTCAAGACACAGTTCAGGCACAGATGAACACAAACAGGATCCGTGGGCTGCTGGAGCAGGCACTCAAGTGCTGAGACCTGCTTCCTACGCACGAGATAGCTGTGGCACCGAAGCAAGCGTGATAATGTCGCTGAACAGTGTTCGCGGAGCACAAATGGTGTCTGGAACGGGAGGACAGCCTCGGACTTTGAGGAATGATGGTGAACGGCCCCGCGCACGGACGTTTTTATCAGCACCGTAGGATTGCTTTTAATAAACGACGCCTCGTTTCCGCACTGCCGAGCCTGTCAGCATAATGGACGCAATTGGCCTTAAGCGGGATGGCAAGGCGCATGGAACCTTCTACGGCCCCATGGCGCCCTGCACATCGTTTCATTGGGAGCAGCCTTCATCAACAAAATCGAGCTAGTATGGAAGCGGTATGGTTCTGGACATCATGCACCCAGTGCGTGTGTAAGCGTTTCGTCGCTCCCACTCACGTCATCGCGAGCATCGTGTGCCGCCCATCATCCATCATTTTCATCACGACGGCGACAGCTGGCACCTCAAAGTCATCCAATATATAAGATGTTCGCAGGCGCCTCCAATACAGACGTTAATGCTACTATTATTCGTACATTATTGCTCCATCCTAGGACCGGGTCATATTTCCACACTTCTGTCTTGGTACAACCACTGTTCTGCCCAAAAAAAAAAAATTAATAAATAAATAATTAATTAATTAAGAATAAATATAAAAGTCGTAAAAATGTCTCCAAGAACACCGTCTTAACGAACGCGTTAAGCGTTGCCGATCTATGACTCGACCGGGCTACCGAGCCTCCTATACGACATGTTCTTTCCTTATGTTAAGTCCCAATGTGTGCTACAGCTGACTATTCCTTTGCTTTATTAGTTTTATTTCTTTGCGTTTATCCGTGGGAGCTGTATCGACTTTATACGCTACGTCCTCACTTAATATAGGTGGGTAAAAACAGAGGCGCTATAACCAGGGCCTATTAAACATAGGATTTTTCGAATTTTACAGCTGGTGGAGCGATGACTCGAGCCGACGACTTGTTGGGCGGCAGCGGCAACGACGGCTTTATTAGTTTTATAGTCGCTGTTAATCTAGGTATAGGCCAACCATCGCTACCGTATTTAAACCTTTTAGTGGGCGCCCGATCCGCTGCGGAGTAAGGAATAAGCAGGTCGAACGCGGCTACAGTTTTCGCGGTATTGGTAACGGAACCGGATACCTGGGGGCATCGGCTAGAGATAATCGGGGCTCCGCACTTTCCGCGTTCAAAGACATACCACGATGGCATGCGAGCCAAGGTTCAAGATAGGTAAAGATAGATCAAGAGATATCAAGATAGCTTGTCTTCAAGAGCCGGTCTTCAGCTCACACAGCACACATACAGTATTTTCTTTCCTAGTCGGGTAGTTGCTAATAGCAGCTTTAAAAAGGAAGAATGGGATAGCTTCTGGGTTGGCTCCATGGTACAAGCAAGCACAGATGGGCTCGAAGATCATCCCCTCGACCGTTACGTGCGAACTGCGGCCAGCCGTTACGCTCGTATTCCAAGTGCCAAATGGGAAAGAAATGCAGGAAACAAAAGCATGAAATCGATATTTATTACCTAGGTAGACACTGAAAGTTGATACTTGGGATTGCCGCCTGCGGATGTGGTGCCACAGCTCACTTCATTGTTTGTGTAACTTGAGCTAGGCACCATCACGTGAAAGCGCGCGCTCCTAGGCTCCGGCGCTCCTGCCTAACTGTGGGGCTGCGACACGCGGCGCCCTTAAAGCGACAAAACGCCCACTCAGGTGGTGCTGCCACTCTACCTTTCGGTCTCTACTAGTTAACCTTGGGCATCTACGACGGGGTGACTATGGCGAGTAACGACCTGCACGACTCCATCATCGAGGAGCTTAGCAGCTTCATTACAAGCAAGTCGGCTACCTTCGCTTGCGGAGGCTCAGTCCCTATTGTGGGTGTCTCGAACCATTCATGTATCTCTGGGTTCTGCTAACCCGCATCGAAGAAGCCATACAACGAGTTATCCGATGCACCCAAGAAGTCAGCCGCACAGCCTACCAGAAAGTCGTCTAGGATTGCGTCAGAGGATTCCAGCGGTGGAACCTCTCATACGTCTGCTTCGGCTGCGATCTCGCTCCGATGGGACTCGTCGGATTCTCAGGGAGGTATTGCCAAATTGACCTTCCCGGTGAATCCTTCAGCGGCAGGTCAGAATGAAAGCCTTCTCCAGCTCGCCCGCGACTGTCAGCCAGCTAGCTTCGGGTACAAAGGAAAGGATGTAGTTGACGAATCCTATCGCAAGGCGACCAAATTGGATCGCTCTGCATTCTCGATCGACTTCTGCCCCTACGAGCTTGGTATCATCGACACTATCACCCAGTTGTTGCTTCCGAACGCTGGTGGTACGGCAGGCCATCAAGGCGTGAAGGCGGAGCTGTATAAACTGAACGTAAGAGTTTCACACGCTACAATCATCACAATGCTGACATATAGCCTAGATCTACTCTGCACCGTCAGGCTTCTTCAAACCCCATGTGGATACACCGCGCTCGGATACGCAATTCGGCTCGCTCGTCGTCGCGCTTCCTTGTCATCATGAAGGTGGTCAACTCATCGTCCGCCACGCTGATCAGTCCACCACTTTCGACTGGGGCAAATCTGGCGGCGAGTCCGACCCAGCAATTCATTGGGCTGCATTCTACAGCGACTGCGAGTAAGTCATACTCGGCTACAAAGTTGATGCGTCTCAAATGGGCTACCGCATTACCTATCCTAGGGTAACGCAGTAGCCTAAGACGACACGAAATAGATTTATTTAACTGACATTGTACCTCCACATCTAGGCATGAAGTTAAGGAAGTGATGAAGGGACATCGCATTACACTTACCTACAACCTCTACTATACGGCAGGTGTCGGACAGCTGAGCGGCAACAGTCCTGCCATGGAGGTGACCTCACTGCCGTTATACCACATGGTCCAAGAAGCGCTCAAAGAACCGACTTTCATGCCTGAAGGTATTCCCTATGCACTGCTTCAATACTCGGTGAAGACTCGCTAATGGATAGCAGGTGGTACTCTTGGCATCTTCTGTCAACACGCATATGCCCACTCAACAATGGAGGGTATTGAAGCGCTCCCCGGAGTGCTCAAAGGGGTCGACATGGCAGTGTATTCTGTCTTCACTGCCCTCGGTCTTGATATCTCTATCCGCCCTGTGCTCGACCTCAACCGATACCGTGACGGCTACCTAGACGAGGAGGACGAGGACATCAACGAAGACTTCCTTGGCGAGAGCTTGAAGGACCTTGTGATTAGCAATGTGGGCGACTGCGAGCCCGTGAAGGAGGTTATCGAAAGCTACGGTGGAGAGTGGGTTCAAGTGGACTGGTTGAACAAGCCGAAGCACAAAAACGTTGGCTATGTGCATCTGGCAGTAAGTCCACGAGAGAGACTACAAATCTCGGAGTTTACTAACACATTACGTAGTATGGAAACCAGGCCAGCGCCGAATTCGCGTACACCCACGCCGCTCTCGTCGTGTCAGTCCCGTCGGCCGTCCACCGTCGCGCGGGCGTTGATGAAGGTTCTTCTTAACCAGCGAAGTCTGGATTTGAGGGTATCGCCTTTGTCGTTTCCATTGCGCTGTTACTACACGGCCCGTTCGGAGAAATGCAAGCTACGAACCTTTCCGTTTCAGAGCCCAGGAATGACTGTCTTGCACTAGCCGTTCGGATTTGCTTGAACAAGCACTTCGAATTGGCTCGGCTTGCTTTATTGTCGGGATCTTGGTCATCCTGTCTTTTCCACCCTTGTGTGAACGGCGTGTTATGGCTGGCTATAGGGTTGTGATAAATGATAGCAAGGGTTCCTAGCGTAAATTCCAACTAAAAGATTATGGCGCGTGTGCCTTTCTCATCGTATATCCGGATAGTTGTCCGCATTGGAACTACGTAGGTGTAGGGTATTCCGAGCCTTCATGTACGTACTACTCCTTCTCGAGGTAGTATTGCTTGACTTGTGATAACATTAGACACGCAGGGTTTTGGCAGAACAGATCATGCGCGGCATTTGCCATTAAACCGTTCATCTTGATATTCACCTCAGCAACAGGTGCACAGACCTCGTGACTATATAAACACCGACGTCAGTGGTATGAACACGGCTCTCCCTCCCCAAAGCATATTGAGGTCTTGTACTATTACGCTACACCATCTCGCGCGAGACATCAGCACGCTTTACAGCAATTTATTACACCGGTCACCCACCCACCCATTATTCCACAATGCAAGACATGACTTGGGCAGCAGTCGCAGCTGGAAAGTCGGTTAAGTGTAAGTGGCACAACGGCATGACCCTTGTGCTTTCAGTTTGGGTTTGCTAACATAGAATCCAGCGCCCGCAAGCCCGACCGACGCGACCGCCATGGAGGCACAGTCTTGCGCTATTCCCGACCACAGCGATCAGCGTTTTGAGATGTCGAATCTGCGCACGAAAGTCCCACCTGTAGAAAATGTTGCTGAGAAGAAAAAGGCGGAAGCAATGGCGGAGCCCATCACCAGCGCTTCTCCGGCATCTCGCCAGAACTACAATAAGAAGAAAACTAAACCAACCTCAAAGCCGTCGGATGCCGCAGTAGATATTCCCCAGCAGCTAACAGGCGTTGTTGAGTCATATACAGCGGCGAATCAGAAGAAAGCTGCCGCTAAGAAGAAAAAGAAGAAGTCCTCTACGACTCTTGCGAAACCGCAGACTGCCGTCGCTGCTGAGCGAGATGTCACGCCGCACCATGGCGGCTCGGCAAGCATCTCTAAGCCCGCTGCGATCAATACATCTACGGCTCCAGCAAAGAAGCACAAGCATACGTATCGGAAGGGGGCAAAGCTCCGCAAGCCCGAGCAATTGAAGGTGGCCAGAAAGGCGACGGACGGGGCCGATCGGGACTCAGGAACACTCGGTACCGAGCAGAACGTCGGACCCGCGGTTGACGATCCGACAACCGTTGGCGCAACTATGACTGCGACACAAACAGCTCCGACCGAACTAAACCACGGAGACATGGAGAAGATCCAAATTTTGCCATCAGGGCACATGTCCGTCTTCCCTTCAGGAGCGAATCTTGTATCCGACTCCAATATCGAATCCGCGTCTCCTCCCAACTCGTCTTCCGTTGGAACCGGCTCGCTTACGATGCCTAAGACCATTGTCTCTTCCCATAAACACAGCGACTCGGCGGGGGGTCACAGCGGCACAATGCCAGAGTCTCAAGCACCCCGAGCCAATTCCTTCAATGGTCCTGCCCCGCTGCTGAACTTTGACCTCAAGGGCATCCGGCATTACGTGAATGGCCTCAATCTCCCCGGCATCTCATGCGATCGATGGGGTATATGCATTGCACCTGACGCGCCGGAATGGGTCCGTGGTCGCATCGCGCGTAGGGTACAAATCATTGTTTCCGACTTAAAGCAGGGCAACAGGACCACAGTCCTTGATCAAGACAAGGAGTTAGAGCTCGAGAGGAAGGAGAAGGCATACTTTGGCCAGCCGATGTGGGACCGCCTTTACAAGATTAACTCGCGTAATGAACGCACGGAGGAGGAGATACTTGCGGAGGTACGAGAACTAGCCCCGCTATTGCAGGAGTTTGATGAAAAACTGGCTGCTGGGCTTATTCCCGACGAACCCGCCACAGTCGCAAAAGATGAGGTCAACGAGAAGGCTCCTACGAAGAAGGCCGCTGAGATACAGCAATCGCTGCAATTGGCCGCCGAGCTGGAGTCCCTTGTGCCGAAGGCTGAGGAAAAGGAAGCCAATCACGATGCTACCATGTTGCAACCTCCGCTCCACGAGTTACCCGCTCGACGGCTGCTTCTCCAATAGGTGATTTTCCCCACTCCGCAAATGCCCGTGCGTCACACGATCAATGGCTACCTCGTTGCCGGACCATTTGCTGCTGCTCCTCATATGGTGCATCAGCAACAACAAGGATACCTTCCTCTATCATACCCGCGCAGCTACAGCACGGAGAGCTGTAGGAACTACACCAAGGGTTACTGCTATTATGGGGCTAAGTGTAAATTTTCGCATGACTATACTCACGGGCTACTAACCAACACGGCTGATTTCCCCGACTGCCGCGACTCCGCACATGATCTATTCGGATTTTCACGCCCGGCCTCAGGAATGCCGATTTCGACTGATGAGCGTACACCGATTGATCCTCGTTCATATGGCCCAGCCTCTCCAGCCTGGGCGTCGCGGTCTCCTTCCCCTATGTTACGGAACATTGATACGAGCACTCTGGTTTCGCAAGACTCGCATCACTTCGCTATCAGCCCTACAGCCAACCAGGGGAGTAAGGATAAAATGAGCGGACGACCTGGCGGCAAGAAGGGCAAAAATGTCGGCAATTAAGGGTCAAGGATGAAGGACATCCTTCTCCCATCAACCACGGTTCCCACCCAGTCCACAACCTCAAAACCGCCGCGTCAAAACAGCCAACCTCTACCGGTATGATTGCCTCACGCACGCGTTATCACCGCCTAAAGAAGGATGAAGGACACAGCCGCGAAGCATATCATAATACTATTAGTGTCTGTATTACTTATCCTGGAACAAAAAAGGCACTTAACCTTTTCTTTAATCTTTTAGCGTGTCTAGACACCTATATTCAGGAGTGTGGTTCGCTTGCCGTTTAGGTTGGGGGTATTCACGCCCTCCCTGTAGGCTTTAATACACGCGCGCACAAGGTAGCAGCGCCGTAAAAATAATCTAATTTAATAAAATTAGTGTTAAGACTATTACCCTAAAAAGGATCTATAGTACGTAAAAAAAATAGTATATAAAAATATATAAATTTTTATTATAACTATATCTATTCCCCTTCCCTAGGGTTATTACCGTAACGTTACGCGACCCTAGGCTAGCTATTTAAACTTCTACTACGTAATCGACGCTGACTTATTTTAATAAACTTCTTACATAGTAACTATAATAATTTATAACTATAATAACTTTTTTACTAGCGCTCCCTATAAGACTTTTTAGTCCTTTTAAAATAACTACTAACTTTTCTAATAGTAAGTTTCTATATAACTACTTTATAGCGCTGTAGTATATCTTTTTTTTTTTATTTACTACCTATTTTACTTTTATACGTACGTATATCCCTGCGCCTAAATAATTCTAACTACCTTAATAAGCTTTTTTTACTAAAACTTTGCTCTTTTTACTACTTTAAAAAAGAGTTTTTTTTATTAAAATACTACTACTATTACTATTACTATTACTATTACTATTACTATTACTATTACTATTCTTTATTTTAAATAAAAAAGTATAATTCTTTTTTTACTACTTATTTATAAATTTTACTATATCCTTATATAAGTAAAATTAAACTTTATAGTCTTTATAGGTATTATTAAAATTAAAAATAGTATTTTACTTAAGTAAGAAAAAGTACGTTAAAATTAAATTAGAATTAAAAATAATATTAATTAAAAAATCTAGTTTATTAAGTAAACTAGCCTACTATACTACGCGAAGATAGAAGTTAAAATAGTTTTTAGTATAACTAAACTAGTTATTACTATTAGTAAAAGCCTATTATATAAAGAAAGGTAAAGTATAGCGTTAAGACACTAGTCTAAAAAAGATATAGACTATAAAAAGTTATTTTTTTTAAATATAGTTATAAAAATAAGCGTATATAAAAATTTTTAAAAAAAAATTTATTTTAGTTAGTATAGGATTTAAACTTATAGCTTTAGTATATAGCTTATTATATAGCTTAACGCGTAGCTTAGCGTATAGCTTAGCGTACTAAAGTTTAGTATACTAGTAGTGTTAGGCCACTATCGCCTCTACTCTCTTTTTTTTTAGGCTAGGCCGCTATAGTACTATAATACTATAATATACCTACTCTATTATATTATTATTATTATTATTAAAGTTATTATATAATAGAGTCTAGTATATTAACGTAAATACTAACGCAGATACCGGCACAGCATTTATTCTTAGTAACTTATAGAGTATAGTTAGCTAACGTTTATAGGTATACTAATAGCAACTTTACGTATTACTATTAAAGATAAGACTACGACGACCGTGTCTCGTATACCTATTTATAAAGGTAAAAGCCTATACTATATATTATAAATTATTTAATTTAATAGTTAGACCCTAGAACGCCAACGTCGTAAATATAATAATAATAAAAATTTTTTAAACTTTATATAGTATTTATAAAAAGAAAAAAAAACTATTATATATACTATTTTAAACGCGCTATATATAGTTTATAGTTTTACTTATAGTTCTATTTAAAATAATAACCTATAAATATTTTATTACTATTTTATAGTAATTATGCTACCGTTATTACCGCTATAGTTTAATAAGTTATTAGCTTAAATTATTACTCTACTAGCTGTAACGGAATTCTAAAAATTTTATATTTAATAGACTCTAGTTATAGCGCCTTTATTCTACTTACTTATATTAAGTAAAAACGTAGCGTATACTAAGTTAATATAACTCCTATAGATAAACGTAAAGAAAAGAAATAATTATATCTATTAACTTTTTATTTTTTATATTCTTAATATAATCTTATTTTATTACTTATAGTAATTTTAACTATATTACTGATATTTATAAAGTTATTTAAAAAATTTCTTTTTACTGCTAGTACTAAATCTAATTTAAAACTTATCTAAAATATAATAATAGAGCTATAGGTATATATAATAAATACTATTATAGTTTAAATAAATTAATTTACGCTTAACCTATTTTTATAAAAAAAAATTAGCGCCTATAAATACTAAAACTATTTAAGCTAATATACTTTTAGTATAATAAATAGTATTTACTTAGTTTAAATTAGTAATATATTTAACTAAAAAATTTTATATCTAACTAACTTATAATAGTAATTAAATAGTATTTTTTAAAAAAATAGTCTATATATAAAAAACTTTATAAAAAGGCTATATAAAATTTTATTAAGTTAATAGATAAGAAGAAGGTATATTAAAATTAGTAAATAAAAAATAAATAAATTATTTTACTAAAATATATAATAGCACTTTTTAGCGTATAATACACTATATAATTATTAAAAAAAAATTAATACTTACGCCCTCGCGACCATCAGGTAAGCAAGATTTTCCTTTTCTTAAACATTAGGATACCCGCTTTCCCCGTTTGTTTCTTATACGGTAGTAATAGCGATTTGATTGGAGATGCTTGATGTGGATAGATAGGCGGGGTTCACTTCATGTTTGCGGCTCTTTGTTCGTGTGTGCAATGTCGGTTTTGGTCAATTGTCACAGGCAAAGATTGGCGAAACTGGCGGAACGCTTGGACTAAGTTTGCTCACAAGAAAAATTCAAATACAGATGGTGCAGGTATTTTGAATTTTTGAGTTGATATTGTATTGCCTGGATGAACACTCTTTTCAGAGGGCTCCAACCCGTCATCAACACCCGCAAGCCATCAATAGTGATTGCGCGTGCTTCTTAGGTGAAAATAATGTTAGCGCGACGCTTCTTGTTAGAATCTGTGAAAGATTGCGACCAAATGGCTCGGGTCGTATGCATAGGCCGTGCAACTTTCACTCTTACCTACACAACGCAATACATAACGTCTAGAATTCCTGACTATGCTCTCTACAAGCCGCACATCACACATATCCCAACTTTAAGGCCTTTATACTTTCCAGGTTGACGGAACATCCAGTTTATCCAGGTGGTCGTCCATTAACTCCGTGATCGAAAGGTCCCGAAGATGGTTTGGCATCTGCATACCCCGGCCAACCAGCACCGCAGGAACATCGCGAACCATACTTCCGTCTCCACTTCCAAACATATCATGCCATTAGAAGAAAACCAAGAGCGTAAGTCGGCCTATACAAAGAAGCCGATGAGAAAGGTCGAAGGAATGACGAAGCTTTGCGATTCCAAAGCGATTTCTAACCGTCAGGCTGACGGCCTTCAGGATAAGATCCGCTCAAAGGCACCACGATTACCACTCAAGCCAGGTTCCACGAGATGGCCTGTCCCGACACGAGTTCCTTTCGACTCCCGAAATCGAAAAGCCTGTCGGCCACAAGAAGATCGACCGGTAAGGCTCATCGAGCCGAGCCGTGTGGAGCGGATGAAGGAGCCTTTCGACTTCGTGTACCTGTCTCGAACAGACAGGATCATGATGGAGCCTACCAAACAGCAAGGAGGGCGGCTTGTGAGTACAAATGAAGCCCCTCAGAACGACACGGCGGTCTTTAAAATTATACCCGCGGCGCTACGTAGTGCTTTCGGAGTTAGCGAGACCAAGTCACGTCTCTTGTTCAGTGAACCTGGAAAGCCAAGCGGCCCTTTTGACTTCAACGCTTCCAGTCAGTCCCACGCAACAAACAACATGATGGTATTTGGACAATCAAATTCAGAAACGGATACTTCTTATTGTCGGAAGTTCCCTGGCCCCTTCCAAGCATTTAAAAAGTTGAGCCACGCTCTTCGTGTTCTCAAGGATTTGAACGAAGCGAAGCGACCGTCAGCGACCCAAAAGAAGCACAAGGACAATCGGGATTTGCTCAAACGTCAGATCATATCCATGTGGAAGTTGTACCACGCTGCTCGCGCCCAGAAGGCGATACTTGAAAAGGACGTCCAAGACGACAAGTGGCAAGAATACCGGCAGGCCCTACGAACTGCGATCGCAATGAACATGGTAGCTGCGTTGAGCCATATGAGCGACGCATACATGTTAGTCATGGCTTTCAAGGCAGCCATAGACCGCAGTACGCGTCTTGGTCTTCACTACTGGCCAGCTATGCTGACTCCACAAGAGATCTTGGGAGAATCCATGCATGAGACCATGGTAACGATCCATGAGATGGCGCGAACTCTCCTAGACCTTAAGATAGTATACGAACACATCAAGGCAAAAGATGACAAGAACTACCGAAAACGCGTTGCTTGCGGTAGATTAGAGCTGGACGGGAAAGCTGCGAGGCAAAAGAGGGCAGGTTTTCCAGGAAAGGATCACTTGGCCGACCGGCTTCCGAGTATCAGGAGCTGGGAAGATTATCAGCTCCGCATGTCCGCGTGCCAGAAGTGGATACGCAAGGCGTACCTCGAGTACGACAAGAAAGACGAGTATCTGGAAAAATTGGCGACTATGCTGGCCCAGTGCCAGAGCGCGATAGATCAAGCAGGAGGATTTGCATTGGTAAAGGAGATCGAGGGAGTTCTGGAGTGCGGTGTGGAATGGAGGGGCTGGTGAATACACCGGACGGCTGGCTGGTGTTTCGATAGGAATGGAAAAGTAATAAGTACGCCTCAACCTCAATCTAAGAGCAGTTTTCGATAGGAATGGTAGAGAATGTTAGCCGGTGGCCAGCTGAGGATGAGCTTCCAAGACGACGCCTCTCCTGAACATAGCTAGATATATGTGCATTGTAGTATTGTATTTCAGCTACAAGTATTCTGGCCTGAACATCCAAAGTAGCACACGCATAGCCCGTATCTAAAGTCAATCCTTGCATGTAAACGCGCATAGTCACAGTCCGATTGGTGAAGCTCTTTGGTGATGCATTCATCGTACCATAGCTCATTCAGAATCGGTCATGAAGCCACCTTCCTCGCCATCACCTGCAGATACATGACCTAGTGTTCGCTTCTAACGACCCTCTTGAAACCCTGCTGCTCAACCTGTGCCTTTGCAGCTGCGATGGTGGCTTGCGCATTCGGATCCACGAACTCACATCCATTCTAGTTGAACTCAGGATCACGTAACTCCCTAATTAGGACTAGTACATTCACTGCACTAAGTCTTAGTGTACTTGGCACAGGTATATAATACCTGCGCCTTACCTCTATAGATTTTTTCATACACTTTATACACATTTTACCCCCTACACAAACATTCAACTGGTTATGAGCCCGGTAGCCGCGAGCTGCTGATCATTTTTCTTCGGAAAAGACAAAATCAACACTACATAACACCAACACCAACCCGACATTATCAACCCCAATATGTCGGACAACAACAACATCAACACCTTCGGCGCCAACCCCACATACCGTGGAGAGGTGCTCGTAGGCCAGCACAACTACATCT
This sequence comes from Pleoardoris graminearum, assembly GCA_030770415.1. NCBI lineage: Eukaryota > Fungi > Ascomycota > Dothideomycetes > Pleosporales > Didymosphaeriaceae > Pleoardoris > Pleoardoris graminearum. Next base: position 470,087 of record JASEKS010000018.1, read on the forward strand.
GCTGGAAACGCGAGTTCTGCCTAGAGGCCGAGCTACACGGGTACACCAGCCTCTTCCGCCACGAGGACAATCTTGAGGCGACCCTGCCAAAGCCTGCACTTCCCGTCAAAGAGACGCTTGTAGGCGAAGTGCGTTGCCTCCGCGACACAGCAGACATCGCCCAGTTCGAGAAGGAGGCCCGCGCGATATATAAGGAGGACATCGAGATCTACAAGTTTGAGGTGCAAGCGTACAACGAATAGTAGAAACGTATTCTCGGACTCCGCAAGATGTTTATTGAATTGACTGACAAGACTATCAAGCCTTTCCTTATGAACATGCCTAGCCCACACGATATGTGGGACTACCTCTACACCTAATTTTGCATGGACAACGCAATGGCTCAGCGCATCCTCTATGCTGAACTTAAGAACATTAAGCTGTCCGATAGCAAGTCTATGCAGGACTACATCTCTAAGATTAAGACTATTGTCCTCGACCTTGCTGAGACTGGGGACAATCCCTCAGATTTATCAATTGCATCTACTATTATAGATGGACTGACGCCTCAGTACAACTATGTTGTAGATCGCTATCACACCGATCTCGGAATGGGGACAGAAATCTCCCTTGGGAACCTGCAACAGCGCCTCCTTACCTAAGAAGCGCTCAACCTCTATCGCAAAACCAAGGCCCCTATGGACAAGAAGGGCAAGGACGGCAAGACTAAGGACACTAAGGACAATAAGGACGGCAACAAGAGCAACGAGGGCAAGACCAAGTTTACCAACCCTAAGTGTCCCAAATGCGACAAGCGCCACCCAGGTGGCCTTGACGGTTGTTGGTTCCTTCACCCCGAGCTCAATCCCTACAAGAACGGCACTATTAAAAAGGAGAGCTTTGCTGGACTCACTGAGGACGTCGAGACCGCTGATAAAGCACCCCTAGGCAAGCCCACACAGAATTCCAACACAATAAAATAAGCTGATAATAAACAGGCTAGCCACGCTACTGTCAGCTTGTGTGAAGGGAACTGTGGGGAGACCGCCTATGAGGGGATCCGGTTATCGATAGTCTATAGTCTAGATAGCGGTATAAGCTGTGCTAATTCAGGCGCCAACTTCTAATGCTCTGATAAGGCTTTTGCCTTTCTGGGAAGCAAGGAAGAACGACCAAATCAGAACTTTTAAAAATCTAACGAATAGTGCCTCGACAGCGGTGCGAACCGCTATATTGTGAATAATAAGAAATAGTTCCTTAACTTCTAAGAAAAACCTACTACGATTAACACTACAGGAAAGATACTTAGAATTAAAGGGCATAGCACGATCTCGCTACCTGTAAAGACGAACGTAGGCATAATTATATATACACTACAGAACGTGTTCTATATACCCACTACACGTTATAATCTATTGTCCTAAAACCTACTTGCGGTAGACGTTAGTCTTAAAGGCGAATAGGATAAGTACTAGACAAAGATTATTATCCTAGAATATAATACTACTGTTCAGTTCTGCAAGAAGAACGGACTTACCTTCCTAAAAATTATAGATTCTACCCAGTACGAGGGACACATTTTTAAGAATATAGTTATATTAGTAAATTTTAATTATCCCGTATAGTACTAGCATCGCAGGCTAGGCTATCTCGGTCTATATAATATACGTACACTTATTAAAGTTAGCACCGGCATAGACCTTACTAACCAATAGATTTAAAAATAACTTAAGGGTATATACCCTGTCTGCGTAGTTACGCGCGCACTTATAAAGATACTACGTAACCCCGCGAAGCGCTATTCTGAGGAAATAGGTTACTTAATATATATAGACACGTAGGGACTATATTATATAGAAGGATAGGACAGTACTTAGTACTTTTTCTTTATTATAGACAACGCCACTTACTAGACGTAGTACGCCCGCCTTAGTAAAAAGGAGGACCTCTACTAAGTATAGAAGGACCTTTATAACTATATTAAGACTACAGAGAAAATTATTATACAACACTATTATATAGATTAGAAGTTTCACGGAGGACTAGTTAGAGACTAATATAGATATAAAGATATAGGCATTAAGGGTACTAAACCCTATTAACACTACTAAAATAGACAGGCAGAGCAAGTAAACTATATTATTAGAGAGAAGGCTGCGCCTATAATATAGGAACTAAACCTTACCGGACAGATTACGCAAATTATCTTATAAAAGAGTATAGAGATTATACGAGAGATAAACGTACCTAAAAAGTTTTAGCCTAACGCTATTAAATATACTGTATAGCTTAAAAATTAATTACTAGCTTATACCCTTAAGAAGCGTAAAAAGAAGACCCCTTAGGAGGCCTTAAAGAATAAAAAACCCAATTTCGGTATAGAACGTATCTAGGGTAGTAGGATATACGTCGCAGTACTTTATAAGAAACGTAGCCTAAAGATCTATACTTAGAGAGAATAGATTAGCTATTAGGTAGACTGTAAGAGTAAGTCTATCAGCAAAATATTCTCCCCTAACTAGTATAGGGTTTTTAACATTAGAAATGCGCGAGTCTAAGATAGAGTGGGCACCAACGATCCACACAATGAACCCTCCCTACTCGCACGCTAACCAATGCCAACGTCGGCAGACTATGATAACATGGTGGATGAAGAATCCGACGAGAACGATCAGGAGGACGCTTTAGTACCAGCTCAATATAAAAATGATGCATTGCCCGATCTACAAGAAGAGGCTTCTGTGCAACCCCCACGACGGCAACAGGACAATCAAGCTCCTGCTGAACAACCAGACAACGCAGACCTGTATGAGAATCCTGCTCCTCGTGAGGACTGGTACGAAGATCCCGTTGAGGCAGAAGATGAGGAACAGGATGGAGATGATGACGACACCGACGCTGATGACGAAAGCGAAGACGGTGGACAACCTGTCACCTCCCACTTCTTCAATTCTGCTCGGGTCAACATGATTCAAAAAGGGCCGGATAACAATTCCAACTCCGACTCCGACTCCGACTCCGACAGTACACTAATTAGACAACAATCACCCTACAAGTTCGCTCCACACAAGTGCGACTTCTGCTTCAAACACAAAAGAGTATGTGTGCCACACAAATCTGGCAAATGCACCTAATATTTCCTAAGCAAGAGGGCGTGCAGGCCACAGACAAAACGCACCAAACGACTTGTTTCGAGGAAAGATAGAGTCCTACGCATAGCTACACCCATTTCTGAAAGCTGCAGGAGGTGCTGGCTAGGTGGAAGAACCTGTGTCAAGCTTCCGGGTCAAGACGGATGTAAGCGCTGTCAGAATCAAAAGAAGCGGTGTCTAGACGTCGAAGGAGGCAAATGCTCTCGAGGGCCCTATAAGGGCTGCACAATGGTGAAAGGTGTCCCCATGAAGGATGGAAAGGAGTATGTTCTACCCAACAAGCCAATTCACGACTTCAATGCCAAAAAGAAGGGGAAATCGAAGAAACACTAATAGGGTGAGGAGAATGAGTCGCCATGCAAATATTGCGCTAAGAATAAACTGCGCTGTGTTGGAGGGAGACTCTGCGCTGGATGTAAAAAACGTGGTAATACCTGTACCTTCTCCGAACAAGGAGGACTGGTCGCTCGCCGATACTTCACTAAAGGGATTAATGCCAGGTACCAATACCAGTCCGAGAGTGATAATGAATGTATACGATACAAGTTAGATAAGAAGAACTATAATTAGGGCACACCATGCTATTCCTGCGTCAAGAGAAGTACTAATCAACAGAAAGCAGTATCTTGTATATATATTTACAAAAACGGATTTATCGAAATATACAACACTACCTTGTAGTATATTAAGAATAGTAAAGTTATATTACAGAACGGACACAAATATAGTCTAGAACAGATATTACGAACCGGACGGCCCACGCAGATATCTTACTCAGACACTCTATTTTAGCGCACCTTCTAGTGGGGATATACAAACATTCCTACTCTAGCGACCAACCTCAAATGTGCACTGTTTGCTATACTGCTCAGTTACTAGACGCAACGACCTCAATACACGAACTAACAGCCAACTATTAAAGAGTTTAGGAATATTGCCTAGTCCGAAGAATATCGCGAGCTTATACATAACAGAGACACTAAGGGAACTAATCGCAACGATACTACCTACTTTAGAGACGACTAGGCTGGGGCGATCCTATAGCTTTGGGGACAACAACGCAATCTAAACCTACAACTCGGTATATACACTAACTCTGCTACGTGGCTGATTAGAACCTAGACCAATACTTAGTAACCGCACACTATCTAGATCTATAACGACAATATAGAGGACTAGGACGACTATTAGGAGGTGGACGTTATAAATCACTATAAAGGTATACGGCGAAACCCTCAACCCCCCCCTGTCCCTAAATAGCGGTCGAATCAAAAACGAAAGACGGAAGACACAAACTCTAGCTTTAACTTCTTAAATACAAAACGTAAAAATCCTCTATTAAAGAAGCGAAAATAGGTAGATAATAACTTCCTAAACAAAAAGAATTCTAGGGAACAAACGGACGACGTTATCTATATAGTCTACAACCTGCCCGAAAAAGTCTAATTAAATAACAATATCGTCCTCCTAACAGATATACCCGACAGCCCAGTTGGAACAAAAGACTAGGTACTCTCCCTGCTTCAAGCTCTTTACGACAAAGCTGTCGCACAAGGAAAGAATACCAATTTAGCAAAAGTTAAATACCCTCGTAAGCCGCGCACATTTGCTAAAGTGCTTAAAAATAAAAATACTCCTATATGGCTCTAAGCAATAATAGAGGAGCTCATTAGTTATATTAAAAATAGAACTTAGAGGCCCGCAATTCTGCCCGATAGTCGCAAGATATTAACTACTCGCTAGGTGTTTAAGATTAAATATAATAGTAATGGCGTAATTACGCGTTTTAAGGCACGACTTATTACGCGAGGATTTTAACAAAAAGAAGGCCTCAACTATAAAGAAATATTTACTCTAGTAGTAAAGTTAGACTCTTACCAGATCTTGTTTACCCTGGCAGCAGCGCTCGGCTGGATAGTGCACTAGTATAATTTTAAGACCGCCTTTCTAAATAGCGATCTGCTTAAGCGCCTATATATAAAAGCACCGGATGGCGTTCCAGTGGGCAAAAACTAAGTGCTTTAACTTTTTAAGACTCTTTATAGACTTAAATAAGCCCCCCGCGCCTAGTATAATAAATTGCGGAAAATGTTGCTGGCAGATAGGTAGCGTGTTATAGTTAGCGACCTATATGTTTTTGTCTATAAGGACCGGAAGTTGTATATAGGAGTTTGGGTGGATAATATTATCCTAACGGGACCTAGCTTTTCTAACGTGCAATAGTTTAAAAAGCGCACAGGCAAAGAGTTTAAACTATAGGCGCTCAGACCCTGTAATTACTACCTGGGCATGGGTGTAACTCAACGCGACGGAGAAACCACCCTCGATTAGACATAATATATTAAGTAGGTACTTAACGCGTATAACGCTCGGAACATTATATTGGTAAAGACGCTAGAGAATCTACAGAAACTACTCTCAAAGAATAATAGCCTAGTCGTTATTAACCCTAAATTTAAAACCTATTATTAGTCGCTTGTGGGCGCCCTTATATACGCAGCAGGAGGGATTCGTCCAGATATTACCTTTACAGTAGAATATCTTACTCGCTACTTATCAAATCCGAATTAAACACATATAAACGCTGCTCGCAGAGTCCTCGCGTACTTATCTTATACTGCCTCTATAGGAGTACAGTACAGGAAAGGACCCCTTAATATATACGGATACTCGGATAGCGACTATAGTAGAGAAGACAGCAAATCTACTAGCAGCTATATTTTCTTTATTACCGGAGGACCTGTTGCCTAGAAGTTATAGAAACAGAAAACTATTACCCTATCTATAGAAGCAGCGGAATATATTACCGCCGTAGAAGCAGCTAAAACTGCTATCTAGATACGGAATTTCATTAATAAACTGCGGATATAAGGCATATATATTAATTAGGTACCGCTGTACATCGACAATAACTTAGCACTAAGCCTTACAAAGAACCCGGTCTTCTATATAAAAACGAAGTATTTAAACCTTTATTATTACTAGATTAGGGAGGTGGTGAATGAGACGAAGGAGATAACTATACGTCGTGTAGGGACAAAGGACAATGTGGCAGACATAGGAACAAAGTTCCTACCTCGGGACACGCATGAGAGCCTGTTAGCCAAGATGAACATGGTCACCACATGCTCACGAGATCAGGGGGGGAGTTGAACGACAAAAGAGAACGATAGCTCCTACGGTCGTTTACGAGATCAGGGGGGGAGTTGAACTCAGGATCACGTAACTCTCTAATTAGGACTAGTATATTCACTGCACTAAGTCTTAGTGTACTTGGCACAGGTATATAATACCTGCGCCTTACCTCTATAGATTTTTTCATACACTTTATACACATTTTACCCCCTACACAAACATTCAACTATTCTTCCCATTCTGTAACTGTGCTGCCTCCGCGCTGCAAACGCCTACGCCCGACGCATCGGCGCAGCACCCAGAGCTGCAGTCCGCATCAGCAACGCATCCACCAGTGATGAACTGGGCGCCGTTGCCTGCGCCGACGTTCTTAGCGCCCGCCGCATTGGGTGTGATAGCGAGAGAAAGGGTGGCGACTGATTCTGTTAACGGAGACGGAAGGAGAGTACGGGGGTAAAGCACGTACAAGCCAAGACGGTAGCGAGAGTGAAGCGCATTTTTCGGTTTGGTGATATAGAGGAACGGGATCCAAACAACGTAGGTATCAAGCCGATGAAAAGAATTTTGTGAAAGAACGACGCCGGGTCGGTATGGCAGTCACGGACGCAAGAAGTGAATGTTGGGAAGAAGTAGTGCAGCGACGATGGTCACTGTCCCACCACGCAACCTGCGCTCCTTATATGCTCTCGCTATTACACCTCTTCATGCTGTTGTGTCTGAAGCCTCGCCCTCCACAATTTACCCTTCATAACGCCTGAGTCGAGGAAGGCGGCGCTGGAGGCACAGGATGTTGCAGAGAGCACCGTATGTCGTCTCGATAGATGGTATGAGGATCAGGCTGAGTGTGCTGAGATAATGCGCAGCGGTGAGCAACCAATCGTAGGATGCGATGCGTCGCGCATGATCCATGCAGTTGCAGACGCTGATGTGGCGGTTCGCGTTTCACGTCAAGGTCTTTTGAGGCATCTCTACCTCGCCACGTGGGGGCATGAACTGCACCATTCGCGGATGCTCAAGTCGGCCCTCGGTAAACGCAACTTTTTGACGAGTGCGAGCCATCTATGTGATCCTTATAGGATGTCTAGTATAACATTTGAGTAACTAGTGCAACGGGTTGGATGTTCCATCCCCGTTCTATTGGCGAAAACAGGAACAACTTGAGAAGGAATCCTCTCTAGGCGGTGATGATACACGTGCGCGAGGCAACCGTGCCAGTGGAAGTTGATGGATTTGACGAGATGGTGTTGTTGAGGTTGTAGCCTGGGGGTTCTTGAGAAGGAAGAGTTTTTCAGTCACCGAGCCTATTTTGCTTTCATACTTAGAGGGATAAATGCTAAAGTTGGAAGCATGAATGCGGAAGTGGCCTGTCTCAAAGGGAAAATTACTCGCGCCAGCTCACGCAGCGTCCCCCTCGCCGCGCTCAGTCGAACTGATTTTCACGCACCTCGGCCTTTCTGATTCTACTTTTGGAATCGTCGTATATACGATGATAGAATGAGAGGGTAGTGTAATTGGACCTAGGCAATAATAGATGCAAGGCGCAGCCGAGCTCTCTCTCTCTCTCTCTCTCGCTATATATATATATATCTATATATATATATATATTGAAAAGTCTTTATGTACGCTCATTTTTCGACTATACTAGAAGTAATAATATCTTCCGGCTTACTACCCTTTTTTATACCACTATTTCGGCGCTACACTTTACTTCTTTTTGCATAATAATATACCCTACGGCTAAGTAGTCTATACCTCCCACGCGAGCCCATCACGACACGACCTCCAACAAAGCCAATAGTAAAAGGGTACAAGCGATACTCTCCAGGCTCACCAGTAGCACTAAAGCTCCACACCAACGTCGCATAATATATACATATATACGTGCAGACCGTCTGATGACAAGCATCAGCTGGACAAAAGCCAAATCTGCTCCGGAGCCACGCATAGAGCGAATAAAATTTATATACCTACGCGATAAAAAAAAAGAACATCTAGTTTCGCACTCTATCACCCACGACAGAATCACGGCGTAGATATATATTCCAGTCAGGAAATAATAAGTACGCCTAGAGCTCGATCCAGAGGTTACAAACGCAGTGAGGGAACTCTATTAGGTCCTAACACATGTGCGCAAAGCGTATATTCAAGTCCTTAGCGTAAAATTTGCTAGAGAATCATTCAGCCGCACGTCCACACAATTAAAGAATTGTCCAGTGCATACATGACTCGTTCCAAGACTACACTACATACGCCAGATTCTACGCTACGTCACAGTATGGGGTATATCTGTTTCATTCGTCCATGCGTGAAAAGCGAGCAATAACCGGAAAGGCGAAAATAACCAAGATAAAGTGATTAGAAGGGGCATCGTGGTATCGAACTCGCTCCTCCGCCCTGCACGCCTCATCGACGCTCCTCCGAACGCGCCACACTTTTTCTCCGTTTTCCAAAACGCACCTCTCCAGTAATCCAGAGCATCATCAAACGGCCTAGTAGACAATCGTTTCCTCCCACACGGGCGCCTCGCGAGCCTTGCCTTCTTCCTGGCCCTCCCAGACGACTTTGTTCTTCTCGTTGAACACCGCCTGCTCATCCGTGATCTCGAGCCCGGGGACCTCCCTCTTTGTATCCCTAATCTCCCTCGCACTGATCCCCATATCATCGTGGACGATCCAGAGAATAGGCGTGGGCGAGGTAACAGCGGGGTTGAAGTAGGCGCGCTTGGCGATCCCGTCGGGAAGCGGCTCCTGTGGCTGGTGGTAGAACTGATCGAGACGGGAGGACAGCTGGGGCGTCGAGTTGCGCTCAGGGTTGATGAGTTTCTGGAGGAAGCCCGGGATCTTGGAGGGTTTGGGTGCGACGTTGGGCGAGGCACCGTTCGTGGCGGTGGAGCTCTTTTCAGGAGTGGCGGCATGGGCGAGACCATGTTCGAGCTCGGTGGTTGCAGGCGTGGGGTCCATGTATGCGACGCGGGCTTCATGATGGGTGAGGGCAGTACGGAGACAGAGGTGGCCAATGATGGTGAGGGCGAGAAGAACGCATTCGATGGCAAGGGGGCCGGCGGCAGCGGTTTTATCGCCGGTTGCGATGGCGAAGAGACCAATGAGGCAGGCTTCGGAGAGGTATACGCCGGTGATGAGTTGGCGAAGGGCTCGTTGGTATGCTTGGCCCTGGGTATCGATGTGGGTCTCGTAGCAGTAGAGGAAGTTGTAGCGGAAGGCAATGTAGATAAGGGAGAAGCCGACCGTAGCGAAACCAAGGACTAGCGGGGCAATGCCAGAATAACTGAGTGCGATGACACCCAAGTTGGTCCACTTCGGAAACTCGGAGCCCCACGCGGGTGCGGAGAGATTGACGAGCTTCTGCCAGATCTTGCGTGGCGTCTTGCCGGGAAGGATGCGACCAAGTAGGACGACAACGACGAAGCCACCAATGTTGAGGAGAGTGCTGGCCGCGGATGACAGACCGAAGAGAATAAAGTAGCTGATGTAAAAGTTGGATGATTTGGGTAAGTTGTTGCTTAGCAATGTGAGGACCGCGCCGGGGTTATCGCGAACTTGTTGGATGACGGCAGTGGCAGCCGAGGCGCACGTGGTGATCAAGAAGACCTGGATGACCTGGAACGCAAAGTACCAAGACTGTGTCTGCAGCTCGACTTGGCTGAGGGTAACCCAACCGGCCAGTTTGGCCATCACTGCGTGGATTAGCTTGGAGCAAGTCAGTCGGGAGCACTGGAGAGACCTACATCGGCAGATAATGGGCACGAGGGCCATCAGCACCGCAAGCAAGATAACGGGGAGTAGACCCGTCACCACTCCAAGGATGACAGCAGGGATATCATTGATCCATTTGAGCCAATCGAAAGTGTTGGTGAGATATTGGACGTTTGAAATGACACCGACGAAGGCGACTGGGACGGCGAAGAATATGATTCCCGCGCTAACAAAGGCCGTTGCGGCAAGCCATCTAAGCCAGTGCTCGGCGGTGCCTATGCGCAAGTTATTCCAGACAATCTCCTGTGGAAGGACACCAAGTTGGCGTGCAGATAGGCTCGAGTTGGGCTTGGTCTTCCTCTTCTGCATCATCAGCCATGCATCCTGAGCCGATCGCTGTGTGTCGAATTCCAGGAACACAGCACCGACCGAATCGGCTTTGCCCTGCCAATGCTTGTCCTGCTCGGCCTGGATCTTGGGGATAAGCTCGGCCAAGTGCTGACGTCCATAGGTGATGGTGTCGACCTTCTTGCCGATGAGAAATTTGAGACGGTGGGTGGGGCGGTCCTTGGGGTTGCAGAAGTGGTCTACGCCTTCTCCGGCCTTGTACGCCTTCTTTCCTTTCTCCGTCTTGATGCGGTTCTGGTTAGCATCGCGTGAGAGCTGGATTTCGGCAGCCTCGAGCTTCAATGCTGTAGCGTCCCGATCGTCGACCAGCTCCTGCAGCTCCTTGCAGTTGGACGCCACCCATGCGTGCCTAACGCCCGGAAACAACTCGAACAAGGTTGCTTGGTTGAGGTTCTTGGGAACGTTGGTGAAGAGGATGGTCCTGGACGAGAGGCGACTGGCACCCCACGGCGACCGTCGGTAGGCCTGGCGTAGGTTGACGGCATAGAAGCTCTCGCGCGCAATGATGATCATGACCAGCCCCAGGAACACGACCGAGACCAAGGCGTGAGCATAGTAGCGATTCACATTGGCCACATTGCCCATGGTGAGCAGGTTGAGCTGCTGTTTCCCGGTACCGCCCGTGGCATTGATGGGAAACAGGATGGGCCAGGTGAGGATGCAACCCAAGAAGCAGATGACAATGAGCAGCTTGAAGAAGCGCACAAACAGGTAGCCGTCAATCGACTGGTGGTCGAGGATATACTCGTCCTTGACGCGGCGGAAGTCGTTGATCCAGCCCAACAGGCCATTGCTGGGCGCGGGCGTCTTGCGATGGTCGCCCAAGCTGTCGATGTAGGTGCGCGGAGCATAGAGCCTGCGGAAGCTGCGACGGAAGATGAAGAAGAGGGTCACAAAAATGAGAGCGGTTATGGCGGTCGGCACGAGGGTCGACACCAAGCTCGACACGGAGCTATCCTCGGGCTGGTCGCGGTTGGATCCTGCAACGCCGTCGTCCTAAGCATGCTGTCAGCGAATGCGGGCGCAACGGCCGTTTGTTTACGCACACGCGCAAAGAGGTGCACGAAGGCCATGGTGGGCAATGGCGTGCGCAAGGCTGCCCCGTCAAGCAGACGGCAAAAGAGAGAGGACTACGGGTTCCTAGGTGTCGACGGTGAGGCCCCCCCGGGCGCAATTAAAACAGGGCTCCATGTAGTCGTCCTCCTTTCTGGGCTGCCCCACGTCATTGCCAAGCGCCTGCAACAGCAAAGCGCCTCAAGCCACTCGCTTAATTCATCTCTCAGCTGCTCGTCAAACAGCTGCACAAAGCCTCCGGCGAAGCCCAAAGCAACCTACCTTGTCCGCCACCCCGTCATTGAATATGTCCCATTGTAAGCGTCTTTGAGGCGCATTTGATGAGGTCCAGAGAAGCCTGTCCGCGGGAGACTGCAGCCCTGATTCGCCCATCCCAGGGGCCGCCAAGAATCCCTGCGCCCGTCGCGAGATGTGGGATCGCTGGACGCGCTGTTCCAGGCAACCTGTGTGCTGATCGAAAACAAGCCCCAGCGCTGCCGAGCGAGCATGATGTCAAGTCTCCTGCGTCTTCATCGTTTGTGTAGCGTCACGATCGTGGGTGCAACTTGGAACTCGCGCCCAGCGGGGAACACCGCCATGCCTCAGGCAATCGTCGTGCGACTGTCGCGTGCCGCCTGCAACGCGTCTCCCAGTGAGCAATACTCGTTAAAAAAGGCTACGCGACCATGTCGCCGTCCAAAGCTTTTGCGCTTCGCTGTCGTCAGTCTCAACAAGCGACAACACCGGTCTAGACCGCATCAGCCACACTTGGTACGCTGTTCTCCCAGTATCCATCTCACTTCCTCCACTTCCAAATCTTTATTTGACCGCCCGTCGCATGTCCGCGTCGTCGTCATGCCTCAGGTTCGCCTTTCAGCCATGGCCTCGTCGCAGTCTAAATCTTCGTCTCCTCGCCAACATCTTAATCGTCGGCATCTCAGTCTCTCCGGCAAGAACACGATCACGATGCGTTGTGTAGCACAACCTCGATCCCATCTACACGCCTCTGACTACGGATACTCAATTAAACAAGCAAAGCAAGTTCAGCGAAGACTCCTTAACGCTAGAAACTAGTTACCTTATCATTATAAAAATTGAAAGAGTATTAAATCTGTACAAACGCACCAAACTATACGTCCTAGTCCGGACTTGGCGCAGACGCTGGCACCCTAATGGTAAAATATGCCTTTGTCATCGAGCGACAGCCTCGCAAAGTAGAAGGTATGCAAGCACTGTTCCCGGGGGCATTCGCCGTCCAGCCGCTTACACGAAGCTAGCAGCAGGTGCTGTCCTTGGCGCAGTCGCACTTTGCCTTTGGTATCGCGGCGAGGTGTCCTAGGGCGGCCAACCCGCATCGGCCACGGGGTCATCGAGCTAACCTGCGACCTTTTCTTGACCCATGTATCCGTTGTTTTGTCCTCGCGCGCTTCTCGAAAGCCACAGATAGCCCATGTATACTATAGGGATCGAAGCGACATGGTGTGCTTCTAGCGTAATGGATGGTCAAGCGCGACTTCCCACGAGTTACTCGTCCAAAGATATACAACTGCAAGGGTCCGAAAACGGGATTGGAATGCAGGGTATTCACTGCACATACATCACGGTTTCTATGCAATGTTTCATACCCATAGTTTACCATAGTCCATCTCTTCTCACCACCGGTTCTGCGCTGACCACATGACGGAGCAAGCCGCAAACGTCGCGGCAGCCATGGCCGTCGCCGCCCCCTATGAAAGAAGAGTGTACGCGTTGGCAGAAGTGGGTAGATGGAACATGTATCGCACAGCACAAGAAAAAAAAAGTCGTGGTATCCATATGTGTAAGTACGAACAGCAGAAGAAGCATGTCTAGGCAAGCTCCCCCTCCCAGTCTTGGGAGATGTGCCCACGCTCCCAAACCGACCCGACCTGATCTATATAATACACAGACGCCGCCAACCCCAAAGAGAGCGGGACTTACTAATTAAACAGTTACCTTAGTCTTGCCGGCTTGTAGACTAGAAGCCATAGTTCCTCCTCGTCGTACCTCTTGCTCGCCTCCCGCCACTCCCAGGCCCAATGTCGATGCTCTGCAGCTCCATACTAAGGGCCATGTCTTCCGGCTCCAACGGGATCTTGGCCGGTATGGGAGGCGCGGCGATGGAGTGGCGTCCCCCTCCGTAGCCGGGGCTGCCCCCATAGCTGTTGGGGTTCTCGCGCTCGCGGAGGACATTGGTGTTCGGCATTGGGATGTTACTCAGGGCGTGCGCTGGCGGCGAGTCGTACGCCGACGTGGATATGGGACGATTGTTGCGCTTTTGCAGCCTGTTGCGTCCGGTAGAAGGAGGTGTTGCGTCGCGGTCTACTAGCACCAATGCTCCGGTGTGGACGGGAGAGTTATGGTCGTTGAAATTGTGGCGCGAAGTTACCAAGGCATTGCTAGGGCTGCTGGCAGCGCCGAATGTGACATCGGTTGCCTGGCGAATGCGTTCCCGCTCTGCCCGCTCCCTTCTGTACCTTTCCTCTCGCTGCGCAGCTGCCTCGAGATCCCGTGCACCATTGAGCGCGACCCGAGAACGAACTGGTCGTACCTTCTCGGTGCCTTTGCGTTCCGGCTCCGGTGCCCAACTATCAACGGGGAGATGATCGGATGCATCGATGACACGTCCGTTAAAAGTGACGACCTGCCCCTGGTCGTTCATCTCCATACTACTGCCAGGACGCTCAGGGTCTGACGACGAGGGTTTCGCATTCGGGTTGTAGACATCGAAGCTATCAGGGTCAAAAGGCATCCCCGATAACCGTCGCACTTCTTGAGTTCCGTCAGATGAAGGAGGTGGACGAGGTGAAACCGACTTTCGTGTCGGCATGCTTCGCTGAGGCATCCGCGATGATCGATCATTGACAGGACTATGAGCGTTTCCGGGGCTGGCCGCAGGACTAATAGCACGGGGCTTGACGAGAGTTAGGTCCTGCACTGGTGACGTACGACGTGGTTCTTCCGGAGGCGGATGGGGGTAGTACTGTGGCGAGTGGACCGACGGCGCAGATTGATGATGAGCCAATGGATGGGGTCGAGAGGCCGGATCATACTGCGGAGACATATGATAATCGGGCTCAGAAAGTTGCCTCGTACGTGTAGGCGTTTCGTACGAAGGCGGTGGGGCCTGATAAGGAGTCAAGTCTCTGCTTTGACGTGCATCGAGCCCGGGAACTAGACTCGCGGGGATCATAGCGGTCTCGTTGCGAAGAGGTGACGGCACCATCGTATCCCGTGACACTGGTCGGCTCGTAGGGCGTGGGTGAGTATATCGACGCTCTTGTGGGACTACCTGTCCATATTCATCGGCCCCGTAGAGCTGTGGCGGCGAGTCATACCCATACCGGCTTGGTTCTTGACTGTACCACGATGAGTTTAATGGCGCAGGCGCGTCACCACGATAGTCTTGAGGCGGCTGCTGAGGTTGGGGCAGCGTGTTCGCATCTCTCCTGTGCACTGGCGGCGGCGGCGGAAGATCGTGGTCCTCGTCCTCTACCGTTGGCTGCATCGCACTTGCCCGTCGACCATGCGACGAATACTGATTGCCATATGGACCTTGGGGGTCGCCGTATCCGTTTGGCACATGGGACTGCTCGCGAGGTGCCACCTGTTCCTGGCTGCGAGCGTTCCTATGCAACCGTAGCGGCTCAACGTGGTACGACGGATCTTGAGATACTTCTGGCACGTAATCGTCAGGTTGCTGGGGTGGGTGCGGAGTCGAATGGCCTGCTCCTGCGTGATACGGGTCGCTTTGGAGTTGTTCAGGCTGCTGCGTATAGTTGTGCGGAGCTGCCGGAGCAGAGTACGAGTGTGCTAGCTCGGCTGGAGGATTGTGTGACTGACGGCGCGAAGACCGGTAGTTATCCTGCGACATGGCGCGGTTGCCGGGATGCGGCTCGGTTGGCTGCACCTCGTACGGCTTCGGCGCAGCATACGACATGTCGAAGCCATGCTCGTTGTATTGTGGTATGCTGGAACTGGACGAACGCGGGTTCGGCTGCTGGCTGTGGTGTGCCTGGTGCTCAGCAGGCTGCAGCACCGGCGGTTGTTGCTGTTGTTGAGGCGTATGCTTTTGCTGGGGCGTATGCTTTTGCTGGGGCGTATGCGGCTTGGGCGGCGGCGTCTCGTTCAAGGGCGACGCGCCGGGCACCGCTCGACGGGGAGGTGTTTCGGCATGTTGGCTCGATCGTTGCCCGGTCGGCGTGTGCTCGTTCGGTCGCTGACGAGGGCTGCCATAGCTGCGCGGGCCCGCCTGCATGCCCCGCAAGCCGCGCTGCTCGGGGGTGCGTACTGGAGACGGCGAGGCGCCTGTAGGATCAGAGGGAAGCGGCCGCCGCTTGACGGGCGTGCTCTCGCGTGGACCGCCCACGGCCGGGCTCCCTCCGGACCTCGCACCCTGCGGCTTCCTCTCTGCCGGCGCCTTCTCCTCCTTCGGGCGCGTGTCGTAGTATGTGAGCTCGATGCGGATCTCGCCGGCGTACTTGCCCCGGCAGTTGAGGCCGTGCCAGGTGTCGCTCTGCCCGCCGCCCGGGACGATGACGGCCTCGAGATTCACCCACGTCTCGCCGATCAGCTCCGTCTTCTTGTCGTCGTTGAACACGGACACCTTCAGCTGGTGGTAGTCGGCCGAGTCGTGCACCGTGAAGCGCAGTTCCTGGTCCCTGCCTCGTGTTAGTGCGCGTTCTCGTGCGGCTGCTGTTCAGACGGGGCATACCAGCGAGGCGTCTGGCCGCCGCGGCGGTCCGTTGTTGTCTTCTTCGCTTCCTTGCCCAGTCGCGCCGCGCAGTACGGGTCCTGCTTGCCCATGGAGCGGCGGTTCGGGAGGTTCTTCGCGCGGTCCATGATGGCGACGAGCGTGCCAATTACAGGCCCGTCGACCGTCATGTCGGAGTAGATGCCGGCGGTATGCTGCGCGCCCAGCGCCCCAGGTTTTAGCAATTTTGTAGCTGCCATGTTGCTGCTCCCTCTGTCATCGGGCTCCTGCCGAGTTCAGATTTGAGCGTGTGCGGGCGGCGAGGGATTGCGAGCGTGCGGGTCGAGGCGGAGCCGCGCAAGCAGCTGCGATGAGCCTCGACGCGGTGCATGCGCTGCAATTGCGGCAGCACACGGCGACAATTCAGCGAAAGGAGGCGGGAGAGAGCGGCGATGCAAAAGGAACGACCGCCAACATGCAGCGCTGGCGACGATGCGGCTGGACTGCGGCGCTCTGCTCGGGGAGCTCGCGCTGTTTGTGTTGTGCGTTGGATGTGGCTGGTTCCCCGCCACCGGCAATAGGTGCGTCAGATAATCCGCCCCAGATCGCCTCTAGCGCCGGGCGTACCTTGCAGCGCCGAAACACAATCACACGCACGCCCTGCGAACGATGCGGCACGCGCCATGAGTCGACTCCGCAATTGGTGGCTGGCGATGCAGCACCGTGACCTCGACATCGATGACAGCTCGCGCTTGCAGCCCTCTTGCAGCCTGGCGACGCGTATAACCGTGCGATAGAAGGCCAATTCTTACTTTTCGACCACAAACGGTCCGGTTCGCCGCGTACAGAGGAGGTTATCGGCGGTGCGACAGGGGAATCAACGGGTGATGGGAGACAACTGCACTCCGGTACGCCATTCCACGTCGCCGCCATGACCTCCGACATGAGTTGGACGTGTCTTTCGATCAGGTCCCGGAAATGGCCCGTCTTCGCCATAGGAAGATACGGCTCACTGGGGTACCGCGGTCCCACCGTCGTACGACGTTACCTGTAAACATTCACGTCCAAGTTTGTATTGCTCGGACAATGAGCACGAAACAGCGTCGCTGGGGACCTATCGGCAAGAATTGATTCGTTTCTAGATATCAATCTTGATTACGCATCGACTACCTATCCGGTTTGGGTGCGGTGGTATCCAAGCGACCTCTTTGGCAAGGGGATGCATCCCCAACGTCTACCACGTATGCTGCGCGCCCCGCTGATCTATCAAAGAAACGTGCGAAGTATGTTATCCGCACTGGTGTGCAATGACTCCTCCAAGTTTCGTTGGTGCCATTTTGACCCAACGGCAGCTAGTCCAACATGCAATGGGTCGTTGGTTCAAGGAGTTCTCTCATGCTGTCGAATGCGGAAGGAACCATGTTCACGTCGGACCTTGGTTTCCTTTTCGTGGTGAGTGTTGATTCCATGACCTGATGAATTGGAAGACTTGATATACCTGAACACAGGGTATCGCTCCACAGGCTTTGCTGGTGCGGTCACGCCTTGCTCGAAAGGGCTCTCACCGAACCGGGTTACAGCAGCTGAATGGCTTCGGGCCGCCATCCACAACGCGATCAGCAGGAAACTCTACTGGTCAAAGCGGTCTAGATGGTTCAATCGCGTGGGAGATCGATACTCTTGAAAACGAAGGAGTCTTCGCTAAGGACTCCGTCAAGACTTGGGTAAACCATGTGTCGGACGTGACATCTTTGTCCGACATAATAGCTGCCGCTACATACACCTTAACACGCTCTTGTAGTAACATCAGCGTTGCAGTTCGTGGAGGTCGAGTGGATGCTACGGAAGCTGGACCTGTGGGGTTCGTACCTCAACCTCACAATGCTGTCAGCATCTTCCGAAGTCAGTTCGCAAGGATGGGACTGGATGAACAACGCATGGTTCAGTTCGTTGCCTGTGGCCACACTATTGGCAGCGTTCACCGTGCGAATCATCCAGAGAACACCGATGAAGATTTTGCAACTTTCGACGAGACTCCTTACTCTCTGGACAACGCTATAGCAGTGGAGCATGTAAAGGGCGCCACCAATGATTCTCTGACGGTCGGGAAATCTGTTGAAAATCGGAGAAATTACCATTTCAAAGTTTCCAGCCAACAGACAATAATGCCACTATCAAAGCTCTTGCGGCAGATCCAGACCTTTTTGCTAGCGCATGCAAGCCTACTTTTCAAAGGCGATTGATCTGGTCCCAGCCGGCGTTCAGCTTTCGGATCCCATTGATCCCTACGATGTCAAGCCCTATGCTTTGCAACTCGGCTTCTTGATAGTGGCTCGAAGGTCAGATTCACCTGCGACATCCGAGTGAGCAGCACCCAGAAACCCGTCTCCCAAGTGCAGCTGGCCTACACCGATCGAAACGGCGCAGTGGTGCAGCAGACCCCCGACTAGCACCACGACCAAGGGCACTGCTGCAGGATTCGATGATAATTTTGCCTTCTTTGGGTTTTCCACAGACCTTCCTGCAGACATCTCCATCTCGTCATTCAAGGTATTGGTCACATAGAACGACTCCACAGCAACCTTCGACAATAATGCTGCCGGCTTCCAAGTACAAGATGCCGTGATCTATCAAGGTCCACAGCGTTGCTTGGATCCTTCTGGGAAGCTGACTGTGATTGCTGTAGTCCGTAGCGCTCAAGGCGCTCCAAATGTGCAAGTCCCAGTCAAGGTACCACAGGCTAGTCCGAACCCTGTTCCGTCGATCTCGGCGACAGTGATACCTATGGTGACTCAATCCGCTGTCGGGCTATATCAGCTTTACTCGGCTGACCTGGCCTTCTCTCCTTCGATAGAGCACCCTCCGGTGTTTGCTGTGTTTGGTGACAGCTTTGCAGGTACTCGGAAAAACGTGAGCGGCCTGCCAACTAGTTGCACAACATTAGCAACTCCAACTCAAAGCCCCATTTCCTGACAACCGGCGAATACTACATCGACACAATCCTCTACAAGTAGTACTTCCTCTCTAGTCATCGCTTCCACACCTAGTCCATGGAGCGGATCCGTAACTTCATCAATATCCGCCCCAACATCGACTTACAATGCAGCGCCTACATCGGGCGCAAGCTCGAGCGAGAGACCAAATCCAGGCCCAGGACCCAGCACGCCTTCGTCTACCTCGGCCTCCTCATCACCGACAACGACCGCTGATTTCGCATTCGAAGGCTGCTACTCGGACGCTGCCAATGCGCGTGCGCTCTCGGCAAAAGTCACCTATAATCAAAACATGACCGTGGACAAGTGTGCTGCGTCCTGCTCACATTACCACAGTAACTGTATATCTGGGGACTTTTGACTTTGTTTTTAGAGGTCTTCTGTCGCTGCTTTTAGGGTTACTTATACCTAAAATACTAAGTTTAACTTTTATAATATTATTAGCTTTTATTAGCTAAGCTCCTGTACTATTTTATACTATTTTATTTTATTTTTCTTAGATTCTAAAATTTATAATAACTAAATAAGCCCTAAAATAGACCTATATATCGTCCCGAGCCACCACAGCCACACTATTTGTTCGATTAATATACAAAAAAAAAATATAGACCTATATTTATTTTATTAATATATTATTAATACTTTTTTTACTATATCTATATTACTAAAATATTATTTTATTTATAGTTAAAAAAAACCTAACCCGCTTATTTATTTACCCTTTATAAATTTATTATTTTTACTTATACTTTATTAAACTATATAGCTCCTTCTTTTTACTTTTATTTAATATAGGCTTTTATTATATTTAGTAGCCCGTTCTATATAGTCTATTATTAGTTTATTTTATTAATTTATAATTAATATTATTTTAGTAATTATTAAGCGCCTCTCTATTTTTCTCCTAGCCTACTAGTATATATATAACTATTTATAATTAGGGAAGCGTATAGATATATACCTACTTAACGGCGTAAATTAACTAAATTAAAATATTAGACTATTTAACGATAGAAACTATAAATTAAATTTAAATTTTTAGTTAAATATTATTAAAAACTCCGCAAAGACCTTTAAAGAATAAAAATAATAAAAAATAATTATTTACTATTAATAATAAATAATATAAATAAAATCTTAGATAGATAGATAAGGTAAAAAATTTTATATTTTAGGTTATAGCTTATAATATTAAGTCTCTTTAGATACTACTAAAATATTATTATAAACCTAATTTTACTAATTAAAAGAGTTTTAAAATAAAATATTTTTTTTTTTTAGTAGAATTTAGATAACTTTTATTTTTAAAAGAGAATAAATATTTATTAAAAATTTAAATACTAGCGGCAGCGTTATTAAAAATACACTAGTTAAAATTAGCTAGATATATAGAGAGAAGAGATTAATAATATATAATTAACTATTTTAAATATTTAAGGACTTACTAACTATTATAATATATTAATAGGCGTTTAATAGAGAAGTATAATCTTAATATATCTATAAATAAAAATTTTATTTTTTTATTTTTTATTATTACTAGATTTAAGATATCTTAATATTTCTAAACGCGTAATAAATATTCTAATTTATATTTTTAATACTTATTTATTACCCCTGGATCGTCGTCTAGGCGTACTTATTACTTTTCGATTAATACTTATTTATATATATATTTATATATTAATCGAATAAATAGTGTGGCTATAGTGGTCCGGGGCGACCAAAAGGGGTTTTAAAAAAGGAGGAGTATATATATACCTTTATTTATATATATATATATAGTATCTCGACTTGGGGCACTAGTCTATAAAAAAAGAAATATAAAAGTAGTAAATAAATACGCTTTTAAAAATTATAAGGATTGTAATATATATAAAAATAACAGCGATAATAATAGTAGTAGTAATAAAAATAAAAATAAAAATAATAATAATAGTGCCGCTTTTAATAGTAATAGAAAATCTCTAAATCTAAATAAAGTTATTAAGGTATTATACTATAAATATATTACGCTTATTTTTTTTTAAATTTAAAGGGTAAGAGAGATTTATTTACTATAGAAATAGACTTATAATTTATAAAAGAATATAAGTAGAATTCTAAATAATAACTACTATATAGGCGAATCCTCTCTATAGCTACTAATAAGAAAGTAAAAAAATTTATTGTCTTTATAAGGTTAATTATCTTATTTTTAATCTAGTAATATATATAATTATTTTTAAAATTCTTAATAATGCCTTTTAGCTAGAATTTATATTTATAAAATAAATATTTTAATTTCGGGTTAATGTAGTACGAGAAAGTATACGCCTAAAATAAAAAAAATTATAAAAAAAAAACCTAATATTTTAGTAAATAGTCTTTACTCTAGATAGGATTTAAATTTTAGATAAAAAACTTATATACTATTATATTTTCTTTTACTATATTTAGTAATTAGATTTTATAGTTAGTATAATAAAAATTTTTAATTTTTATAATATCTAGTATAGATTTAGCAGAGTAGTTAATATTATTATAACTTAAGTCTATCTATAATAGGTAATAGGTTATTATAATACTAAGATTTTTTAAGCTTATATTAATAAGTATATTTAATATAATATATAGACTACTGTTCTTAGGCGTCCTTCTATAAACGCTCTCTTTAAATTTATAATTTATATAAGTTATAATATTAATCTGCGGACTTTTACTTAGCTTATTAATTTAGAGATTAATCTACTTAAAATATACTTACTAATTATAAAGCTTTAAAAACGCCGTAATAGTTTTTTTTAAAAAAGTATAATAAATATATAAAACTCTTAACAGAGTAAAAGTAGTTAAAAGTAAAATTTATAACTTATATAAGTAAGTTAATTTAGTCTTAGAATATACTAAAAAAAAAAAAAAAAGAAGCTACTTAAATTATAGGCTAAGTTTTTTAATATAATTAAGATTTAGAATATAAAAAGATAACTCAAGCTATTTACTCCTAATCTAAATAAAGTAGAGTAAAAACTAAAATTAGTTAAATATAGCTTAAAATAAAAACGTCCTACCTAACTACTATATAAATATTTTTTATATTTTACACTATAAAGAAAGCTTAAATATTATATTAATATAATTAAAACTTTAATTAATCTTTATTATATTTTAAATATATACTCTTTCTTTTTTAAAACTCCTTTTAGTCGCCTATACAGCCATCACAGCCACACCCTTTTAATTAATTAATATATAAATATATTATATTTTAAATACTCTAGTAAAATATAAGCTAGTATAGAATTATAATTAAAGTATACTACTTTTTTAATCTAGCCTTATCTAACTTTTTCGACACATTAAGTATAAAGGCATACATATACTCCTCCTTTTTTAAAACCCCTTTTAGTCGCCTACACAGCCACTATAGCTACACTTTTTATTCAATTAATATATAAATATAAAGTATACTACTAATACTAAATTTTATAGTAGAACCTATATTATAGCCTACTATTAAGCTAGAATTAGCTCCTGTTATAGTTATAAATAAATAATATATTTTTTATATTTATAAAATAGAATAATTTCGAAACTTCTACTAATTTTAGAAAGTAAAGAAACACGTTAAAAAAGAGTATTTTAGGTAGTTTAAATTAGATAACTTAATTTTTTATTTAGATAAGTATTATAGGCAATCAGGTATAGTACTTTTTAGTTATTTATATTTTATAAACTATATAGCTATAGTATATAAAGTTTTACTTTTAGTATATTTTTTATAATAATTATATTATATCTTTAATATTAAATTTTAGAGTATAGATTTTACTATTTATTATTTTTATAAAAAATAGAGTTACTATAGGCAGTATAGTATAATTTACTATTAGTAATAATATATTAGGTAGGTAGATATTAAAATAAATTACTAATCTTACTAGAGCAATTTATAAGGTTATAATATATATTTTAGGCTACATAATTTTTAGCTTAAGTAACTTACGTTAAGGCCTTTAGGTTAATAATTTTAAAATTTATTATTTATATATTAAAGCTGCTGCAGCAAATTATTTAGTATTATAATATAATTTTTTATATTTTTTATATATAGAGTAGTTAATTTAAATAGATTTACTAGCAATACGGAACGTATAAATTATATAACTATAGTTATATAATTATATAATCTATACTAGCGTACAGAACCCCTATTTAGTTATTATATAAATAGTAAAAAGGATAAAGAGAATATAATTAAGGTATAACTATTATTATTTATTATTTTATACTATTTCTTATTTACTATAATATTACAGACAACTATTACTCCGTATAAGTAAAGTATAGTTATCTTAATACTAATTAGTAGTTAGTTAATTAATTTATTTAACTATTTTATTACTAGTAGTTAATTAGATTTTTTTATCTACTATATAAGTAGATTAATTAAATCGTTTAACTATTCTATCGCTACTAGTTAATTAGATTTTTTTATCTACTATAAATTAGTAAGAGCGTATAAAAAAATTAAAGTATTATTAAACCTATACTATATAAAAATACTTTTATATATTACGCAACTCTTCTCTATATCTATAAATAGAAAGGAGTATATTAAATTATATATTTTATTAAACCCTTATCTGTATAAAAAATAAAAATAACTCTCTTTAAAACTAAATTATTTTATATAAACGCGCTAGCACCGTAAGCTAAAACTATATAATTAATTATATATTATATAAACTAGATAATATAATAGCACTAAAAAAAAATTTTTATAAAAAAAAATAAAAAGCGTATAATAGAAACAGATCTAAATTTATTATAAAAAAAATATATTTAAAAATATAATATCTCTATATAAGTACTTAAAGACTAGACTAAGTTATAATAGTAAATAAAAAATCTAGATATTTAAAATAAACTATCTATTAAACAACTTAATATATATAGTAATAGATAATAGGAAAGAATAATCCTATAAATACTTTTATAAAGGATAAACTAAATAGTTCTCTTATATAATTAAACCTATATAAGAGTCTTAATAAAATATCCTATACGTTTTTTATATTTTAAATTAGATATTCTCTATCGCATAAATTACTTTTTAGTATTTTTTTTTTATATATTATATTCTTTTACTTTATCGCACGAAGGTTAAAAGGAAAATTTTTAAAATATTATACCTAAAGAAAATAAAAAAAAAATAAAAAAAAACTTTTTACTTTTTTTATATATCCCTAATCCTCCTCTATAGTAATAAAGGAAAAATAAAAGAAAAATATAAAAAAAATAAAAAAAATTTAAATATAATACTTATACTAGACTCCGCGTAACTACTATATATAAAATCTATATATATTACTTTAGAATACTACTAAGGTATAATACTTTATAAAAAGTAAAAGTCTAGTATTACTACTATACTTTTATATATATAATTATATTATTAATATTTTACGCGACTGCACTAGGAGTGTATAAAAATAACCCTTATAGTAAATAATTTTTATAGTAAAAAGAGTTAAGTTAGTATTATTAGACAGGATAATATTTATATTATATAAAAGTAACTAGTATACTATATATTTATTATTCTATAAAATATTACTGTACAGAAAGAATTATATAGAGATATATATATATATTAATATAAAAAGCTAATAAAAATACCCTATTAATAGCTATTTTAGTAAAAATAGTAATCTAGATTTATCTATTAAATATAAAAGCCTATATAAGGGTAAAGCTAGATATAACTATAATTTATTATAGTTACTATAGCTACTACTATCTATATAAAAATAAAGCTATTTTAGAAGTTCTATTAGAGGTTAACTTTATATAAAAAAAGATAGCTAGGAAATTAAAAAAGAAAAAAATAATATCTAAAACTACGTATAGAGATAATAATAGATAAAGTTAAAAAAAAAAGATATTATAAAAAAAAATAATTTTTTTTTATATATTATTATTCTGTATACCCTTACACCGGCCCTTTTTAACTATTATATAATAATTCCTTACTTCTATTTACTATAATCTTATTCTTTACTTTTTATATAATATATAAAATTATTAACTCCTTACTTTAGTTTACTATAATTTTAATTAATAAGTAACAGTATACTATATAATTTTACTCTTTATTATTATATAACGTGTAAATAACAGACTATAATTTAGTTATATAAGAATATATTAAGATAAAGGAATACTTATATAAAAAAAAGAACTAATTATTTATATATAGAAAAAGATATAGAAAGATAAAATATTTATATAGTATTATTATAAAAAGAAGAGTTACTAGTATATATAAAGTAGTTAACTTAAATAGATTTACTAGTAATATAGAACGTACAGATTATATAGTTAAAATTATATAATTATATAATCTATACTAGCGTGCAGAACCCCTATCTGGCTATTATATAAATAGTAAAAAGAATAAAAAAAATATAATTAAAGTATAACTATTATTATTTATTATTTTATACTATTTTTTATTTACTATAATATTACAGACGACTATTACTCTGTATAAGTAGAGTATAGTTATTCTAATATTTTTATTAAAACTAAAAGTATTATAATAATACCTAAGAATCTAGAAGTTTTTCTTATTACCTAATATAATATATATAATTTTTTATTTTTTATATCTAGTACTCTTTATGCGTTAAGGAAGGTAAATAATATATTTTTTAATAATAAAATAAGTGTCCCGTGAATCCCGTCTACTAAATATAAAATATTAAATAATAGTATTATTATTTATTTAAATTATATCCGGGGGAACAACTATTTTTAGCCTATACCTTTTTTAGACTAATGTCTCAACGCTATACTTTACCTTTTTTTATATAATTTATTTAAATAGATAGAGGGTGTCTCTTTTTAAGTATTTTTTATAAAGTTAAAAAAATACTACTTAAATATCGCTTCTATTATATTTATATAATAATTTTAATAAAAAACTATAGTTAAGTTAATTATAGTAAAATAATAGTAATAAGACTAATTTAACTAATTAAAAAATTATTATAAAAGAAACTATTAAAATATAGTTATTAATAAAACCGGCTTTACCTTAAATATCGCTATAATATAATTCTATTTTACCTATAAGTAAAAGTCTTATTACCCTACTTTATATAATTAGTTAAACCTAATTAATTTAAGCACGTAATTTACTATAGTATAAGAAGGTATTTTATAATAAATATTATAACTATATATTTAGAATCTGTAAATCTATACTAAAGATATATATATATATATATTTATAATAAGAAGTATATCTATCTATAATCTATTTAGAAAAATATTATTTAAAATATATATATATACTTTTTCAATATACTAAGACTTTTATAATAGGTAAAGGTAAAGTATACTTAAAAATACCCTATAAAAAGGCTAAATATTAGTAAATACGTTATATAAAGTTATTAAAATAGATTAAAAAAGAATAGTTAATAAAGACAGAATTAATTATAGTCTTAAAAATAATTTTAAATTATAACTCGTAAAAAATTAGAGAAATAATAAATTAATAGATATAGTATTATATCTTAATTTAATTATATTACTAATATCTAAATATAGTAATAGGACCTTAAATATATTTAAAAATAGTAATAGGACTATAGATACTATATTTTTATATAGTTACCTAAAACGGTTTTCTACTAGCCTTTTAAAAAAGAAATTATATATTCTCTCTACACTAAAAGAGACTAAAAGTATAATTTAGAGTAAAAGCCTTTAGTATAAGAATAATTTTTTCTATTTTTATAATTTATAGTACGTAAACATTTTTAAGTTATTTATTTAAAAAGAATAAGTATTATAATTATAGTTATCTTTTATAAAATAAAAAAACTTATTGTAAACTTTTCCTATTTAGTTAAAGAAACTCGCTAGATATATATAGAGATTTAAAAACATTTAATATAATTTTTTATAGAAACTTAATCTTTTTTTTTTAATTATATTTATACTCTTTCTATAGGCGTTAGAAAAGAAGTTCTTTATAGTATTTAACCTTTTTATTTATATTCCTTAAGTAAAGTATTATATAATAGCTTTTAGGTTCCTTTAGCTTATCTAGAATGTAAAAATTTTTAAAATTAATACTAATAAAAAATAGATTAGCGTCTAGTTCTTTTATTAGTTTAATAAGCTACTAATTTATTTTAAAAATTATATAGTATAAAGCTCTAGGTAGTTTATTATTTTTTTTATAGCTTAAAACTAAAATCTAGAGTTATATTAGCGGCTAAAACTAGTAAAGTATATTAAAATACCTAGTTAATAAATTGTTATAGTAGTTTAGATAGTGTAGATATATTATATATTATTTTTTATATTTCTAAGTTACTATTCTTTTTAAAGGCACTTTAAGGAGTCTTAAATTAAGGAACCTATACTATAAATATTTAGTGCCTAAAAATAGTTTATTAGAAAATAGATAATTAAATTTTTAAATAGGCCTTTAGTTAGTCTAATTTAGTAACTATACTAGACTATTTTAGGTATTTTTATATTAGCTTACCTTAGTAAAAAGATTACTTATTAGTTACTATTATAATAGTATATAGGTTTAGCTTTTAAATTTTATACGCTGTTAACTTTCTTCTACTAGTACTTTAATATATATTATACTTACTTTAGACTAGCTCTAATAAATATCTTATATACTCTATAAATATTTCTTTTTACGTACTAAAATACTATTAGTATGTAAACTACTATATAATACAATTAAGGATAGATTTATATTTTAGTCTAATAGTTAATTTTTAATAAATACCTTCTATGCTAAGATAAATAAGGGAAATTTTAACTTTAAGTAGCTTAATTCCTATATATATATTAATATTAGCTATAGTTTTAATATAAGTTATATACTATAGCTATTTATAAATAGCTAAGGTCTATTTTTACCTAAAAATTATATTTATATTATTACCTTTACGCTTATTTTATAAAAAATAGTTCCTAGTAAATACTAAAATAGATTATATAGTAGTATAGAGATCTATAATATTCTATTAATAGTAAACCCTTTTAGTCCTTACTATACGGCTATTGTTAAAAAAAGTTAGTAAGTATAAAAATACTTTATTTTAATCTTTTCTAAAGCTATTTTTTACTAATTAAAAATTCGCTCTTCTACTATTTTTATTTTTTTAATAATTATTATTTTTATTTTTATAATACCTACCGTGTCTATAGATCTAGACCTAATTATAGCCTTTAGCTTAATAGCTAGTTAAGACCCTAATAGAAGTAGTAACTATACTAGTACTAATAATATTTTAATCCTATACTTTTATCTACCTAACTATAAAAATTTTATTAAGAAAGTAAACTTAGCTGTTATTTTAGGAAATTTTTTAAAAACTTTAGATATATTTAACGTTAATCCTCCTACTTAATTAAATAAAAATAAATTTAACTATACTATAATAAGTCTAATTATCTTATAGAGCTTTAATAGTATATATAGTATAGACTACTATATAGCCTCTACCCTAACTATCCTTAATTAATAAAAGTAATATACTAATTTATTAAAATAAAATTTATATTATAGTAGTTAGCTTACTGTATATACTTATTATATAAAGAGGTTATTTATTTAATTAAAGCGTATAGATAAGTTATAGTAAAATTAAAAAAAAAATTTATTTTAGTATTTAATATAAATTAAATAAGTTTAATAGCACTTATGCTACGTTAGTATATTTTAATTTATAATAATATTAAATACTAAGCTTACGGATATAGCGTTATTAATAAAAAAAATAGATTATAATATAATATACTAGTATCTTTTAAACTAATAAAATATACTACTTAACTTCTTTATAAAACCTATCCCTTACTAATATTAAATATTTTATTTTAGGTAAAACTCTAAGTACTAAAACTAGTCTTAAGTATTAGTATTAATACTAATAGCCTAAAACAGGTCTTAATAAGACTAGCGCTTTTATTTTACTATAAGTATTAAAGGGCTAACGTTAAATTATTTTAGTATTAAAATACCTATTAGGTATTAAAAATTATTTATACTAAAATATACGTTTCTAAAGTAATTCTAAAATAGTTTATATTAGAACTTATCTATTTATTTTTTACTATTTTCTTTATATAATTATCTTATATAGGCTTTATTACCTTAAATTTTAGTCTATAGCTTTTAGTTTATTATTTTTTTTTATATTTTTTTATATTTCTATATAATTTTATGTACTAAATAGCTACTCTATTAAGTCTATTTTACTTTCTAAGCTTACCTACCCCTTATATATATTTTATTTCTATAGTAATAGTTAGGATCGAATTATTATATACTAAAAAGTTATAAGAGTTTATATATAACTAACTATTTTTTACTACTTAGATAAAATCTACTAGTGTCTTTATAATTAAAAATAAATAAATTTTAGCTTTAGAGTATTAGCGCGTTTTATAATTAAAAGTAAAAAATATCTACTATACTCTCTAAGTTTAGAGGCTAAAAAGGATATATAGTAAATATATAGCTATAATATTTTTTATTATAGTATAATAAAATATAGATATTAATACTATAGTTACTATATAACTTATTATCTTTACTTAAAAAGCTTTTCTTTTATTTTTAAAACTTATTATTAGTTACCCGTCCTAAGCTTTTTTATATTTAGTATAATATAGTAGTAATACTAATATCTTAATATTATTATTAATAAACTAGTATATATTTATATATAATAGAAATAATAATTAGTTAAAGTAAGCCTTAGTTTACTTTTAGATTATAAAATATAAAATTTAATATCTTATATATAGTTTTTTACTTTTATAAAATTTCTAATCCTAGTCTTCTCTAAAAATAAAATTATAGTTATACTTTTAAAATCTAACTATACTTATATATAATTTTACTTTTAGTATAACGGTTAATATTATTTATTTTATATTTATTAGTTAAAACGCGTAGTCTTTATAGTATTAATAATAAATTTTTATTAAATAAAATAAAACTATAGCTGAACTTTATTAATTTAAATCTTTTAATATCTAAATTAAAATAATTAGTAAAAGAACTTTTTTATAAAAATTTATTTTAATTTAATATTATTATATTTTAATTATACTAATACTGTTTATATTATTACTAGAGATATTTAAAATTATATACTAAAATAAAAAGTAATTTTTTATTTTTTATTATTTAGCTTAGAGTATCCTAACTAAATTTTTAGGTAATTTTTTTTATATTTAGGTTTACTTTTTTACTTAGTCTTTAAATTATTTACTACATAAGTAAAATTAGTTATTAATTTAATTTATAACTTAGAGGTTATTTTAGAAGTAACTAAAAACTTAATATTATTTTTTTCTAATTTTAAAATAAAAAGTATAGTATTTATCCCGTCTATTATAATATTTTTAAAATATATTTATAAGTTTAATTTATAAAAGTTTATATATTTGTATATTAATCGAACAAATAGTGTGGCTGTGGTGGCTCGGGGCGACCAAAAGGGGTTTCAAAAAGGAGGAGTATGTGCATGCCTTTATAAAATATAAAAGTTTATATTATATATCTATATACCTCTTTTATACTTTTTTATATACTTTTTTATTTATTACTTTACCTCTTCTATTACTAATAGCTTAAAAGGATTAACTAAAAAATTGCGTTTAGTTCTTTAAGCCCGTATATTATAAATTTTAAAATTTATATAGACTTTTTAGATAACTAACTATTAATTAAAATAAAAAATAGCAGAATTAGCTATATTTATTACTAATATATTAGTATTATTTAGTAAAATATAAATTTACTTACCTAACTCTATTTAATATTATTTTATCTCTAAGTTATAGGTTTTATAACTTCTTTTAAGTTAATCTAAATAGTTTATTTATAATTTTTTTTTTATATAGTACTTATACCTTTTAAAGGCTTAGATTTTTTTTATATTACATCTTTTTATTAGACTTTAATAGGCTAGCGGGTATTTTTCTATTAAATTATATTTTTATAGGAGATTCTAGCCCTTTACTTACTTATATCTTTTAAATATTATTTACGTTAAATAGGTCTTACTTAGTTTATTTATATATATTTTTTTTTAATTTACTACTAACTTTTTTATTTTACTAACTAAAATCTCTCCTTTTTAGCTTATCTATTTTACTTAGCGTTTTTTTATTTTTTTTATTTTTTTTACTCTTTAAGCTAGCTTTTACTACTTAAATATTATTTCTTTTAGTTTTTTTTGTTACTAATTAGAAAAGCTATTATAATTTAGTGTACCTCTATTTAAATAATTAAACTAACTATTTTTTTTGGTTTATCTCTATTTAGATAATTAAGCTAACTATTTATTTTTAGTCTACCTTTATTTAGATACTTAAGTTAACTATCCTTTTTTAGTCTACCTCTATTTAGATAACTAAGCTCGCTATTCTTTTTTAGTCTATTTTTATTTAGATAGCTAAGCTAGCTATTTTTTCTTAGTTTACCTCTATTTAGATAACTAAATTAATTATTCTTTTTTAGTTTATCTCTATATAGATAGCTAAGCTATTTTTTTTTTTAGCCTACCTTTGTTTAGATAGCTAAACTAGCTATTTTTTTTTAGTTTACCTTTATTTAAATAGCAAAGCCTATCTCTAGTTAAATAACTAAACTAATTATTTTTCTTTAGCCTATCGCTATTTAGCTAGCTAAGCTAAATATTTATTTTTAGTTTACTTCTATTTAGATAACTAAGCTAGCTATTTTTCTGTAGCCTACCTTTATTTAGATAACTAAGCTATATATTCTTCTTTAGTCTGTCTTTATTTAGCTAGCTAAACTAATTATTTTTCCTCAGCCTGCGTTTATTTAGATAGCGAAGCTAAATATTCTTCTTTAGTTTAATTTTTTTTCTTTTCTACTTAGCTTATTTTTCTCTTTCTCTTTTCTACTCTATTAGCTAAGTAAACTACTACTACTTAGTAAATTTTTATATTTTTTTTTTAGTTTCTATATTAACTATTTCCTTTTTAAAAGTTTATATTTATTTATAAATTATATTATAATTAATAATACAGTTCCGATGACCTAAAAAAGTAAAATATATAAATTTATAAATAAAGAAAAACGTTATATTAAAATTCTATTACTTATTAATACTATATAACTTATTTAAAAATAGTAATAACTTATTATATTTATAGTTCTTTAGTATTAAAACCCTATATCTTTTAAATAGCTTTTTATTATTATTAATTTTATATATATTTCTTATCTCCTCTTTTATTAGTACCTTAGCTAAAAAAAAATATTTAATTATTTACTTTACGTAATTCTTAAAGGCGATAGTATTATACTAAAAATAATATAATCTCTAAACCTTTAGTAGAGTTTTATAAATAATTTACCTATTAGTAAATCCTTAAATTAAAATAAAAATAAGTATAAATTTTAATTCTAATTAATATACGTAAGTAGTAATTTTATATAAAATTATTTTACTAGACTTTTACTCTAATTTCGCTTTAGAGTAGAGTAGAGTAATAATTTATATTTATTAAAGTATAAAATCTTCTCTATCTAATATATCTTTTAGCCTAAGTATAAATCTAGACTTAGATTTTTAAACTATATATTAGTTTACTCTTTAATTCCTATCCCTAAATACTCTTAAAAGAGTAAAAAATATAGAATTCTTTAGTAATAATTTTATAAATAATTTTACGTATTTAACTAGTCCTTAAAAGTAGTTTATATTCTTAAAGTAACTATAAAAAAAAGGAATTAAGCGATTTAAAAAAAATAAATAATATTTTTATTTATATATCTTTTTATTTTTACTTATTAAAAGTACTAAAAATTTTATTACTACGTAATTAGCTATATAATTATTTCCTATTAGCCTTATATACGTCTAGGGTAGTAAGTTTTAAAACTCTATATTAGCTCTATTTAGCTTTTACCTTGCTTATATATTAGGAAGAATATAATTTTAAACTTTTTTAATATACTTAAAGTAGTATAAATTCTCTTATTAAGTATAATTAGTAATTAGAAGCGCCTAATAAAAATCTTTACCTTATAATATTTCGTAGTAAAAATTTTATATAATATACTTTATTATATACCCTATTTTAATACTAGAATATTTAACTAAAAATTAAATATATATATAAACTCTCTATAATAGAAAATCTATTTTAAGTTTTTTACTTTCTATTTAGATATTATATATAAACAAGTCTATTACTAGTTTTTAAAATATAAATTTCTAAATATTTAGTATTTTTAGATTTTATAGTATATTTTACTATTATCTAGCTATTTTTTAAAGAAATACTTTTTAATAAGCGTAGTTTTTAGGATATTATTAAGATCTAACTAAAAGTATAAAAATCTATTTTTATATAAAAAAGGGTTTTTACTTATAAAATATAAATTTATAACCTAGCGGCTACCTAAATAGATATATACGGCTATCTTAATTTAGTATTATTTATAAAAATATTCTAATTAGAAACCGGCTAGAAAATCTAGCTTTAGGTAGTTATATAGATCTAGTAATTACTTAGTAAATATTTCTATAACTATAATAATATTCTTAAGCTAATACTAATTAATAATAGCAGAAATACGACTTTAAAATTATAAAATATTTTATTAATTTTTTACTTTTAATAATGCTGTAAGTTTTTTAATATACTTATTATTTATATTTTCTATATTTTTAAGGTTATATAAGAAATATAATACCTTAATTTTTACTTAAATAGTATTTTTAAGCTTTAAGATCCTTTTTACTATAATACTTTACTTTTATTTAATAGATTATACTCGGCGTATACTAAGGTAATAGTTATAGATATATAATAGTAGTATAAAAGTAAATAGTATTATCTTTTTTTTATAGTTCATAATACTAAATCTATTACTATAGTAATATATTTAACTATTTTAAAAACTAATTATAGACCTAGCTATATATATTACTTTTCTCTTAGAAAAATATAAAAAAATATATTTATTTATATATATTTTTCTTCTAACTAAAAATAAATATAAATCTAGTCTTTTGTTATACGCTATATAAAATAGGTTTTTTATAAAATAAACGTTATACTTAAATTAATGTTAATATACTAGATAGACTTAAGTAATAAATCGTAAATATAAATAGTATTAATAGTAAAAATATAACCTTAAATTATAATAAAATAAATATTTTAGAAAGGAAAAAATTTAATACTCTAAATAAAACTACTACGGATCCTAAAATAGGCTTAAAGGGCCTTATACTTATTAAAGCTACTAAATTTAACATTAAAGTATATAAATATATAAAAATAAAATCTAAATTTCTTTAAAAAGACTATAAGAAATATTAGAATCTCTAGCTTAGTATTGAAGACTGGATTACTATAGCTAAATATAGAGAGGCCTAATTTAATATTATTATAGTAAAAAGTCGACTAAATAACCTACTATTAAAACTTATTTTAATAAAAAGATTTAAAGGACTAAGTTTAGAGAAAAATATTTATAAATTATATTAGATATAGTACGCTAATATTATATTTATTTTAAAAGTATTTAAGTTTAAGTAAATATTTTATATTATCTTTAAATATATAACTTATTTTATTTTTTATATTACTAGTAATCTACGTTTTAATAAAATTTAACTAGCTATAATACTTAGATAGGTATTACCTAAAAGTAATTTTTTAAACTAAGTTACTAATTAACCGCGGTAGATACTTACTAGATTTACCTATATTATAAAAAAAGGGTTTAAATATAGTTTACTTACTTATTTAAATATTTTTATTTATCTATATAAAGACGTAAAAATTAGTTAATAAATATTTAGTAATTTAGATCTCTATACTAATATAATATATAGCGGGTTTAAAAAATTATTATATTTCTATATCTAATAGCGATTTATAGTATATAGAAGTACTAAGCTCTATTATTATAAAACTAATAAATAAATATATTAAAGAGAATAAAGCTATTAGTATTAATAATTTATATTATTAGCCTCTTAGTTTTAATACTATAAGCTTTTTTTTAAAACTACTTTTACTACTTTAATATTTAAATTAATTAAGGTAAGTTAGAGATTAACTTTTTATACTATAGTTTAATATTCTCTAGTATCCGTATCCGTTAATACAGCTTCTATAGTAAAAAAATATACTTATAAAAATAGTATTTTTTACTACCGTTAAAACGCGTATAGGTTATAAATATTTACTAAACTAAATTAATTTTCCTAAATATTTTCTATTTCGTAAATATATTTTAAAACTAATATATTTATATATTAATCGAATAAATAGTGTGGCTGTAGTGGCTCAGGACGACTAAAAGGGATTTTAAAAAAGGAGGAGTATGTGTATACCTTTATTGTTTTTAAAACTAAATTAGCTCTTTTAGTAGTTACTATTATTATAGTATACTACTCTATTTAGGATTACAGAATAAGCGTATGTTTAGATTAAATATATTTATTATAATTTTAGATTAAAAAGATTATAAATATAAAACCGTCTTTTACTTCTTTTACTATATATTTATATTTAGCCTTAACCTATTAGACTAATACTATTATTATAGTAACTTTTATTACATATTATTAATTATTATACTAAATTAATTTTATATATAAACTCTAATATACGTATAACTAATATTAGTAATATTACCTAAGTTTTATTTTAGGTATCTTATAGACTAGTTTTAAAATTTTTATTATATTTTTAATTTTAGTCTCCTGCTTCGTCCGGTTCTAACATCTTTTTATAATAATATTTACCTATTTTTTATATACAAATTAGATCTATACTATACTCTTCTATAGTTTTACCTATATATTTTTTTATATTCTTTTTAATAATTATTTATACTACTATAGAAATTACGTAACTATATACTATTACTATAGGTAGTATATTACTTATTTTAATATTTATTCACGTCCGTTCTTATATAAAAGTACTTTTAAGGGCCGTTTCCCTTATAGTATTTAAATACCTTACTTACCTATAGATAATCTACTATTATTAATACTTTAGTTTCTAAAATTAAGCTAATATTATTTTTTAGTTATTTTATATTATAGTAAATACGTTTTATAAAACTTTAGAGTTTTAAATATTTTAAAGACTAGATTATAAGCTATAAATCTTTTTTTAATTAATATAGTTCTAAATTTTACTAGGTCTTACTTAAGCTTTTTTATAAATATTCTTAGAGTTTCTTTCTATATTTATTAATAAATTTATTACTTTAGCGGGATTATATTAGTTTTATTTTTACTATTTTATATTCTTACTATAATAAAAAGCTAAAATTCTTTTCTGTTATTAAGTAGTAGAAAATCTATAAGGCCTTATTTTAAGTTATTTTTTTATATTAAATTTTATTACTAGGTTATAATCGTGTCTAATATTATATAAAGAGGGTATTTATAATTACTTTTTTTTTTTACTTTCTAACCCTTTCCTCTATAGCTTTTTATATAAAATATTAATCTATATTTACTAAGCGTTAGTAATTATTTTTACGTATTTTATTTAGTAATACTTAGAATTAAAACTGCTTATTTTACAAATTTATACTTCTATTTTAATAGTAGTATTTTTTTTAATACTCCTTTTTTAAAAGTTTTTTATATATTAATTTTAAGTCTATATTATTAACTATAAAGGTACTATTAGAATTAAATTAACTTTATCTTAACTACTTAAAGTTAAAGTAAAATAGTATATTAATCTCTAGATTCTATTATTAGGCTTTTAGTTTATATTTTAAAGTTATCCCTTTACTATTATGTCTTAGTTAAATAGAGAGTAAAATTTTTTAAATTTTTTTATTAAATTTTGTAAAGGTATAACCTAGACATTATTAAATTATTATATACCTAGTATTAATAGTTTAAAGCCTTATCTTAACGGCGAGCTTCCCTATTTAGCTCTATTTAGCGAGCCGTATAGAATTAGTATACTAGTAGGCGATTATAAAACTATTTTTATAGTAGTAAATAGTTCTAGTATAGTTACAGGGGGGTAATATTCGGAAAAGCGTAATCCAAAAAGTTACCTTTTTTAAAATAATATAATTATTTAGTTATAAGGCCTAAAAATACAAAAAAAATACAATATTAAAGGGAAAGACTAGCTAACTCTATTTACTTAGTCAGGGACTGCTTACTAAAGGGTTTAGAAATAAAAAAAAATTAGTAAATATAGAAAATTTTTAGAGTTATAATTTAAACTATAATAACTTTTTATTTAATGTGTAAAATTTGCTTATTTTTATATATATTATAATAGTACTTATAATATATAAGTATATAAAAATTTTTATATATTTATATATTATTTATATAATTATATATAAAAGTTACTTTTTTAAATTTCTAATAATAAACTAGTAATAATAAATTACTAGTATTTAGTATAGTAGCTTTTAGTTTCTATAACTGCCTTATAATAGTTAGGGAGTGATAAAATATAATTATTAATAACTTTTTAAGGTATTTTAAACTACTCCTTATTAGTAGCTCTTTTAAAAGCCTTTATACTTTATAAACTAGATCCTACCCCTAAATTAGTCTTTTTATTTTTAATTAGTCCTAATTTTAATATATCTTATATATTTTCTATAGGGGCTAAATCAGGACTATAGGCTAGGTAAGGAAATAGAGTAATTTTATTATTTTTAAACTAGTTTAAAACCTCTATTATTTTATAAATAGGGACGTTGTCTTGTTGAAAGCTATAGCCTAAATTAATATTAATATAAAGATTATAATTATAATATAATATAATATATATATATATATATATATATATATATATTATATTATATTAATAAATAAAGGGGTAAAAAAACTTTATAAAACTTACCCCTTTTTATAACTGGTTTAACTTCAGGTATAAGGACTTTATTTATATAGTCCTTACTAGTATAAGAAGTAAAAAAATTAGATATTTTAATAAATACTAAATTACTTTTACCTCCTACCTAAATTACACCCTAAATATATAGGGTAAGATCGTGGCCTATAAAATAATTAAAATAATTAATATTAAAAAACTAAAACTATAGCCTAAAAATAGATAAAAAGTTATATATTTTAATATTTTAAAAAATTAAAATAACTTACTTTATGATTAGCTAACAGCTAGTTCTCTTCTAACTTTATTATTACCCCTTTTTCTATAATACTTTTTTCTAGCCCTACCCTTTTGTATTGCTAACTTATTAGAAAATATTATTTTTTTTAGTTTTATATTTTTAATATTTTTTAATTATTCTTTAGCGTATTTTACTCTTTTTTTAGCATTTTCTTTATTAATTATTAGTTTTTTTTTACTTATATTAATTATAAAACCCTCCTTTTTTAAAACTTTTTATAATTGCCTTTTTGTAACGTCTAGATTATTATCTAGTAATAAACATTTATTATCTTTTTTAGGACTTCTAGTTAAGTCTCTATTAATAACTCTTTTATTTTTTTTAGTTAACTTTTTTATACCCCCTGTATAAACCTTTTTTATATTATTATTATTTTTATTATTTTTATTATTTTTATCTTTAATACGCCTTATAGTATTATAAATAATAAAACGGGACTTTTCTAAAGTAGTAGTAATTAAAGAAGGAGAATTATTTGCTTTTAAAAATAAATTAATTTTTTATTTAAGTTTTAAGAGGTTTGGCGCTATTTTAAGAGAATAGAAGTTTAAGTTTATAAAAGTTAAAAGATATTATTATATACTATAATATTAGTAATATATTACGTAATTAGTAATTATATAAGCTTTAGCACTATTTTTATAATTAATATAATTTTATTATTAGATTACTAATACACTTTAAAAATCTAGTTACGTGACCTACGCTAGTCCTAGAATAGTATAGTTAAAATTTTACTTAAATATATTTACTAACTAAAAAGTTATAAGAATCTAAAAAAGGGACTAAAAAATTTGTTATGTTTAGGTAATTTTAGTTTATTACGTATATTACCTAAGCAGTAACTAAAATCCTTATAATAATCTCCCTAACTTTCCCTTTAAAACGGTATAATTCACGTATTTTTAAGCTTATTAATTAATTTTATATTAATTTTTAAAAAGAGTAACTTTTTGGATTACGCTTTTTCTAATGTCACCCCCCTGTATATAGTTACTATACTTAAAATAGCTAATATATAAATATAATACTTATAAGTCCCGTACTTATTAAGTATATTTAGTATAATAATTTAAAATTAAAAATAAAATCCCTATCGTAAGTTACTAAGTTAAAAACTAATAAAACTTAAAGATAGAGGTTGCAGTATAATTTATAATTAATAAAGTTTTAATAAATAATA
This sequence comes from Pleoardoris graminearum, assembly GCA_030770415.1. NCBI lineage: Eukaryota > Fungi > Ascomycota > Dothideomycetes > Pleosporales > Didymosphaeriaceae > Pleoardoris > Pleoardoris graminearum. Next base: position 509,639 of record JASEKS010000018.1, read on the forward strand.
CTTTATATTTTAGTACTTCTAATTCTAGTACTGTTTATAGAATACTAATATAAAGTAAATTCTAAGTATTTTAATATATATAAAATTAGGAGGGACGTATTTAGTAAAAATAAAAAGGAAAAATATAGTAGGTTAAAATATTAGTTTAAACTATTACTCTGTAGACCCTAAAAGGGATATAAAAGTAATAGATATAGTATAATCCTCTTAACTTATTAATATATATAATAGATCTGCAGATCTTAAAATAATACTTTAAAAAAAATTAATACTAGACTATAAAAAGTAAAGAAGCAAGAGAAAATTCTAGTAATAGATAAAATTTTATATATTATATTATTTTATACTACTAATTATTTATAGTATTAAAAACTAATAAGTTATAAAACTAACTATAGGATTTTATACACACTTATTTAAATAACTAAATAAAATTTTTTAAATTAGAATATTAACGGGCGTAACTATAATATCTATTAAAGAAAGGAGGTATCTGACTTAGGTATAGAGTAATTTTAAAAATATATTATTTTAGTATATATAGCGTATTTTATCTATATTAATAAAAATTCGTTTTTTAATAAAATTAGAAGGCCACTAAGTATATAGAGCTAAGATAAAGAAAATAAAAAAAGAATATATATACTAAAGGCGATACTATTAGCGTAATAATATAATATTTTAGTAAAAGTAGCTGCTCTAATAGCTAACCTGTAAGTTAGTTATAGTTAGTAAGTTAGCTAGTATTTAGAAGAGTTTATAATAAATCGTTAGTATAATTTATAAGTAATATTCTAAAATATAGTAATATAATTTATTTTTACTAATTAAAAATAATTCCTATAGTCCTAGTTCTATTTTAATAAAGTTATAACTCTATTATAAGTATTTAAAATTCTAAATTTACTAAACTAACTAATTATACGCTTAAGAGCGCGAAAGTACCTAATTTAATTTTTATATTTAGAATAATATTAGCTTAAAATAGAATCTACTTAAGTTATATTAAAAAATTAAGGGGTATATATTAACTCTATAAAAAATATATAGAGACAGTTATAGTCTTCTATATTTATTTTAACTATATAAAGTTATAAACTTTTTTAATACTATATACTTTTTCGTAACTTTATAGTTAGGCGTAAACTAATTTAAATATTTAGTAAAAATTATTTTTAACTCTTTTAAGTCTTTGTAGGCGTATACTATAGTAGTAATAACTTTAATATATATTTTAAGTTTAATTTTAATATAGAATAATTTAATATTTTAAAAATTATAACTTAGACTTTTCTTTAATATATATAACTTTTTTAAAAAATATAAATATTTAATAACTAAGCGGACTATTTTGAGGGAGTCTATTTTAGGAACTCTTTATATTATTAGACGATTAAAATAATATCTTTACCTAATTTAAGCCCTTAATACCTTATAGCTTTTAAAATATTTTCCTAAAAATTTACTAAAAATATATTATACTAGTTTAGCGTATACTTTATTATATAAAAGAAAATAATACTTATATAAATACTCGCTAGTCTATATATGTATATAGGTAACTTACTAAAAAAGTTAAATAACTTAATAAATATATAGAGATTAGAATAAGTTTATATATCTTTTAAAGTAATATATATTTGTATATTTGTATATTAATCGAATAAAAGGGTGTGGCTGTAGTGGCTGTGTAGGCGACTAAAAGGGGTTTTAAAAAAGGAGGAGTATGTGTATGCCTTTATACTTAATGTGTCGAAAAATCTTTTAAAGTAATAGTGTAAATATAAGCTAGGTATTTAGAATTACTTAAGGAATATATATAATAATAATTATATAAAACGTATAAGCTAGCTTAAATTAAAAAATCTAACTAGGCTAGTAAGTTATTATATATTTTTACTAGATTCTAAAAGTAACCCCTTTAATAAAACTAAAACTTAGTAGTTTTAGTATTTAAATACCCTAAAACTAGAACTATATATCTTAGACTTTACCTAGAGTCTATAATATAGTATAAATATTTTTATTAAAAATTACTCCTATAACTTAACTATGGTAAACTTCTTATAATATATATTAATTTTAATATTATAACTAAGAACTAAAAGTTTTATAGACCTAAAATACTATTATAATAAATAAAGTAGGCCCTCTTCTAAGTAAATTCTAAACTAATAAAGACTATAGCCTAATTAACACTATTATACGGTGTTAAATTACGCTTAAGTTATAATTAAATTAACTTATTTCTATTTTAAAATTATAAAGCTACTTTAGCGTATAGTTATAGGTAAGTAAGAAATAGTATACTAGCTTACTTAAACTATAAAACAGAACGAGGGCTATTTACTAAATATATAATCATAAAAGGATATTTAAAAAAAATTTATTTTAATTATTATTATAGTACTAAAAAAGCCTACTATAGTCTTTAAACTAGTAAATAAAAATATATAACTAAAAATAATATAGATACTAAGAATCTAAGCAGTATCTTAAATAGTTTTAAATAATTTAATATCCTAAAGAAGCACTTTAGATAAACTAAATATTTTATTTTACTTAAACTATTAGATAAATTAGTAAGTAAATTTAATATAAATAAGTAAATATATTCTAGGTCGTACCTAATAGTCCTGAAGCTTAAATAAAAGGTTTAATAAAAATACAGAAAGATAATACGTATATAGAAACTTACTAGCCTATATAAGTATATACAGGGGGGTGAAACAAAAATAGGTTAATCTAAACAGTTATCTTTTTTAAAAATTTATATACAATAAAATAACAATTCTAAAAATACATAAATAATACTATTTTAAAGAGAAAATTAAGAAGATTATAATTACCATTTTAATTACTGCTTAGTAAGCATAAGTTAATAACTAAAATTACCTAAATATAGCAATTTTTTAGCCCCGTTTTTAGATTCCTATAACCTTTTAGTTAGTGAATATATTTAACTAAAATATTAACTATACTCTTTTAGGCCTAGTATAGGTTACGTGACTAGATTTTCGAAATATATTAGTAATCTAATAATAAAATTATATTAATTATAAAAATATTACTAAGACTTATATAATCACTAATTACGTAATATATTAGTAATATTATAGTATATTATAATATCTTTTAACTTTTATAAACTTAAACTTCTATTTCCTTAAAATGGAGCTAAAATTCTTAAAACTTAAATTTTAAGTTTAACTTCTTTTAAAAGTAAATAATTTACCCAGTTTAATTGCTACTATATTAAATAAATCTTCTACTAGTATATATTATACTATATAACGTATTAAAAAGAAGAAGAAAGATAATTATAATATAAAAAAAATTAAAAAAGGCAGAGTTTTAAAGTTAACTCTAAGAGATAAAAGAGTTATTAATAGAGACTTAACTAGAAGTCCTAAAAAAGAAAATAAAAGACCATTAATAGAAAATAGTTTAAATATTATAAAAAGGACTTTATAATTCTTTTTAATAGAAGAGGACTACTCTATTAATATAAGTAAAAAAAAACTAATAATTAACAAAGAAAACGCTAAAAAAAGATTAAACTATACTAAAGAAATATTAAAAATATTAAAAATATAAATTTAAAAAAAATAATATTTTTTAATAAGTTAGTAATAGAAAGGGGATAATAAAATAGATAATATTATAGAAAAAGAAGTAATAATAGAGTTAAAAGAGAACTAACTGTTAGCTAATTACGAAGTAAGTTATTTTAACTTTTTAAAACCTTAAAATATATAACTTTTTATATATTTTTAAGTTATAGTTTTAGTTTTTTAATATTAATTATATTAATTATTTTATAGGACAAGACCTTAAACTATAAGTTTAGGATGTAATTTAGGTAGAAGGTAAAAGTAATTTAGTATTTATTAAAATACCTAATTTTTTTACTTCTTTTACTAGTAAGGACTATATAAATAAAGTCCTTATACCTAAAGTTAAACCCTCTATAAAAAGGGGTAAGTTTTATAACCTATTTTTACCCCTATATTTATTAGTATAATAATATATATATTATTATATTAATATTAATTTAGGTTAGCAATTTTAATAAGATAACGTCCCTATTTATAAAATAATAGACGTTTTAAACTAGTTTAAAAATAATAAAATTAAACTAATTTTTTACCTAGCCTATAGCCCTGATTTAGCTCCTATAGAAAATATATAGAGTTATTTAAAATAAGGGGTAAATAATAATAAAAAGGCTAATTTAAGTATAGGATCTAGTTTATAAAGTATAGAGGTCTTTAAAAGAGTTATTATAAAAAAGTAGAATAATATACTATAAAAAGTTATTAATAACTCTATTTTATTTCTTTCTAACCGTTATAAGGCAGTTATAGAAGCTAAAGGCTACTATACTAAGTACTAGTAATTTATTATTACTAGTTTATTATTAGAAATTTAAAAAAGTAACTTTTATATATAATTATATAAATAATATATAAATATATAAAAATATTTTATATACTTATATATTATAAGTATAATTATAATTATAATATATATAAAAATAAATAAATTTTACAGCTTAAATAAAAAGTTGTACTAACTTAAAGTAGGGTCTTAAAAATTTTCTATATTTACTAATTTTTTACTACCCCTAAACCCCTTAGTAAACAGCCTCTAATAGGGTGAGTAGAATCTTCTACACTTTTTCTTTAAAACCCTATTTTTTTTATATTTTTTAGCTTACTAATTACAAAGTTATATTATTTTAAAATAAGTATCTTTTTTAATTAACACTTTTTTGTTTTACCCCCCTGTAGGTAACTTACTTAAAGAGAAAGTAGATAAGTTAAAAAAATATATAGAGATAAGAATAAGACTATATAACTTTTAAGGTAATAGTAAATTTATATAACTTAATACGTATATATAGAAAAATTTATAAAAATTTTAGCTACTAATATTAAGAACTACAACGGTTAAGATATATATATAATAAAAGTTAAATACGTAAATATATCTATATATAAATATTTAATCTATATAATAAGTAATTAAAAAATTAACTATTACTTATTTAATAACTAAACTTAAATTTTCTATACTAATATTATAGTATAGTAGGTATTAAGTATATAAGTATAGGTATTCTGCTTACTTATAACTACTAATAATAAATTTATAAGGAAGTCTCTCTAGGAAGACAAATTTAACTAAAATACCTTTCTAGAGTAATAAATCTAACTAGAATATCTTTTTAGGGTAATAAATTTAACTAGAATAATTTTTTTAAAATACTTCTTTAGAAATATCTTTTTAGGGTAGTAAATTTAACTAAAATAATTTTCCTAAAATACCTCTTTAGAGATATTTCACTAAAGTAATAAATTTAACTAAAATATCTCTTTAGGGTAATAAATCTAATTAGGATATCTTTTTAGGGTAATAAATTATAGAGGAAAACGAGCTAGAAATTACTAGATTCTAAAATTAAAGAGTAGGGACTACTTATATAAAAGAAAGTACTAAAAAGCCGTATTATATATATATAAAAGAGAAATAATCCTCTATTTTAAAGAATTTTATAAGCTAGTAATATAAACTCTAAAGTATCTTTCCGCGACATACCCCCTAGTTAGACTAATAAAAATAGCTTAACTATCTAAGTAGATAAAAAATTAATTCTTTTAAGTTTATAGTAGCTATAAAATTAATTTTAAAAAAAGCTTTTTTAAGTAGATATTTAGCGGGTAGCGTTACTAAGTAATAGAGCTTTAAAATAAGAGACTAATTATAATAAGCGCGCTAGCGTTAGTAGTATAAAAAATATTTATATAATTTTTTTACTAATTTTTTTAAAATAATTTTTACTCTTTTAATACTCTTAATTATTACTTTTATATTTTTTTATACTATTTATACCGTTTCTATACTCTTTTATTTAACATTTTTTTTCTAAATAGCTCCTTAAGCTTCCTAACTATTATAAGTATTATAAGTTAATTATTTATATTACTACTACTGTAATTATAGTAAGCTGTAATACTTTTCTTAATTTTTATTTTTTAGAGTTTATTTAGATTTCTAAGCTTTAATTCTGTCTCTTAAAAATTTTATTAATTTTTATTTAATAGTTTTCCGATCCCTCTTATATTACTATAGTTAATTACCTAAATATAATTAAAAAAAAATAGTATTTTAAGTATTATAAGCTTACTAAAATTAGTAAGAAACTAATAGAGTCTAGTCCTTTAGCTCTTAATAAATTATTTAATATAGTTCTTTAGCCTATTATTACGCTCTATAAGAAGAAGCAGTCTAGAAAAAAAAAAAATATAAAAAGCTCTAATAATAGGCAGCTTAAAAAAGTTAAGGCGCTATTTAGCCTTAGACAGAAATTACTATAATTTAAATAAATATTTTTATACCGTAATATTTAGCAGCTTACTTATTTTTTTTATAAAATAATATATAGCTACTATAAGCTTTAAATAATTATTTTACGTCTCTAATAGATAAAAATCCTTTTTTTTTTTTAATTAAGAATTTCTGTAGATCCCTTAATTTTTAAAAAAAGTTTTTCCCCTACTATTATAAGTTTATAAAAATCGTCCTACTCCTCTAGTTTAAAAAAATTTATAGCTTTTTTAAGTTTTAAAAGATAATCCCCCTATATTATTATTTAGTAATTTTAATAATTTTTTTAGTTTAATATCTATACTACGCTCTATAATAGCCGTTTATTAGTTAGTCTATAAATAACTAAATACTATATAAAAAGCTTAATATAAATAGGAAATTTAGTAAGCTTTTAAAATTATTAATTCTATCTAGCCTATTTTTTTTATTTAAACTTTTTAAGCGCCGGGCGCTATTAGCGCCTTTTTTAATTTAGCTTTTTTAAGCTCTGCTAGATTAGGTTTAAGAAATAGACTGCGCCCTATAGTAGAGAGCAAATCTAAAAGCAAATCTAAAAAAAATAAAAATAGTAAGCTACTTATTTTATAAACTTTATCGCGCTATAGCGATAAAGATAATATTAATAAAAAATATTTTAAGCTTTTTAGTTTATAGTTTTTTTAAGTTTTATCTATTTTTTTATATTAGAATTAAAAGAGTTAGAAAACTATTAAATAGTATCTATATAGTTTAATATTACTAATAGTTTATAAAATTAAAGCGCTCTATATTTTACTTTTATTATCTAGATAGCGCTCTATCTAGTAAAAGTAATAGTAACTATTTTAATATTAAAACGTAAAACTCCCGTTACTAGGCGTATAAAAGTAGATATAATTATAAACTAATATATATATAGATATCTTAATTTAGAAAATTTAAAAAAAATATATACTTACTATTATAATCCTAGTTATATTTAAGAGATTGCTAAGTATTTTCTATTTTATTATAAGCTACTCTATAGCAAGAAGGTAAAAGAGCTTACTTATAAGTAAGTATAATTTTTTTAATCTGCTTCTTTTAATCTTTATTAATATAGACCTTATAAATAATAGAACTTAATAAATTACAAACTACTATTAGGTAGATAATTAAAATAAATAAAGACTTAAGTAGTAATCTTATAAATAATATTTTTAATAAGATTATTTTACGCCGTACTTAAGCTGTTTAAAAGTTTAGTAAGCTAGTAAAGTTATTAATCTATTAAGCGTATCTGTTAGGTTATTATATAATTTTTATTATTTTATTATTTTTCTACTTAGTACGGTTTTAAATTATTTATTATAAATAGTAGCTAATAAGCTATTTAATATTTAATTTAAAGCGCTTTGCGCTCTATTATTATATAATTTCTTAAAATTCTAGTTTAGTAATTTTTTCTTTTATATTTTTAAAATTTAGTTACTTTTTAAATCTTTAAAATTACTAAGCTATAAAAGCTTTCGTTAATCTATTTACTAGTATATTACTTATTTAAAGGTATTTAATTTTAAAACTCTTTTTTAAATACTTTTAGTATAGTTATATATTCTATATATTTATATAGCGTAAACGGGTAGTTATACGCTTATTTTTACCTATAACTAGCCTAATTATCTATTAGTTATTATAGAATATACGCTACGTAGCTTTAAAATTTAGAGTAAGTTCTTTAAAAAAGCGCTTTAAAGCTATTATTTCTTTACTTATATACTTAAGTGCGAGGAGCTCTACTTTAGTAATTAATATTATAATAGTAGTCTACCTTATAGCTTTCTAAATAATTACACCCCTAAACAATATAATAATATAATTATATAAAAATTATTTACTCTTTAGATTATTTATAAACAAAGCGTTTAAACAGATTATAAGTTTTAGGCCCTTATATACTTTATATTAGATTGCTTAAAAGCGTAATTTATAAAGAAATATAATTACGCGTTTTACCGTAGTAAAATACTCTTTACTTAAATTAATTAAAAAATAAAAAAGTTTTAAAATAATAAATACTATATCCGGTTATATTATAATAGTAGTATAAAATATAGATTTAACGCGCTCCTAATACGCCTTAATTTTAGCTTTTATTACTTCTCCCTTATTCTTAACTAGCTCTTTTAATAATAAAACCGTTAGTAAAAAAAGTACTAAATTAGCTATCCTAAATTTTTTTATAATCTTTTTAATATATAAATTATAAATTAGTATAATTATTTAATTCTCTTAATTTCTAATTACCTATATTTTAAAATACTATTTTACAACTCTGTGTTTCTCTATTTTATATATTTTTAAAAGCTTATTACGTAGTTTAAAAGCTTCTTACTAATAAATCTTATAATATAGAAGTAGAATATTATCTATATAAAAAAGTATAAAGATCTTATAATCTGCGTTAAAAAATAAGTAAAACTCTTTTTTTAAGTAAATAAGGCTAAGCTTAGCTAAGGTATTAGAGAATTTTTTATATTATAATATAAGTAAGTCCTGTAGGCTATATAAAGCTTAGTTAAGTTTTATATAACTATCTTTTTATTTATAGCTATTAGGTAGTTTATACTATACTAGGTTTAAGGGGTTAATTAGTATATTAAGAAATACGCTAATTATATTAAGCTATAAAATCTTTAGATTAAACTCTACTATAATTATTATAATTATATAAAAAAAGCGTACTATAAGTATTACAGTATATATTAATAAAAACGTATCTTTTAACTAAAAGTTACCTCTAATAACTAAACGAGCTTTATACTTTATAAAATAACTATTCTAATTAAACTTATAGATAAAAATCTACTTAAGTAAAAATAAACGTTTAGTATTATTAAAGCGCGTAACTACTTACTAAGTTTACTTTTTAAAAAGTATAATCTATTTTTTATATATAGTCTAGTAAAAGAGCGGGCCGAGCGGATATAAAGAGATTATTTTTTATATTACTAGTTCTTTTAGAAGCTTATCGCGGTATATATAAGTTTTATTTTAAAATATTATCTTCTTTAGGGCTCTATCTAGTATAGTAGCTTAAACTATAATATTAATAATTATAAACTCTCTACGCTCTTTCTATATAATATTTATACTAAGAATAAATATATTTATAAAGTTATACTAAAAAGAGCTATTTATACTATTAAATAAAGTGCTTATAAACTTTATATTACGTAATAACTCGCTCTCTAAATTAGGGCTTAATAATATATAAATACTAAAAGGGTTTTTATCTCTGCCTTTTAGTTTATTAGAATTTTTAAAATTTAATCTATATTGTCTTTAGCTCTATTAAGTAACTAGATTATAGTTCCTTATAAGTTTCTATATTTTATAAATATAAGTACTAATTATTTTACTTAATAAGAGGAGCTCTGTATTAATAATTTAAGTAATAGTATTAAATAAACTTTTATCTACTATCTAAGAATTCTATAGGCTTTTTACTTTAAACTATTTTACTTCTTTACTAGAGTATACTTTATAAGAAATACTAAAGTATTTATCTTTTTTAAAATTTATACCTTTAAGTTCTTTAGGCTCTAAAGTAAGCTAAAGAGAAATTAAACTAATATTTATATTATATAATATACGGATTCGCGGCTATTAGTTAGTTACATTAATAGCTTATATATATACTACTTATATAGAGCTTTACTTACCTAACTAACTAAAAAAATAAAATAAAATTTACGCTAAAGTACCCCTAAATTACTACTTAAATTATATAATATTTTTACTAATTCCTAGTTTACTAAAGTTATAGACTTATATATTAAGAATTTTATTAAACGCTTTACCTGTATCTATAACCTTAATAGTATATAAAATATTTATAAACTTTATAGCCTCTTTCTACAGAATAGGCTAATCTTCTTTTTTTTTTATAAAAAAGAGTTTTATTAAACGTAATATTACGCATTATAATAATCTAGTTAAGTAATAATACCTATATTTTATAAATATTAAAAGCTATATAACTAACTAAATATTTAATATAGGCTCGTAGATTTATTTTAAATTTATATCTATTACGCTTAGCTGCGTAATTTTTATTTAGTAAATATACGTAATAACTATAAGTATATATATTACTCTAATTTAAGTATAGATCTACCGTTCGGTGTTTTATAAGTTTAGATTTATAATAATAAAAATACTATCTAAACTAGCTATAAAGGACTTTATTTAAAAATTATATACTTTTAAAAACTATTAAACTAATATTATAAAGCGCTGCAGCTACTTTTATAATTTTTAGCTAAAACTTTTTTAGTAAATTTATACTAAGTCTTATAGTAATAGTTTTATTAATAATTTTTTAGCTAACGCGTTTAACGCTGCCGTTTAGCTTATATATATAAAAAGGTAGTATTTTAATACTTATACTAAGCTCTTTTACTTATTTTTTAAAACGCGATCTTCTATACTATAAACAGGTAGTAATATTATTATCTTAAAAGATTTTTATAATTTTAAGTTTATACTAAGTATATACTTATATAGTAAAACTTAAAAATACTTTTATAAGCTTTAAAAATAACTTCGCTTATAGGCTCTATATATAAACCTTCCTACTATAATTATTTTTAACTAATAATATTTACTGCTCTCTAAGCCTTCCTTTAAGCATATTAAAGAGATTTTAAAAAATACGCTAATATAGTTATAGTAATTTTTTTTTAATTTTTATAAAATTACTTAAACTGTATATATAAGAGAATATTATTTATAATATATACGTTTAGTACTTTAAATATAAATATTTTACACTCTTTAGATAAAAGTATATAAAGTTTTTTAACTTAAATATTCTACTTTTTAGTACTATATATCCTTAGTATTAATACGCGGATATATTAACTATAAATAAAACTTTTAATATACTAGTATTACACTCTAAACTAAGGGATAAAAGGATAGAGGCTTATATTTAATAAATATAAAATTATACTTATAAATAAGTATTATAAGTATAAGACTCTATTCTAAAAATTCTACGCGTAGTATATTATCTAAGCCTAAATACTAAAATTCTTTATTATATAAGCGAGCTTTAAATATTATATTTAGGTAGAATTTTTTTATAATAGCTATATTCTTTAATATAAAATCTTTTATAGAGTTTCCGTTTAGGCCGTTTAAAGTATTTTTAATTACTTAGGTTCTTATACTAAAAATTAAAAAAGTTTATATTTTAGCTTTAACTGTGTAAATACTATTAGCTTTTTTAAAAAATCCTAAAATAAGCAGTAATCTATTATTTACTAAATATAAAGTAGTACTATTATTAAAAATAATACTTTTAAAGAGTATATAAGTATTATAATTCTATATAAAATATATACTATTACTTCTTTCTAATTTACTACTTATAATAAATAAAAGATTAATTACTATATATACAAAAAAGCTAAAAAATTTTAGCTTATTAAACCTTTTACCCTGTAAAATATTTCTTTTAAGCTATCCCTTTTACTTGAGTATATTACAAAGAGCTGTAAATTTATTAAACTTAAAGCGCTTAAGAAGTTTTTTTTTATCCTTTTTAAAGAGCGGCGTAGTCTAACTAATATAAATACTTATTAATACTAGCTATAGGCAGTAGCACTTAATAGGTTTTTAATAGTATCCTTTAAATCTATAAAAGTATTAATATAACTTACTCTTATTTTTTAACTATAAGCTATTTAATTAGGGAAACAGGCTCTATTTACTAAATATTATAAAAATTCTAAAGCTTTTAGTATATAACTTAGTAACTTTATTTTATAATATTATTTAAAAGATTTTTTTTACTTTTATTAAAGAGAGTTTCTTACTTTTAAGTATTAATTTCTAGACTTAGGTTGTATATATCTACTCTATTTAATTAAATACTAATTTTTTACTAACAGCAGTAAAAAAGTTAGTAATAACTAACTTATTTTAAATATTACTAAGCTTATATACCTCTGTTTTTATATAAAAAGCTTTTTATTTATAATACTATAACTTAATAGCTATCCTTCCGTGCTCTGTTTTCTTTAAATAAATATAGTATTATTATTATATAATATTCTTAGCTACCGCGTTAGTAGTTAAGAGCTTTTATTTAAAAAAATAAATAATTAAGTAAGTTAAAATATTCTTTTTAATAGTATAGTATATTTAAATAGCACTTATAAGCTCTAGAGCTACTATTATACTAATTTAGTTTTAGATATTTATTACTTAATTTACTTTAGTAGTATAATTAGTTAAGCGGGCTTAATATATAACTATCTTAGTAGTATAGTCGTAGTAAATTCTTATAATTTTAGTATTAGATACTTTTATAATACGTAGAAGCTTTAGCATTTATAAAAAATTATTAAGATTATTAACGCTTTTAAGATTAGAATTAATAAAATTTTACACGTAGTAAAGTATATACTATACTTTAAACTATATATACTAAGTTAGCTAGCTTACTAAATTAATAAGTTAGATAGTATTAGTTAAAAGGGATATAGTAGCTTTAGATATTATAATATTTAAAAAATTATTAGTTACGAGACTTACTAAGTATTTAATAGCTAAAGATACAGGTTATTATTTTATATATATATAAATAAAATAATACTCGCTAGGTCTATAGAACTAGGAGCTTTTAAATAAAAAGTTAAAAAATTAATTAAAGCTTTAGAAAATAGGATTTCTAATAATTAAATACGTAAGAAAAATCTTTCTTTACTTTTAAAACGCTAGACTTATAACTATAGAGGAAAACGAGCTAGAAATTACTAAATTCTAAAATTAAAGAGTAGAGACTATTTATATAAAAAAAAAGTACTAAAGAGCTATATTATATATACGTAAAAGAAAAATAATTCTTCGTTCTAAAGAGTTTTATAAACTAGTAATATAAACTCTAAGATATCTTTCCGCGACATAAATTTAACTAAAATAATTTTTTTAAAATACCTCTCTAAGAATATTTTTTTAAAGTAATAAATCTAACTAGTATACTATTTCTAAAAAAGAAATCTAACTAAAATATATTTATAAATAGAAATATTCTAGCGTAAGTTTAAATATAATTTTAAGTAAAATAAGTTATAGTTACTAAAAGAATAATAGATAAAACTATTTTATAATATTTCTTATATTTTAATTAAAGTAATATATATATAGAGAGCTAGTCTCTAGTACTTACTATTAATTAATATAATTTTTTAACTTTATAACTTTAAAAATTAATTCGTAGCTATATATAACTAAGCTATCTATTATTAGGAAGGTCTTATTTAGTAATCTTTAAAATAGTCTTAAAATAAATTATTTTAAAAGTGGTTATTTAAGTGCTAGAAATATTAATAATATAGTTTTAATTATAAAACTATTAGTAAAGTATATATTTATAAAAAATAATTTTTTTTTATATAACTATTATATTAACTATCGCTAACTCTATCTCTTTAGATAATAGTTTATTATTAATTACTATACTTACGCGCTAGATCTTAGGTAAAGGAATAAATACTTAAGTTTCTTTAAACGCCTATAGTATTATTATATACTTTTAAAAATATTTTAAAACTATTACTTTTAATATCTAAAATAGTATATAAACCTTATACTTCCTTAAAGCCTAGGCCTTATCTAACTCTAGCTATAGTATTTTTTTTATTTATATTATTATTAGTATCTAAACTAATATTAGCGCAGCCTATAGCTAAAAATAATCTAATATTTTCTATTTCTAATAGGTAGTTATTATAGATTGCCTAGAGTAGTAGTATTATATAACTATTACTTTTTTACTTAGACTAATCATTTATATTTATCTAGCTTTTTTAAATAAAAATCTAATTATATAATATTATATAGGAAATACACTATATAACTAAAAATTACTATTTTAAGACAGTTTAGAATCGTAATTACTTATTAGCTAATATATATAATTAGACTATAGTATATAATAATTTAGTTTTTACTCTTTAGAAATACTTAGAAGAGTACTCTTAACTATTAGCTAAAAATATTTTATTAATAATATAACTGTAATATATTTATATTTAAGTTAGTTATTAAATTAATAAAGGTATTTATTAATAACTTACTATAAAAGTTAAGCTTTTAGCTTAATAATTTTACGCTAAAGAATAAATAAATATAATTTTTTTAAAAGAAACTTTTACGCTAATTTAGTAAAAGAAGTCAAGTTAAGTTTATAAATATAGACTCTAACTCTAACGCCTCTACAACAACTACAATAGTAGTACAACTTAAGCTGGAAAACTTACTATTACCCTATTCTCCCGAAGGTTAGATACAAAATAAGACTTTACCATCGCGACCTCATGTAATCTTCCACATGCGACTCTATTATCCTTTGAAGGGTCTCTCACAAGGATCCATCCTTGTACACGACATCGTGTCCCGGCATACACGACCCCAGCTCTTTATCCGTTTGTACCTGAACCCGTGTTCCAACATACGCCGCGATGGGTTTCGGGGAAGATCCGTCGTTATACGTTCGGCGCTATCGGGCCGGTTCCGATCATTCAACTTGTTTCATTTTTTCTGCATGCATGTGGTGGACGGCTGTCTGGCGTTAAACGATGTCTACGAATTATAATGACAAAATCATAGTGGGCGGTTTGCAAGGATACCCAGGGTTTGGCGTTGCCGCGGTGCAGCGTTCCCGTGGATAGAGACAAGAGCATCGATCGTCGCGAGACATTCAAAAAAATACGTACTAGTTCTTCATATCTTTTCATCTGTTTGTTGCCTTTATGATGTTGAACGTTGAAGGTTTACTCTCAGTCTAACGCTTCCCGTCGTGCAATGCGAAAAGGAGTAGGACATATCCTCGTTGAGGCAATTGCCGGCTATGCTTTGCGACTGAAGGTACCGATAATAGATGGATAATGGCTGATGGTTGATGGTCGATGGTCAATGGCAATTTTATAGTCAAGATGAAAACTTTGGAGAGGGAAAATTGGCAGAAGCGAACGCCTCGCGTGGGTTGGGAAGCATAGGCTTATCTAGCTGTGCCAACCAGCCAATAGCGTAGCTAATAATAGTATTATAATAATTATATATATATTTTATACTTACTATTATATCTAACAGCGCAGTTATTATAATATAATTATATAAGGTATATTTAGAGTTTATTATTATAGGGTATAAAGACTTTACTATTAATATATAATAGGTTATTATTTAGGTAATAATTTTATAATTTAATATAAATACTAAAATTATAATAAAACCGGTAGAGTATACGACGTATACTACTCTTTATAGTATTAATTATAGTTTTAATAACGTTATTATAAAGACTAACTACTTTAAGTAGCTCTAATAGGTTTATATTATTAGCGTCCTTATAACTATTATAAAGTTTTAAAGTAGTATTCTCGTTTTAACTATTAAAAATAAATAGCTCCTTACTAATTTTATAAACTTATTAAAATAAGCTTACAGCGTTTAACTCTATTATATTTATTAAAATTTTAGCTAAATATATAGCGTATTAGAAGCTACTATTATATATAGCGTACGTAGGTAGATTAAATTATTTAAAAAGTAATAATACCTACTATTAGTACTATATTTAGTTGTTATATATATTTATAAAAATATTTTTAGTTTATTATATTAGCGTATTAGACTTTATACCTTTCTTACTAGGCCTATATTTAATTATAAAGTTAAATTCTAAGAGGAACTTAGCCTATTAGACTTATTAGTAATTTAACTATTTAGTTATTATAAAGTATTTTAAAGTTTTATAATTAGAAAATATTTTTACGAGGTTAAGCGTACCGGTAAGCTTAAATTACTACTTTTTAAAAATATAAATAATTACTATAAGCTTCTTATTATAAATAAAATAGTTAAGCTTTACTAGTTTTATTTTTATTAAAAAGAAGGTAATAGGCCGTAGGATACCGTCTTTATACTAAAAGAATATACTAGTAATAACCTAATTAGACGTATTAGTTTTTATAATTATATATATATTAGGGTTAAAGTAAGTAAGTATTAGAACGTTAATAAAGGCGTATTTAAGCTACTTAAAAGCTTTTTTAGTAGCTAGTATTAATATAATTCTCCCTATAACGCTATTACACGTTAACTTAATTAGTAGTCTTATAACTTAAAAAAGTAATATATAAATTACTAGTAAAAATTTATAAACCTAATAAATACTTAAATATTTTTAATTATTTTAGGTTGCCGCTACTCTATAATAGTTTTAATCTTAGCTAGATTTATCTCTAGTCTGTTTATAAATAGTATTATACTAAAATAACTAACGTATTAAACTAAAAACTTATATTTATTAATATTAAAATATAGACCTACTTCGCAAAGCTTATATAGCACCTTAAAATAATATTATTTATAGTTTTAGTTATTCTCGCTAAAGATAATAATATTATTAAAATAAGCTAAATAAAAATTATCTAAATACTTGCGTAATAACTAATTAATATATTATTAAAAGATATCTAGGTAGTTATATAGCCTAAAAAATATAATTATATATTTAAATAGACTAAATTGCGTAAGGAAAGTAGTCTTATACTTATTATCTTTTTTAATTTAGATCTTATTAAATACTATAATAATATTAAATTTAAAGAAAATATATACTTTATTTATATAAGTAAATTTTTTTTAACTTTAGTAAAACGTTACGATTTTTAGTTATAATTTTATTAAGGTAGTAATAGTTAATATATATATAAATACCTCCTCCGGGTTTCTTAAAAACTAGTAGTAAAATAGTAAATAGAAAGTTATTTTTATAAATATATTTTTTTACTATTTTAGTTTATATATAGGTTTTAATTACTTTAGTTTTCTCGCGCGACGTCCTAAAATAGTATTATATAGTTAGCTAGCTACCTTTTTTAAAATATATTTTATAATTAATACCTAGTTATTAGGGTAGTAGCTTAGCTATCTATTTAGGATTTTAAAGATTAGTAATATAATAAATTATTTTAGTAATCTTTATTTAATTTTATTAATTATAGGCGGCGGTCTATCTAGTTTTAAATAGAACTTATTAAAATTAGCTTAAGTAGCTATAGCGGTAATCTATTTAATTCTTATAAAAGTTATATAAGTACGTTAGACGTTATTCGCGTTATTACTTATTTTAAAGCGTATTTAGTCTTCTAGTATTATTTAGATAATAGAGTCTAGATTATAGTAAGCTATCTTTATAGTAGCTTTAGCTAAAATAATTACTATATTAATATTATTTTTATTTTTTAGTTTAATTATTTTAGCGTAACTATTACTATACTAGTTATATATTACTTTAATAAATAGAGACTAGCGTAGATAGTTGCTATAGTAATAGTCTAACTTAAATACTATTATCTTTTTACTTTACTTATATATGGGGTCGTAGACCTTTAGCTATAATTATTTAACTATTATATTATATTTAATAATATTAGTAATCTAGTACTAATTTTTATTAATATATCTTTTAATTACTATACGTATTTTAGCTATATATATTATTTTACCTATAATATTACTATTAGTAAGTTTTAAAATAATAAAACTTTACGCTATAACTATTTAGAGCTTATAGGTATATATAAAATTAGTACTAATAACCTATTTAGTATAGTTACTATCTAAAAAAATACGCGTAGTAACTAATATTCTATTAAATATATTAACTTATATTTTTAGTTTTATCTAGGCGCTATAGGGTAGCTTATTTAGTAAATTTTTATTATAATTAAATAAATAATCTATTGCGCTGTATACTGCGGTAATAGTAAATTATTTTTTTTATAGATTATAAGCTGTATAGTAAATATTACTTAATAAAATAAAAAATAGTTATAAGTTTAATTAGTTTATCGGTGCTTATTACTCTATTATAAAGTAATACTAAAAGGTATTAAAAATCTGCTTTTTATACGTAGGCGAGGATTTTTAAAAGTAATTATTTTTAAAAGCTATACTTTTCTCTAATACTTAATATTATAGTTGCTATTATAGGCGTTATTAGTATTAGTATCTTAAATATCTATTATCTAAAATTATTTAGTAGGTACCGGGGCTATAAGGCCTTTTTTATAAAAATTAGACTAATTTTAATTAGGTGTATAGCTAAATCTTAGATAATAGATATATACTTTTTTAGTTTAGACTATATAGAATTCTTTTAATAGATAATAATTTAAGTTAAAAGTAAAATTACGCTTATTATTAATATTAGATTTTCTACTAATAGAAACGCTAGCCTATAAAAATTTTTTATTATTTCTATTCTTTTTACTATTCTTTTTTTAGGCTTTTTATAGGCGACGTCCTTAAAGGTTTTATATTAGAATAACTATTAAATAAATTATACTTAAATCTTATTAGCTAGGGCCGTGCTTATTATAGCGGCTTTTAAACGCGGGTTAAAATTAGTTATAATTTTAAACTTTATTAAAGCAGGTTTTAAGTATACTTATATTATTTTATTTTTAAAACGTGTAAACTATTTACTAAAAAGTTTATTATCACGTTATTATAACTTATTAAAATTAAATTTAGTAAGCGTAGTAAGTTATTAATTAATTAAACTAAAAGCCTGTTATAAATTATTATATAATTTTTATATATTCTAGTATAGATTATATGACGTTATAATAGTATAATTATAAATATAAATAAGTATAGAATCTTTATAGGCTTAATAGAGGTACTTAATTTTAAATCATTTATTAAAAAAGAGCTTATATAATTACTAGAACTTTATTTTTATATTTTTATTTATATATTTAGATTCTCGTTAGCGGCGCTACTAAACTTATTAATATCTTTCTATCTATTATTTAAATAACGCTTCTTCTTAGAAGTAGTAGTATTAATTACTAATACTAGTATACTACTATATTACTATTAATCCTTATAAAATATAGGGTAAATTTTATTAGATAATATTAACTCTATATTACTATAATAAAAAAAACTATTAGAGCTACTAGAGCTATTACTACTATTATTATTAAATAGATTAAAGGATATAAGATCTTATAGTAACTTATATAATACTATTTTTTACTTTTTATTCTTACTATTCTTCTTATACTTTTTATTTTTTTTAAAAGATTTATCGTTAGCTATAATACTGTAAAAAGCTTTTACTAACGTCTTTAAGTATTTTAGTTTTTCTTATAGTTTACGCGCTTCTTAAATTACTTTACTAAGAGCCTCCTTAGCGATTAGTTAATACTATTATTTAATATTTAATTTTTTTTATAGGGTACGCGCGTTATTTTTTACGCTATTATACTTTTAATAAATATAAGTAACTAACTAAAAGATACTATTAAGATTTTATTCCTACTACTAAATCTATAGCTCTAGTTATATTATATTTATTTTAGTAATATATTATAATTTTTATATTTTTACTTCTAACTATTTTATAAGTTTAATTATCTATTCGGCCGCGTTTAGATTACTATATAATATACTCTAATAGTAAAAGTACTTTAAAATAGTAGTAAACTAATCTTTTAGGTATTTTACTATACTTACTTAAAAATTATTAATAAAAAAAATAGTAGTAATAACGTGCTTATTTATAAATTATTTATTAGGTAGGGTGCGTACTAGAATAAGATATTTATATTTAAACTCCTCTTTAGGGTACTCTTTATTAGTTATAATAGCTATCTTAATAAATAATAAAATATTAACTTCTATAGCCTTAGCTTATTTAATAGATATTCTATAGTTAATTATAAAGTTATCTTATAATTATTAATTTATTATAGGTTAACCGGTAATAGTTATTACGTTAAAATTTTTATTATTATTATTAATATTTAGTAAAATAGAATAAGAGACGCTAAAGCTACTCTTATAGTAATTACTCTTTAAGAGTTCTTTACTATTATTTACTATTAGGTTCTTTTTAATCTTTTTAGTAAAAGGGCTGTTTATAAATTATTTATTAAAATTATAAAAAGCGCCTAGTAATCTAGTAATTATATTTTTATAAGACTTACTAATTTTAAATTTAAAAGTAATTTTTTTACTATACTAGGCGATTGAGGTAGTAATAGTAGAAGTAATTTATTTAATTAATTATATAATATATTATCAGCTAGCGTATACTAAGTTAATTTTTAAGTATTATACTTCTTAGCAGCGCTATTACTAGCTAGTTTTTAGATAGCGCTATTACTAACTAATTTTTAAGCAGCGCTATTACTAACTAATTTATAAATAGTATTATTACTAGCCGTTTTCTAATAGCCCTATTACTAGTCTATTTAGGTAAGGTTTTTATATAAAATTTTACTATCTTATTTATTACTTTACATTTATCCGTAGAAACTATATTAACTTTATATACGCTACGTCCTTACTTAATATAAAAATAGGTAAAAACAGAAGCACTATAATCTAGAACCTATTAAATATATAATTTTTTAAATTTTACAGCTAGTAAAGCGATAACTTAAGCTAATAACTTATTAGGCTATAGTAGTAAAAACAGCGGGGTAATAATTATAAAATAATAATAATTTATTATAAATAAAACTATAAAAATTATATATAGCGCGTTTAATATATAGCGCGTTTAAAATAATAAACGTAATAGCTTTCTCTTCTATTTATAAATATTATACACTTAGACTCTAGAAATCTTTTATTATTATTATATTTATAATATTAGTATTTTAGCGTTTAATAATTAAACTACTAAGTAATTTTTAGTATACAGTATAAGCTTTCGCTAATAGTAATAACTAACTAAATTATATTAAGAACTACTCTAACTTCTATCTCCGCCTAGTACAGTAGGCTAGCTTATTTAATAAACTAAATTTTTTAGTTAATATTTTTAATTCTAATTTAATCCTAATACGCCTTTTCTTACTTAAGATAAACATAATTCTTAGTTTTAATAATACCTATAAGAACGCTAAAATCTACTTTAAATTATATAGTAATATAGTAGGCTTTATAGTATAATAATATAAAAAAGGTAAAACTTTTTTATTTAAGGTAAAGAATAGCGATAGTAGCAGTAGTAGTAATAGTAATACCTTAATAATAATAAAAAAAAACTTCTTTAAAGTAGTAAAGGAAGCAACGCTCTAATAGAAAAAGCTTATTAAAATAGTTAAAATTATTTAGATACGGGGATATGCGTACGCGTAAAAGTAAAATAGGTAATAGTAATAAAAAAAATAGTACGCTATAGTACTATAAAGTAGTTATAAAAGCTTACTATTAGAAGAGTTAATAATTATTATTAAAAAATTAAAAAATTTTATAAAAAGTACTACGCTATATTTTAATACTTTAATTACTATTAAAAAGGTTATAGGTTATTAGCGCTAGTAGAAAAGTTATTATAGTTACTACGTAAAAAGCTCGTTATTATAACTTAGGTATCTTTGCTCTAGATAGGAGCGTGCTTACGTAATAAGGAATATATAGTCTACGCTGCAGGGTTTTAGCTTAGTAGTAATTTATCTCTTTACTCTTAAAAATAATATATATCTAATTTGTCTTATATATTGTACTATATTACTACTCTACCCTAATTCCTAACACTTGTTAAGAGTTAATTAATTATATAATATAGTAGAAGTTTAAACAGCCAGTCTAAGGTCGTGTAATATTATAATAATAACCCTAGAAAAGGGGTACTATCTTATTTATACTAATAGATATATTATATAACATAGAGAATTAGTCTACTATAGTTATATAATTAGTAAAATATAAATTTTTAAAATCTAGTATTTACGTAGTCTAATATTATATAAAGAGAGGTAAAGTGTAGTGCCGAGACACTAGTCCAAAAAAGGTATAGGCTAAAAAAAGTTATTCCCCCGGATACAGTTAAAAATAAGCGTGTATAAGGATAGTAAAAAATATTATATAGTCTAATATAAAGTATTATTTTATAAGCGTTTTATCTATAGGCGTAAAGAAATATATAAATTATATTATAAAAACTTAAAAAATAGGTATTAAATATTAATATTTAATAAAAATCTATATATAGGAAACTAATTAGGTACTTTAGAGTAAGGTAAGGGTATATATTAAAACGCTAGTGTAGGCTAGCATAGGCGTACCTATTTTAGCACTCGCACTTAAGCGAGGACGTGTTTACCTATAATATAAAGGCTAAATATAAGCTCTAGTTAAATAAGTAGTCTTACTATTTATCTTTACTACTATAGCTTACTAATATATTAAAAATCAGTAAGATAATCTAAATAGACGCTTAGAAATAGTATTAGGATATTAGAAAATAAATATTTTAAAGTATAATATAACTTATCTCCCTATCTTAAACCAGCTATTTAATAAGGAGAAGGAGGATAGAGAGAAATAGATAAATAAATTCTAGGTAATAGTAGAGAGTATTATTATTCTAGAGAGTCCGCTTTTAATTTCCTTACTTACTACTTTTCTAAATATATTTCTAGAAAATATTTATTTTAGGCTAGACTCTCTATACGTTATTCTAAGTATTTTAGATAAAAAAGATACCCTTATAACGCTCTTATATCTATCTTTCCGGGAATTCCTTATTAACGCTTAAAAGAAGGGAAAAAGTCCGTTCTAGATAGACGAGAGAGAGATACACGAGCAGCTAGCATTTTAATGCCTTTACCTAATATCTAGCCTAGGGCGCCTGCGGCAGAATACGTGCGGCTTAATACTAGAAAGTTTAAAAAGTAAAATTAATAAATATATAATTACTAGTAGTCTACTATTTAAACTATAGTATACTTACCGCTTTTAGGTATACTATTTAGAGTATAGCTAATATTATATTAATAATAGGGACTTAACGTATATATTTTTATAGAAGTATTTCCTTTACTAGCTTAAAACTATAAGTCTTATTAGAGAAATAAATAAATATATTTACTTAATTAAATAACTCTAGTTACTTATAAACGTAAGACTATTTTTTATTTTTTTTATTATTACTATACTAACTATAACATAGTTATCTAAGAGTACTAGCTTAAGCTTTTTTTATAATATAAAATAATTTATACTATAGTTTTAATTTATACTTAAAGACGCTTCTTTATAAATCTATTTTTTAGCACTTTTCTTCGCGCTATAGGTAAGTGTTATATAATAAACTTTTATAGGCTAAAATTTAGAAGGGATTAAGATACTATTAAAGAGAAAAGAAAATTAAAATACTTACTATAGTACGCTTAAAGGCTATTTTAACT
Source organism: Pleoardoris graminearum (assembly GCA_030770415.1). NCBI lineage: Eukaryota > Fungi > Ascomycota > Dothideomycetes > Pleosporales > Didymosphaeriaceae > Pleoardoris > Pleoardoris graminearum. The sequence continues at coordinate 533,287 of JASEKS010000018.1, forward strand.
CTATTATAACTATTACTTTTTTACTAAATAGTTAACTAGTTACGTTAACCTCTAAAGATAGTATAATTTAGCTATAAAAAATAATAATAGGGATATACTATAGTACGCTTAAGGGTTATTTTAAATAGGTTATAACTATTACTTTTTTACTAAACAGCTAGCTAGTTATATTAGTTTTTAGTAATAATATAATTTAGTTATAAAAGATATTAATACAGACGTACTATAATATATTTAAAGACTATTTAAAATAATTTAATACTATTACCTTTTTGCTAGATAACTAGCTTATTATATTAGTCTTTTATAATAGGATAGTTTAGCTGTAAGAGGCGGCAATAGAGACGTAGTATAGTATATTTAAAAGCTATTTTAGCTATATTTATACTATTATTTTTTTACTAAATAGCCAGCTTATTATATTAACTTTTTATAATAGTATAGTTTAGCTATAGAAGGCGGTAATAGGGACGTACTATAGTATACTTAGGGGCTATTTTACTAACGCCTACGCTATTTCTGCTATTATTTTTTTTACTAAATAGCTAGCTAGTCGCGTTAGAGTATAGTAACTATATAATTTAATTATAAAAAATAATAATAGGGACGTGCTATAATATACTTAAAGGCTATTTTATTATTATTAGCGCTATCGCCTTTTTGCCGGATAGCTAGCTAGTTATATTAATCTTTTATAATAAGATAGTCTAGCTATAAAAAGTAGTAACTAGGGCATATTATAGTATACTTAAGGGCTATTTTAATAGTATTAATACTATTATTTTTTTTACTAAATAGCTAGCTAGTTATATTAGCCTCTTATAATAGGACAGCTTAGTTATAAAAGGTAGTAATAAGAATATACTATAGTATACTTAAGGGTTATTTTAACTATATTAACGCTATTATTTTCTTACTAAATAATTAATTAGTTATATTAGCCTTTCGCGATAAAATAGTTTAACTATAAAAAATAATAATAGAAATATACTATAGTACGCTTAAAAACTATTTTAACTATATTAACGCTATTACTTTTTTACTAAATAGTTAGCTAGTAGTATTAGCCTCTCGCGATAGAATAGTCTAGCTATAAAAAGTAATAACTAGGACGTACCGTAGTACGCTTAAGGGCTATTCTAAATATATTAGAGTCTCCTTCTTACTAAATAATAGGTATCTAAAAATAAATAAAAAGCTTATTTTTCTTTTTTTATATATCTCTAATACTTTCTTTTCTAATTTCTCCCTTTAGTTTAAAGGATATTCTCTAATTTTTATAAAAGACACGTAGGTAAAATTTAATAAAAATATTATTTTTTAGCTTTTACCTAAATATTATTTAAGCTATACTGCCGTTTATAGAGATATAATTTATATAGAAAATAGGTCTAGTAGAATTACTATTCTTTAACTTTATTTAAATAAGATAGTATATAGTTAGTGCTTATAGATACTAAGAAAAAAAGTAATAATATTATTTATTCTTATCTTTTCTAATATCTATTTTATAGAGGGATCTTAGAGAGAAGATATATTTATAATATAAAAAGGTATTAAGTAGTATTTATTAATACTTATTATAGCTATTAGGATTTTATATATTCCTAAAAATAGATATAGTAAGGCTTTTATCCTTATAACTTAACTTAACTTGCGTTAGCGTTAGATAATAAAATAGTTAAAACCTAAAACGTAAGTAGTAGTAAGTACGTATAAATACTTAAGGGCTATAGTAATTTAGTTCTTAGTATTTTATTTAATATTACTAACTTATATCTTTACACTAAAATTAGTATTATTAATATTCGTACTCTACTAGATTTAAAAATACTTTTAACTATTTTAGAACCTTATAATTCTTAGTATTAAGGCATAGCTTTAAGCTTAAATAGTATATAGATAATATAATATAATATAATTATTTATAAACGGAAATTAGAAAGCGGAGTAAGTTATAAATAAATTTAATACTAAGCCTAATACTAAGCTTAATATCGGCCAGCTACTAAGCTCTATATAGGCTAACTACTAAGTTCTATATAGGCCAGCTGCTGAGCTCTAAGCTCGATATTTAATATGGTATGGCTGAAATATAGCTAGAGGAGCTACAGTATATATAATTAGGTATAGTTTATAGCTATATAAAATAATTAGCTATTAGGTATTTAAAAAAAATTTATCTAAAAGTAGTAATTTTACTAACCTATTCTAGTAATTTTACTAACCTATCCTAGTAATACTGCTAACCTATCTTAGATACTAATAAGAATATTTAATTTTAGCGGACCCGAATATAAAGCTATACTTATTTTATTTACTTTATAATAACCTACTATCTATTTAATATTTTATAAAAATAAAATATTATATTCTATATTCTATTCTTTATAGTTTTATTAATTATTTTATCTATTTACGTAGCTATCTCTTTAATTTATAATATTACTTATTTCTATTTTATAATTTTAAAAGTATTTATTTTTTTACGTTTATCTATAGAAGTTATATCGACTTAGGATACGCTACGTCTTTACTTAATATAAATAAGTAGAATAGAGGCGCTATAACTAGAGTCTATTAAATATAAAATTTTTAAAATTCCGTTATAGCTAGTAGAGTAATAATTTAATAAATAACTTATTAAGCAGTAGCTATAATAATAGTAAGATAATAATTATAAAATAGTAATAGAGTATTTATAAATTATTATTATTTTAGGTAACTATAAGCCGTATAGCGCATTTAAAATTACTAGTATAATAACTTCCTCTTCTTTCTATAAATACTATATATAAAGTTTAGAAATCTTTTTAATATAATTAAAACTAAGTTTTTTATTTTTTTTATTATATCTAGGTTAGTATTTTAGCGTTTAATAATTAAACTAAGTAACTCCTAGTATACGGTATAGGCTTTTACTAATAGTAATAACTAGTTAAATTATATTAAAAACTATTTTAATTTTTATCTCCGCGTAGTATAACTAGCTAGTCTACTTAATAAACTAAAAAATTTTTTAGTTAACGTTTTTAATTCCGATTTAATTCTAACGCGTTTTTTTTTACTTAAAATAGGCGTAAACCTTAGCCTTAATAATACTTATAAAAATATTAAAATTTATTTTAAATTATATAATAATATAATAGACTTTATAGTATAATAGCGTAAGAGAAGTAAAACTCTTTTATTTAAGATAAAGAACAGCAGCGACGGCAGTAGTAGTAGTAGTAGTAATAATAGTAGTAATAATAATAGTAATAATAGTAGTAGTAGTAGTAATAGTACTACTTTAATAATAAAAATAAAAAACTTCCTTAAAGCAGTAAAGGAAGTAAAACTCTAGTAAAAAAAATTTATTAAAATAGTTAAAATTATCCGGGCGCAGGAATATACGTATACGTAAAAATAGAGTAGGTAGTAAAAAAAAAGTATACTATAGTACTATAAGGTAGTCGTATAAGAGCTTACTATTAGAGAGTTAGTAGTTATTATAAAAAAATTAAAAAATTTTATAAAAATCCTGCGGGGAGTACTATATTATATTTTAATACTTTAATTACTATTAAAAAGATTATAGATTATTAGTACTAGTAAAAAAGTTATTATAGTTACTACGTAAGAAACTTATTAAGAGTTAGTATTAATAACGTAATATAGTAGAAGTTTAAACAGCTAGCCTAAAATTGTATAATATTATAGTAATAACTCTAGGGGAGGGGTTTAAAAGTATTTATAAGGCTATTTTAAAAGCTATTTTAAAACTTATCTATTATTATATATTAATCTATAGTTTTATAACTTTTATTATAATTATATAATTAGAAAATAGTATTATTATAAATATATTAATATATTATTATCTTTATCTTTTTTTTATAAAGATAGTTCTTAAATATATTAATAATAAATTTAGTAATTTTAATTATCTTATTCTTACTAATTTTAAGAAGTAGTATAACTAAATATACTAGCTTATAATTAAAAAATTAGAGTGGTATTTAAATATAATAATATATAATAGCTTTATAAACGTCTATTACTATTTAAATAATTATAAAAACTTATTTTAATAAATAAGATCTTTTTTAAGTACTATATTCTTAAATACTTTAATAATTAAAAAGATAAGATTTTATATATACTTAAACTAATATATATAAATTATTAAATAAGTTACTAATAAAAAGCTATTAATAATAGATTATATATTATCTATTAAAAATAATAAAGATAAGAATTATCTTATATATAAAAAAAGGACTAAAAGATAAAAATTTATATATATTTATTATTACTATTAGCTATTAGTTAGATATTCTTAAAGAAGAAGGTATTTTATAAGAAAGAAAAAAAGAGCTATTATAAGTTTATAATTAATAGTTAATTATTGTTATTATTAAGTAATAAAATTATAATTAGTTAATAATAATAAGTTATTAGCTTTAATCCAATAAAGTGTTAAATAGATTTTAGTAATTTAATTTTATACTAAAGATAGGTAGTTTATTAAATAAGTAATAGCTATTATATTATTAAACTAATAGAATAATCTAAAAAGGTAATATAAAAAGGTATTTTATTTTAACTATCTTATAATATAAGAAGGTTATTAGTTATAATTATTATCTAAGGCTTATATTATTATTATAAACCTAATACGTACTATAGAATACTAGTTAATAAGATTTAAAAAAGTTAAGCCTATTACTAATTTAGATAATAAATATAACGTAAGTCTTATAATTAGAAACTAGAAAACTAATTATAACTATAATATATAAATAGTTATATCGTAGATTTATAGATCTATATATTTATATATTATATATCCCTTTTAGTCGCCCTAAGCCATCACAGCCACACTATTTGTTCGATTAATATATAAATATATATATTATATATTTTTTTATATTTATATATTAATGGAATAAAAAGTGTGGCTATAGTAGCTTAGAACGACCTAAAAGGGTATTTAAAAAAGAAGGAGTATATATATACCTTTATACTTAATATATTAAAAAAGTTAGATAAGGCTAGATTAAAAAAGATATAGTGCTACGCTAGTATACTACTAGTATACTTAGTACGCCCCCCTAAAAAAATATTAAGTTAAAAAAGTTAAAAAGTTTAATACTAATACTATATTCTTTAAAGGAGAAATATATAGAGTGCCGCCTATATATTTATCCTCTATTTTCTCTTATAGTTAATACAGCTAAATATTTATTATTATATTAAAATATCTTAGAGCTTACGTTACTAATTTATAAAACTCTTTAAAATATAAAATATTTTATATATATATATATATATATTACGGCTTTTTAGTACGTTCTTTTATAAAACTAGTCCCTACTCTTTAATTTTAGAATCTAGTAATTTTTAACTTATTTTTTCTCTACGGTTATAAGCCCAACGTTTAAAAAAAAAAAAATTCTTCTTACGCACCTAATTATTAAAAATCTTATTTTTTAAAACTCTAATTAATTTTTTAACTTTTTATTTAGAAGCTCTTAGTTTTATAGACCTAGCGAGTATTATTTTATCTATATACTAATAATAAATTTTATATTTTTAATTATTAAACGTTTAGTAAGCCTTATAACTAATAATTTTTTAAGTATTATAATAACTAAAACTATTTTATCTTTTTTAACTAATAATATCTATTGTACTAATTTAGCAAGCTAGTTAATTTAGTATATATAGCTTAAAGTACAGTATACGCTTTACTATATTTAAAATTTTATTAATCCCGACCTTAAAAGCGTTAATAATCTTAATAATTTTTTTTAAATACTAGAGCTTTTACGTATTATAAAAGCGTTTAAAGCTAAAATTATAAAAATCTACTATAACTATACTACTAAAATAGCTATATACTAAGCCCGCTTAACTAATTATACTACTAAAGTAAACTAAGTAATAAATATCTAAAACTAAATTAGTATAATAGTAGCTTTAAAATATATAAGTATAACTTAAATATACTATACTATTAAGAGGAATATCTTAACTTATTTAATTATTTATTTTTTTAAATAAAAGCTTTTAACTACTAATATAATAGCTAAGAATATTATATAATAATAATACTATACTTATTTAAAGAAAGTAGAGTATAAAAAAATAGTTACTAAATTATAGTATTATAAATAGAAAGCTCTTTATATAAAGATAGAGATATATAAATTTAATAATATTTAAAGTAAGCTAGCTGTTATTAACTTTTTTACTATTATTAGTAAAAAATTAGTATTTAATTAGGTAAAATAGATACGTATAACTTAAGTTTAAAAATTAATATTTAAAAGTAAAAAGCTCTCTTTAATAGAAGTAGAAAGGATCTTCTAAGTAATATTATAAAATAAAACTACTAAACTATGTACTAAGAGTTCTAGAATTTTTATAATATTTAATAGATAAAGTCTATCCCCTTAATTAGATAGCTTATAGCTAAATAATAAAAGTAAATTATACTAATACTTTTATAGATTTAAAAAGTACTATTAAAAATTTACTAAATACTACCGCCTATAACTAGTATTAATAAATACTTATACTAGTTAGACTACGCCGCTTTTTAAAAATAATAAAAAAAAGCTTTTTAAGTATTTTAAATTTAATAAATTTATAACTCTTTATAATATATTTAAATAAAAAAAATAGCTTAAAGGGAATACTTTATACAATAAAAAGTTTAATAAGCTAAAATTTTTTTAGCTTTTTTATATATACAGTTATTAATTATTCGCTTATTATAAATAGTAAATTAAAAAAAAGTAATAGTATATATTTTATATAAAATTGTAATACTTATACGCTTTCTAAAAATACTATTTTTAATAATAGTACTACTTTATATTTAATAAATAATAAATTACTACTTATTTTAGAATTCTTTAAGAAAGCTAATAGTATTTATATTATTAAAACTAAAATATAAGCTTTTCTAATCTTTAGTATTAGAATTTAAGTAATTAAAAATACTTTAAATAGGCTAAATAGAAACTCTATAAAAGATTTTATATTAAAAAATATAATTATTATAAAAGAATTCTACCTAAATATAGTATTTAAAACTTACTTATATAATAAGAGACTTTAGTACTTAAATTTAGATAATATACTATATATAAAATTTTTAAAATAAAGTCTTATACTTATAATACTTATTTATAAGTATAGCCTTATATTTATTAAATATAAGCTTTTACCTTTTTATCTTTTAGTTTAAAGTATAATACTAGTATATTAAAAGCTCTATTTATAGTTAATATATCTACGTATTAATACTAAGAATATATAGTACTAAAGAGCAGGATAGTTAAGTTAAAAAGCTTTATATACTTTTATTTAAAGAGCGTAAAATATTTATATTTAAAATACTAAATAAATATATTATAAGTAATATTCCCTTATATATATAGCTTAGATAATTTTTTAAAGACTTAAGAAAAAATTACTATAACTATACTAGTATATTTTATAAAATTTTTTTAATATGCCTAAAGGAAGGCTTAGAGAGTAGTAGATATTAGTAATTAAAAATAACTATAGTAAAAAGATTTATATATATAGTCTATAAGTAAAATTACTTTTAAAACTTATAAAAGTATTTTTAAGTTTTACTATATAGATATATATCTAGTATAAATTTAAGATTATAAAAATTTTTTAAAATAACGATATTACTACCCGTCTATAGTATAAAAAATTATATATTAAAAAATAAGTAAAAAAGCTTAGTATAAGTATTAAAATACTATTTCTTTATATATATAAGCTAAACGGCGGCGCTAAACGCGCTAAATAAAAAATTATTAATAAAACTATTACTATAAGACTTAGTGTAAATTTACTAAAAAAGCTTTAGCTAAAAATTATAAAAGCAGTTATAGTACTTTATAATATTAGTTTAATAGCTTTTAAGAGTATATTATCTCTAAATAAGGTTTTTTATAACTAGTTTAGATAGTATTTCCGTTACTATAAATTTAAGCTTATAAAATACTAAATAGTAGATCTATATCTAAATTAAAGTAATATATATACTTATAATTATTATATATATTTACTAAATAGGAATCGCGCAACCGGGCGTAATAGGTATAAATTTAAAATAAATTTATAAGCCTATATTAAATATTTAGTTAGTTACGTAGCTTTTAATATTTATAAAATATAAATACTATTACTTAACTAAGTTATTATAACGCGTAATATTACGTTTAATAAAACTCCTTTTTATAAGAAAACTAAAAATTAGCCTGTTATATAGAAAGAGGTTATAAAGTTTATAAATATCTTATATACTATTAAAGTTACAGATATAAGTAAAATATTTAATAAAATTTTTAATATATAAGCCTATAACTCTAGTAAGCTAAGAATTAGTAAAAATATTATATAACCTAAGTAATAGCTTAGGGGTACTTTAATATAAATTTTATTTTATTTTTTTAGCTAGTTACGTAAGTAAAGCTTTATATAGGTAGTATATACATAGACTATTAGCGTAGCTAGCTAATAGTTATAAATCTATATATTATATAATATAGATATAAGTTTAATTTCTTTTTAGCCTACTCTAAAGTTTAAAAAACTTAGGAATATAAACTTTAAAAAAAATAAATACTTTAATATTTCTTATAAAGTATACTCTAGTAAAGGAGTAGAATAGTCTAAAGTAAGAAGCCTATAGAATTAGGTTTCTTAAATAGTAGGTAAAAGTTTATTTAATACTATTATTTAAATTAGTAATATAGAGCTCCTCTTATTAAGTAAAATAGTTAATACTTATACTTATAGAACGCGGAAACTTATAAGAGACTATAGCCTAATTACTTTATAGAGCTAAAAATAATATAAATTAAATTCTAAAGATTCTTATAAATTAAAACATAAAGATAAAAACCCCTTTAGTATTTATATATTATTAAGCCCTAACTTAGAGAGCGAGCTATTATATAATATAAAACATATAAGTACTTTACTTAATAGTATAAATAGCTCTTTTTAGTATAACTTTATAAATATATTTATTTTTAGTATAAATTTTATTTAGGAAAAGTATAGAGAGTTTATAATTATTAATATAATAATTTAAACTACTATATAGAATAGAGCCTTAAAGAAAATAATATTTTAAAATAAAACTTATATATACTACGATAAGCTTCTAAAAAAGCTAGTAATATAAAAAGTAATATTTTTATATTTACTTAGCCCACTCTTTTATTAGACTATATATAAAAAATAAACTATACTTTTTAAAAAATAAACTTAGTAGGTAGTTACGCGTTTTAATAATACTAAACGTCTACTTCTACTTAAATAGGTTTTTACTTATAAGTTTAATTAAGATAGTTATTTTTTAAAGTATAAAACTTATCTTATTATTAAAAGCAATCTCTAATTAAAAGATATATTTTTATTAATATATACTATAATATTTATAGTATACTCTTTTTACATAACTATAGTAATTATAGTAAAATTTAATTTAAAAATTTTATAATTTAATATAATTAGCGTATTCCTTAATATACTAATTAACCCCTTAAATCTAGTATAGTATAAACTACCTAATAGTTATAAATAAAAAGGTAGTTATATAAAGCTTAATTAAACTTTATATAGCCTACGCGACTTACCTATACTATAGTATAAAAAATTTTTTAGTACCCTAGCTAAGCTTAGCCTTATCTACTTAAAAGAAAAATTTTATTTATTTTTTAACTTAGATCGTAAAATCTTTATACTTTTATATATAAATAATATTTTACTTCTATACTATAAAATTTATTAGTAAGAAACTTTTAAACTGCATAATAAGCTTTTAGAAATATATAAAATAGAAGTACGTAAAGCTATAAAATAGTATTTTATAATATACAGGGGGGTGAAACAAAAAAAGAGTAATCAAAAAAGATACCTTTTTTAAAAAATTATATAAAATTAATTAATAAGCCTAAAAATACGTGAATAATACCGTTTTAAAGAGAAAATTACAGAGATTTTAATTACTATTTTAGTTACTGCTTACTAAGCATAAGTGAATAACTAAAATTACCTAAACCTAGTAATTTTTTTAACCCCTTTTTTAAGTTCCTACAACTTTTTAGTTAGTGAATATAATTAACTAAAATTTTAACTATACCCTTTTAGGCCTAGTATAGGTCACGTGACTAATTTTTCGAAGTATATTAGTAATCTAATAATAAAATTATATTAATTATAAAAATAGTGCTAAGCCTTATATAATTAATAATCACGTGATATATTAGTAATATTATACTATATTATAATATCTTTTAGATTTTATAAACCTAGACTCCTATTTCCTCGAAATGGCACCAAATCTTTTAAAACTCGAATATAAAGTTAATCTCCTTTTAAAAGCAAATAATTCACCCTCTTTAATTGCTACAACTTTAAATAAGTCAGAAAAGACTATTTATAACGCTATACAACGTATTAAAAATAAAAATAAAAAAGATTATAATATAAAAAAGATTAAAAAAGGCAGAGTTTCAAAGTTAACTTAAAGAGATAAAAGAAGTATTAATAGAGACTTAACTAGAAGTCCTAAAAAAGAAAATAAAAGACTATTAATAGAAAATAGTCTAAATATTACAAAAAGGACTTTACAATTCTTTTTAAAAGAAGAGGGCTACTCTATTAATATAAGTAAAAAAAAACCAATAATTAACAAAGAAAACGCTAAAAAAAGAGTAAAATACGCTAAAGAACAATTAAAAAATATTAAAAATATAAAACTAGAAAAAATAATATTTTCTAATAAGTCAGCAATACAAAGGGGTAAAGCTAGAAGGCAATATTATAGAAAAAGGGGTAATAATAGAGTTAGAAGAGAACTAGCTGTTAGCCAATTACGAAGTAAGTTATTTTAACTTTTTAAAAACTTAAAATATATAACTTTTTATATATTTTTAAGTTATGGTTTTAGTTTTTTAATATTAATTATATTAATTATTTTATAGGCCACGATCTTACCCTACAAGTTTGGGGTGCAATTTAGATAGGAGGTAGAAGTAATTTAATATTTATTAAAACACCTAATTCTTCTACTTCTTATACTAATAAGGACTATATAAATAAAGTCCTTATACCTAAGGTTAAACCCTATATAAAAAGGGGTAAGTTATATAATCTTTTTTTACCTCTTTGTTTATTAATATAATAATATATATATATATATATTATTATATTATATTATAATTATAATCTTTATATTAATATTAATATAGGTTAGCAATTTCAACAAGATAACGTCCCTATTTATAAAACTAGGGACGTTTTAACTTGGTTTAAAAATAACAAAATTAAACTATTTCTTTACCCAGCCTATAGTCCTGATTTAGCCCCTATAGAAAATATATAGGGTTTATTAAAATTAGGGCTAATTAAAAATAAAAAGGCTAATTTAGGTATAGGAAATAGTTTAAATAGTATAAACGCCTTTAAAAGAGCTATTAATAAGGAGTAGCATAAAATACCTTAAGAAGCTATTAATAATTGTATTTTATCACTCCCTAACCGTTATAAGGCGGTTATAGAAGCTAAAGGCTATTATACTAAGTACTAGTAATATATTATTTACTAGTTTATTATTAAAAATGTGAAAAAGTGACTTTTATATATAATTATATAATTAATATATAAATATATAAAAATATTTAATATACTAATATAACTTATTATCTATTATTATATATATAAAAATAAGCAAATTTTACACCTTCAAAAAAAAGTTATAATAGCCTAAAGTAGGGCCCTAAAAATTTTCTATATTTACTAATTTTTTTTTACCCCTAAACCCCTTAGTAAGCAGCCCCTAACAGGGTGAATAGAATTTACTAGTCTTTCTCTTTAAAACGCTATTTTTTTCGTATTTTTTAGCCTACTAATAACAAAGTTATATTATTTTAAAAAAGGTATCTTTTTTAATTACTCTTTTTTTGTTTCACCCCCCTATAAGTAATTAGGGGCCGATAACTGCTGTTATAACCTATCGGTTACTTTTTTAACTTTATTTTTATATAATAAAATAGAGGTTATATTTATTTCTATTACTTTTTACTTCGCCTATATATACAGGTAGTGTAGCGTTTAATAATAGTTAATATTTATTTATAATTATATCTCCTTCCTTACTAATAACGCAATACTAAGTATACTTTATATAGCCTACCTAGTCTATATACCGAATAAAATATATATAAATATATATAGGCCCCCCTAAAACTTTTAAATTTTAATTATCTCTAAAATATTTTTACTATTACTGCTATCGCCTTTACTATTATTACTATTACCTTTTTTATTACTTTTACCTTTACCTTTACCTTTACCGTATCTTTTACGCTAAAAAGTACCTGCTATATCTATAAGATACTTATTTTACCTATTAACTCTACTATAAACTATATATTATATTTCTCTACCTTTTCTACCTTTACTATATTTCTGCCTATTAAAGCTACTACCGTTAAAGTTACTACTATTAAAGCCGCTACTGCTGTTAATACTACTAATTTAATATTTATAACTTTAACTGCTTTCTTTATTAATAATCTAATTAACTTATTTAGCTTATTTAACTTAGGGTAGTACCTATTATTAAGGATAGTTATAATTTTATTATAATTAACTTCTCCGGTTACTAAATAGAAAAGGTATTTATATTAGTAAATATCTACTAAAATTATGTCTTTATTATTACCCGTAAAGTAAAAGGAGATTATAAAAAAAATTTAAGTAATTATACTAGACGCTATTTTAAAAGCCTTAAAATTAATAAGAATTATCTTATTATTAGTATTAATAAGAGGAGGACTATACTATATAGGAGCTAGACTTTTAAAAAATATTTTAAATAATATCTTAGCAAGTATTTTTTTATTTAATAAACTTTTAACTATATTAACTACAAGAATAAAGGAAAAATATATAAATAATAATAGCTACTATACCCTACGTATTTTTTCTTTATAAATAAATACAGTATCTTTACTAATCTTTTTTACTTTTTTAATTTAACGTTTTTTTTAAGGGGGCGCGCTAAGCGTACTAGTATATTAGTAACTAGTATAGCGCTATACCTTTTTTAACTTAGCCTTATCTAACTTTTTTAACATATTAAGTATAAAGATATATATATACTCCTCCTTTTTTAAAACCCCTTTTAGTCGCCCTGAGCCACTACAGCCACACTATTTATTTAATTAGTATATAAATATAAATATATAAGTAATTAGGAATTAAGAAGATTAAACGATTACGCTAATTTATAATTTATATATTAAAAAGATTATAAAAAAATTTAAAGTAATTAATTTAGTACTCTTTTTACTAACGTCTTTACTATTAAAAGAGCTAGTTAAAAATAAAAAAGAAGTAATAAAAGTTAAAATTAAAGTATATTAAGAGCGTATTAAATTTATATTTTATATTACTATTATAATACAATTAGATATAGTATTTACTATTTTAAAACTCTTTTATTTTTTAACTAATTTAAGTAAAGAGTACTTTACTATAGTAAAACGTATAATTATATTCTTTTATAAATTACGCTTTTAAGCGATCTAATATAGAGTATATAAAAGTCTAAAACTTATAATCTATTTAAACGCTTTATTTATAAATAATTTAAAAAGTAGATAATTTTTATATAGTTATATTATTATATTATTTAGGGGTGTAATTATTTAAAAAGCCGTAAGGTAGGCTATTATTATAATATTAACTACTAAAATAGAGCTCTTCGCGCTTAAGTATATAAATAAAAAAATAATAGCTCTAAAGCGCTTTTTTAAAAAACTTATTTTAAATTTTAAAACTACGTAGTATATATTCTGTAATAACTAATAGATAATTAGGCTAGTTATAGGTAAAAATAAGTATATAACTACCCGTTTACGCTATATAAATATATAGAATATATAGTTATACTAAAAATATTTAAAAGAAAGTTTTAAAATTAAATACCTTTTGATAAGTAATATACTAATTAATAGGTTAATAAAAGCTCTTACAGCTTAGTAATTTTAAAAAGTTAAAAAGTAATTAAATTTTAAAAATATAAAAGAAAAAATTACTAAACTAAAATTTTAAAAAATTATATAATAATAGAGCGTAAAGCGCTTTAAATTAGATATTAAATAGCTTATTAGCTAGTATTTATAATAAATAATTTAAAACTATACTACTTAAAAAAACTCTATAATAAAAAAGTAGAAAAAATAATAAAATAATAAAAATTATATAATAACTCTAATAGAAAAGCTTAATATATTAATAATTTTACTAGTTTACTAAACTTTTAAATAGCTTAAGTATAGCGTAAAGTAATCTTATTAAAAATATTATTTATAACATTACTACCTAAGTCCTTATTTATTTTAATTTTTTATCTTATAGTAGTTTATAATTTATTAAACTTTATAATCTATAAAATTAATATTAGTAAAAATTACTAGAAGCAGATTAAAGGACTAAATTTTTTTATAAATAAGCTTTTTTACCTTCTTACTATAGAGTAGCTTATAATAAAATAAAAAGTACTTAATAATCTCTTAAACGTAACTTAAACTATAATAGTAAATATATAATTATTTTAAATTTTTTAAATTAAAATATTTATATATATATTAGTTTACAGCTGTGTTTACTTTTATATATTTAATAATAAAAGCCTTATATTTTAGTATTATAGTAACTTTTATCGCTCTTACCTAATAAAGCGCTACCTAAATAATAATAGTAAAATACTATATACTTTAATCTTATAATCTATTAGTAATATTAAGCTATTTAAATACTATTTAATAGTTTTCTAACTTTTCTAATCCTAATATAAAAAAATAGATAAAGCTTAGAAAAACTATAAATTAAAAAGCTTAAAATATTTTTTATAAATTTTATTTTTATTTTTATAGCGCGACGGAGTCTGCGGTATAAGTAACTTGTTATTTTTATTTTTTTTAAATTTACTTTTAAATTTACTCTCTAATATAAAGCGTAGCCTATTTTTTAAACCTAATTTAGTAGAGCTTAAAAAAACTAAATTAAAAAAAGCGATAATAACATTTTACGCTTAAAAAAACTAGACTAAAAAAATAAACTAGATAGATTTAATAATCTTAAAAGCCTTTTAAATTTCTTATTAATATTAAACTTTTTATATAGATATTATATACTTTTAAACTAGCTCTTAAATAGCTATTTAGGAGCGCGATATAGATATTAAACTAAAAAAATTATTAAAATTATTAAGTGGTAGATTAGGAAGATTTTTATAAGTTTATAATAGTAGAGGGAAAAGCTTTTTTAGAGATTAAAAAATCTTTAAAAATTTTTAATTAAAAGGAAAAAAAGAATCTTTATCTATTAAAGATATAAAATAATTATTTAGAGCTTATAATAATAGTATATTATTTTATAAAGAAAGTAAGTAATTTTTTAAATATTATAGTATAGGAGCTTTTATTTAAATTATAAAAATTTTTATTTAAGACTAAATAGTGTCTTAGTTTTACTAAACTACCTATTATTAAAACTCCTGACGCTTTTTATTGTTTATTTTATTTATTTCTTCTTATAGAGCGTAATTACATACTAAAAAATAGTAATAAGTAAAATATTAAAAACTAAAAAACTAAAGTCCGTCGGCTCCTTACTAATTTTAGTATATTTAAAATATTTTATATACTAATTATACTTATTTAAATTTAGTTAGTTAAATTTAGTATTATAGTAAAATTTTTTATTATATTTTTAAACTATTAAGTAAAGATTAGCAGAGTTTTTAAGAGAAGAAATTAAAAATTAGAAATCTAGATAAACTCTAAAAAGTAGAGATTAAAAAAAGTATTATAGTTTACTATAATTATAGTAGTAGTAATATAAATAATTAACTTATAATATTTATAATAGTTAGGAAGCTTAAAGAGCTGTTAAGAGAAAAAAAGTTAGATAAAAGAGTTAAAATATAAGACAGACGGTATAAAAGCGCGTAAAAATAATAATAAAACGTATAAAAAGAATAAAAATTATTTTAAAAAAATTAGTAGAAAGATTATATAAATACTTTTTATACTATTAACGCTAGCGCGCCTACTATAATTAGGCTTTTATTTTAAAACTCTATTACCTAGTAACGCTACCTGCTAAAATTTTACTTAAAAAAGTTTTCTTTAAAATTAATTCTACGGCTGTAATAAGCTTAGAAAAATTAATTTTAAATTATTTAAATAGTTAAGTTATTTCTACTAGCTTAACTAGGGGGTATATTACGTTAAAATACTTTAGAGCTTATATTACTAATTTATAAAATTTTTTAAAATAAAGAATTTATTCTTTTTTATATATATATATTACGGCTCTTTAGTACTTTTTATTATAAAACTAGTCCCTACTCTTTAATCTTAGAATCTAGTAATTTCTAGCTTATTTTTCCTCCACATTTATTAAATAAAAAAAATATTTACTAAAATATTATTTTTCTTTAAAAGTTCTAATACTACTCCTTTTTTTCCTTTATTAACGCTAACGACGAAATAATTCTAATTAATTTTAAGGCGCCTAGTATAGTTAACTAAGCTTTTTCTATAGTATTATTCTACTTAATAATAAATAATAAAAATATAACTCTAGTAAATACTTACTAATATAAGTACTTTATTTATCTAAAAGTAGCTAACTTTATTTATTTAGTAGCCGGAGAAGTTAATTATAATAAAATTATAACTATTTTTAATAATAGGTACTAGCCTAATAGGTTAATTAGATTATTAATAAAGGAAGTAGGTAAAGTTATAAATATTAGGTTAGTAGTATTAGCGGCGGCGGCTTTAATAGTAACAGCTTTAATAGGCAAAAATATAATAAAGATAATAAAGATAAAGAAATATAACGTAGAGTTTATAGTAAAATTAATAAGTAAAATAAATATTTTATAAATATAATAGGTACTCTTCGGCGTAAAGAATATAGTAAAAGTAATAGTAATAGTAAAAATAATAGTAGAGGTAATAAACGGTAAAGCCTTTAGTAGGTAAAAATACTAGAGTAATTAATATATAAAAGTTTAGGGGGGCCTATATATATATATATATTTAATGCGTAGGCTAGGTAATTAGACTAGTAAATAGGCGTACTTAGTATCACGTTATATTATTATAGGTAAGGAAGAATTTATAATTATAAATAAAAATTATTAACTATTATTAAACGCTATACTACCTGTATATAGGCAAAGCAAAAAGTAATAGAAATAAATATAACCTCTATTTTATAACAATAAAGTTAAAAAAGTGACTAATAGGTTATAATAGCAGTTATTGGCCTAATTTATAATATAAATCTATAGCGTTATAAATTTATAAATCTACTAAACAGAGCTATGGATCTAAGAAAATAGACTAATATATAATAACTATAAATCTTTTAGATAGTTTTCTTTTTTTTATAGTTAGTTCTTTTATCTAAATTAATTATTAACTTATTAAAGTAATTAAACTATTATTCTAAGCTTAAACGCATTTAATTTTACTATATAACTAAATTTTAATTAACGCTAATTAACCTATTGGGCCTAGATACTAGTTAATACCTTAACTATCTATAAGATAGAAATAGCTAATACTATAGTAGGAAGAGAAGTATCTAAAAATATAGCGCGACCTATATTACCTACTATAGTTCTAGAATATACTATACTTAGTATACTTAAGAGTAATATAATAATTATAAACTTTAAAAAACTTATTAGACATTAGATAGTATTTAAAAAATAGAATAAAATCCTTAAAATGAAGATTATAGACCTTATTATATAACTAGTTAAATATATAAATAAACTAATTAAACTTAGAGAACTAGAAAAGTTTAATAGAATATATTTAAAGCTAAAGGGACTTTTTACTACTATAGCTATCTACTTAAATACTTATATAATATAATTACTAGATAAAATAGTAAAAGTCTTCTTTATAGTAGTCTATTTTATAGGAAAGGCTATTACTTAGTTTAAGATATACTTAAACGAATAACTACGCTAACATAAAAATTAGTAAAATAATAAAACTAAGGCTATCTTCTTAAGTTATAAGTACTTTAAAAATAAGTTATAAATTATTTTTAGGAATATAGACTCTAAAAGAATTATAGAATAAAAAATTCTTTAATTATAATAAATCTAATTAGTTACTACTTATATATTAGAATTTAAATAGCTTACTACTAAATTATAGTAGGATAAGATAGCTTTTATAGTATAATACTATTAAGATCTAAAGGACTATATATAATATAAAATAATTTATATAAAGCGACCTAATACTGTATAGAGAATAATTTAGTAAGTTATTTAGATTAATAATAATTTTTATTAATAGAATTAGAAAAGATAAAAAATAAAAAATATAGAGTATTATAGATCTAAACCTATAATACTTAAGACTAGTATAGAACGTAAATAGAGACGCTAGAATTTTAAAAAATAAAAATTTTATAAAAAATAAATATATTTTAAGTATAAAAAACTACGGTATATTATAAAAAAGTAGAAATAAGACTATAAGAAAGAAAAATCCTAAATCTATATCTAAGAAAAAAGCAGAGTAGCTACAATATAAGAATATAATATTATATACTAGACTATATATATAAGGAATTAGTATATAACGTACTATAAAGCTAAACTAAATATAAAATTTTAGCTATAAAAATAGAGATTAGCTACTATTTAAAAGTTGTTAAAAAGAATTTTATTTTAAATAAAGTTTTAGAAAGAGATACTAGAAGAAGACTTATTTATAAAAAAAAAAACTCTAATAACACTATAAATACGTCCTTATAAATAATTAAGAATAATTATAAATTCTTAGAATTAGAGAATAAATACTTAGTTATAATATTCAAAAATATTAGATATGTATAGGTAATTAGGCTAATCTAGTAACAAATTTAACTAGAATAAAATATAAATATAAGTTATATAAAAATCTTACGATTTATTAAATAAATCTTAATACCTCTTATAGTAAAGAAATTATATAAGAAATAAATATAGTTATGCTTAATCTATTAATTTTTTAAGAGTTTCTAATACTAGATTAAATAAAATTTTAAATTTACTAATACTATATTAGATAAGAATACTTAAAAGAAAATGTAGTATATTATTAAAAATGTAAACTAAGAATAGACTAAATATATAGCTATTAAATACTAGGTTTCTATATTTATAAGTAACTATAATAAATAGAGATATAAGATTAATAAAAAAGATAATCTATAATATAATATAAAATATTTAGCTTATTTTAAAATCGTATAGATCTTCTCTATATAGAAGAAATATAAATTATATAAGAAAGTTAAGAAAAAATACTAATATTATCCTATAAGAGACTATAAGAATAAGATAATTTAGCTAATTACTCCTAAAGAAATTTATAGGTAGAAAAGAGTTAAAGATAACTAAGAGAGAAGGGAATATATAAAAATTATATTAAAACTGTTTCTTCTTATAAAATATATATTAAACTAATCCTAGTATAAGTATTTAAAAAATAAATATCTAAAATACGTTTAAACTAAGATTAATATAAAATACTAGTCTAAGAAATAAAAATATAAGAAATAAAAAAATAGAAATATATTTATCTATAAAAATAGTATTAAGAAAAGAGACTAACTATTTTAGTTAATAGTAGAGCTACTAGAAACTATATTAGTTAAAACTTTATTACAAAAATAAAACTTCTATAATATAAAAAATAGTACACTAATATAATATATATTATTAAGAGAGAATCCTTCTAGAATTTAGTAATATATAAAATATATAAAAAACTTATACTTCCTAAATAAAGAAAGATAAATAAAATATTTAATATTATTAGTATATTAGATAATTAAAACGTAATTTTAGAAATACTATAGTTTTAAAAAGTTAATCCTACTATTAAATAGAATATCTAGTAAGTAATATTTTTTTAAAAAGAAACGTAGATTAAAGCTAATAATAAAATTAAGGAAAGTATTTCTATATAATATTAAAAATAGAAAAAGTTACTCTAAAAACTAGTGGAAAGCTTTTCTAAGTACTAGTTTTAAAATTATATAATTTTTTTATAAAAAGAAAAAACTCTCGGGTTTAGCCCTATATATAAACTTATAAAAACTAAGGAAGAGGCTATAATATAATATCTTAATAAAAATCTTAAATATAGATATATTTAACCCTCTATCTTACTTATTAGATATCTAGTTTTATTTATACTAAAAAAGAATACTATAAAACTATAACTTTATATAGGCTATTATTCTCTTAACGTAATTACTATAAAAAATTAGTATCTATTACCCTTAATATTAGAAATATAAAATTAATTAAGAAAAGTATAATAGTTTATATAACTAGATATTAGAAATACTTACTATTAAATCTAAATTAAGAAAGAAGAGGAGTAGAAGACTACTTTTTAAATAAAGAAAAGATTCTATAAGTACTAGATAATATCTTTTAGACTTACTAATATATCTATAACTTTTTAAGTATAGATTAATAATATCTTAAAAAGCTACTAAAACTAGTTTATAATAATATATCTTAATAATATTCTTATCTATTTAGAAATAGAAAAAAAATATATATAATATATAAAACTAATTCTATAAGTACTAAAAAATATAAAACTCTACCTTTATCTACGGAAAGGAAAGTTTATATATAAAAAATAAAATTTCTTAGATTTATTATCTAACTAAAAAAAATTAAACTAGACTCTAGATATACTAAGAGGATAAAGAACTAGTTAATTTTATAAAATTTTAAAAAACTATAATTATTTCTTAAATTCTATAACTTTTATAAAAAAAACTAATATCTTAATAGAGTACTATAACTATATCTCTTATACGCCTAATAAGGAAAGATTAACTGTTTATATAGAAAAAGAAATAATAATAAGAATTTAATAAGATATAAAACTAGTTTACTAAGAAACTAGTTATTAAAATATATAATTCTAATAAACTATCTATAGTAGAAATAGATATCTTAGATTATATAATAAAAGTAGTATTACTCTAGAGAAATAATAAAAGAAATCTCTAATCTATATACTACTTCTTTTAATAAATAATTCTAGCGGAACTTAACTATAATATCTATAATAAAAAACTACTAGTTATTATAAAAGTCTTAAAGGAATAGAAATCTAATTTATAAAATTTTAAATATTTTATTACTATTTATACTAACTATTAGAACCTTATAGGATTTTTAATAAGTAAATCCTTAATAGGTAAATAAATAGAATAAACTTAGATACTTATAACCTATAATCTAAGAATTATATATACTAAAGAATTAGAAAATAAAAGAGCTCATATACTTAGTAGACGATCTAATTACTAAAAAATATAAAAATCTAATACTATTATTCTAAAACTATAGAAGGATAGGATTATAGTAATTAATAAACCCTAACTAGCTAGTATATAAGAAGAAAATAAGAATAAGAAAGAAAATAACTAGAACTAGTAGATTAAGAATACTACTTAGAAAGTAATAAATAAACGATACAAAATCTAAGATATAATATAAGAAGAAAACGGTATTATCTATATATTCTAATAGGCCTATATATCCTAAATAATTATAAAGAAGTTCGTATAACGATACTATAGGATACTAGTATATAGTTATTAAGAAATTAAGAAAATACTTATAAAGTTAATAACTTACTACTACTTTCTATACGTAAGATAACCCAGTAATATAAGTATTAGTAAAATACGCTAACTACTAATAAAATAAATATACTAGATATATACTATATAATCTACTATAATTTATAGAAATAGTATAATAACTATAAAAAATTATTATAATAGATATTATTATTAAACTATTCCTATCTAAATAATTAGTTACAGAAATAATATATAAAATATTATTAAATATTATTAATAAAACTATAAAGTACGTATACTTTTTATTCTATTAAGAGAAGAAAAATAGCGTAATGTAACTAGTATATATTCTATTTTAACATATATTTAGTAAATATAGAATACTAAATAAAAATATTATAAATAAAAATATTAAATTTATAGTAAGCTTTTAGTAAATAATAATAGTAAAATTAAAAATAAAATATAGAATATTAACTATACATTATCTATAAATAGACGGCCTAACTAAAAGCATAAACTAAACTATAAAATAGTACTTAAGATACTATCTTAACTATAAGTAAAATAACTAAATTATATTATTACTAATCGCGTAATTTATATATAATAGTTTAAAATATAGTATAATAAAAATAATACTATTCTTTATATATTACGAAATTAAACCTAAAATATATTTAAAATTTAAATAGTTAAGATCCTATAGCTAATAGGCTAAAGAAATAGTAAGAATTATTTAATAAATCTACTAGTAACCAAAAGAGAATACTAAATTTTTATAAAATAGAATAGAAAAATATTATAATATAAAATAAAAGAAAGTACCTTTCTTTAAAAAGAAAGACAAGATATAACTACTACGAAAAAATATTAAAAGTAAAAAATTTAGTAATAAACTAGACTATATTAAAATTAAATTCTATATAATTAAAAAATAAATTATATTTATAATTTACTAACTAAAACTATTTCTATACATAAAAATTTATTTTATATTCTATATAAACTTTCTAAAGAAGGTACTATAAAATACTAAATTAATAGTATATAAGATAGATACGTACGAAGATAACTTAAAAAAGTAAAAAATTAAAAGAATTTTAAAGTATAATATTAGAAATAGAAAAAACTACTATTTAATATAGTAGTAGGGAATAGATAAAAAAATTATAAAAATAAATCTAAAAATAAAAAAAAAATATTAATTATTTTAAAAAGCTTAGAGAGTACCGAAGCTATAATTCTAAAAAAACTAAAAGATAAAATAAATTTATTTTATAGGAAGCTATAAGAAGCGACGCTATCTATAAAAATATAGTTAATAATTAAAATAGTTAATAATTAAAATAGTTAATAAAGGTTTTAAATACTTTTACTATTTTAACTATTAAAGTTTCTTCTTTTTAGTATTTAGCTTAGTCTTAAGGACTTATAACTAGGCCGCTATTTATTTTTTAAAAAACTTCTTTTACTTTTTTACCTATTAAATTTTTACTTAGACTTCTACTAACTTATTAAGAAATTTTTTATAAAACTATTTAGCTTTCTCTTTCTATTATTAAAATTTCTTTTATAATTAGTTAATAGCCCTCTTTAGTAGCTATAAATTCTAATATATAAATTACTATAAAATATATTTCTTTATATTTATCTGTAAGAGCTGTATCGACTTAGTATATACTACGTTTTTATTTAATATAAGTAGGTAGAACAGAGGCGCTATAACTAAAATCTATTAAATATAGAATTTTTAGAATTCTGGTATAGTTAGTAGAGTAATAACTTAATAAATAATTTATTAAGCGGTAGCTGTAATAACGGCGGGGTAATAACTATAAAATAGTAACAGAGTATCTATAAATTATTATTATTTTAGGTAGAACTATAAGTAGAATTATAGACTATATATAGCGCGTTTAATATAGCGCGTTTAAAATAATAACTATAATAACTTTTTCTCTTTTCTATAAATACTATACACTTAAAGTTTAGAAATTTTTTATTATTATTATTATATCTACAACGTTAGTATTTTAGTATTTAATTATTAAACTAAATAACCTATAGCGTATAATATAGGCTTTTATTAATAGTAATAATTAGCTAGGTTACGTTAAAGACTATTTTAATTTTTATTTTCACGTAGTATAACTAGCTAGCTTACTTAATAGACTAAATCTTTTAGTTAATAATTTTAATTTTAATTTAATTTTAACGCGCTTTTTTTTGCTTAAGTAAAATACTATTTTTAATTTTAATAATACCTATAAAGACTATAAAATTTAATTTTACCTATATAAAGATATAGTAAAATTTATAAAAAAATAGTAAAAAAAAGGTTATACTTTTTTATTTAAAGTAAAGAACGGCGGCGGTAGTAGTAGTAGTAATACTTTAATAATAAAAAAAAAAAACTTTTTTAGAGTAGTAAAGGAAGTAAAGCTTTAGTAAAATAAGCTTATTAAAGTAGTTAAAATTATTTAGGCGCGGGGATATATGTATATATAAAAATAGAGCTTTAAAATAGGTAGTAGTAGTAAGAAAGTATACTATAGTATTATAAAATAGTCGTATAAAACTATTAGAAGAGTTAGTAATTATTTTAAAAAGACTAAGGGGCCCTATAAGAAGTACGGTGTTATTTTAATCCTTTAATTACTATTAAAAAGGTTATAGGTTATTAGCGTTAGTAAAAAAGTTATTATAGTTACTATATAAGAAGCTTATTAAGAGTTAGTTGATTACGTAGTAAAAGTTTAAATAGTTAGCCTAGGGTTACGTAACGTTACGGTAATAACCCTAGAGAAGAGACTATAAAATATATATAATTAGATATTAATATACTAAAAATTTTATATAACCCTAGTATAGTAGTATAGATATAGACCTTATAGACCTTACTATATATTAATAATACTATATAAGGAACGCCTACGCGAGTATAGCGCTTATAAAAAAATATTTTAAAGCTAACTAACTTTACGTAGTTAGTAAGAGTAATATATTTTTTACTTTTATAAAATATTATAGAAGAAGAGAAAAATATATTAAAAAATTCTTATACTAATAAAAATATAACTAAGAACTAAAATAGAAATAATCTTTAAGCTAATGACTTAGAGAAGAAGAATAATATTATAAATCTAATATATATTATAAAATACTAGTAAATAAGATATAAAAAAATTAAATCTATTACTAATTTAAATAATATATATAATCTAAGTCTTATAATTAAAGACTAGAAAACTAACTATAACTATAATATATAAGTATTTATATAGTAGATCTATAAATTAATTAAATAAAATATCGTAAAAAGATATCTTAAAGTTTATATTACTAGCTTAGTAAACTCTTTAAAATAAAGAATTTATTTTTCTTTTACGTATATATAATATAGCTTTTTAGCACTTTTTTTTATAAAAGTAGTTCTAATTTTTTAATATTAGAAACTAGCAATTTTTAACTTATTTTTCTTTTATAGTTATAAGCCCAGCGTTTTATAAATAAAAAAAAGATTCTCTCTATATACCTTATTATTAGAAATTCTATTTTCTAAAGCTCTAATTAATTCTTTAATTTTTTATTTTAAAACTCCTAGTTCTATAAATCTAGCAGCTATTACTTTATTTATATACTAATAATAATCTATATCTTTAGCTATTAAACCCTTAATAACCCTTATAACTAAATAATTCTCTAAGTATTATAATAACTAAAGCTATTTTATTCTTTCTAACTAATAATATCTGTTTTACTAATTCGGTAAACTAGCTAATTTAGTATATATAGCTTAAAGTATGGTATATACTTTGCGGCGTTTAAAATCTTATTAATCTTAACCCTAAAAGCGTTAATAATCTTAATAATTTACTTTTAATACTAGAGCTTTTACGTATTATAAAAGCGTTTAAAACTTAAATTATAAAAATCTATTATAACTATACTACTAAAATAGCTATATACTAAGCCTACTTAACTAAATATACTACTAAAGTAAACTAAATAATAAGTATCTAAAACTAAATTAGTATAATAATAGCTTTAAAGCTTATAAGCGCTGCTTAAATATACGACGCTATTAAAAGGGATATTTTAACTCATTTAATTTTTTTTTAAATAAAAACTGTTAACTACTAACGTAATAGCTAAGAATATTATATAATAATAATACTATACTTATTTAAAAAAAGTAAAATATAAAAATATAGCTCCTAAGCTGTAGTATTATAAATAAAAAGCTCTTTATATAAAAGTAAAGGTATAAAAACTTAATAATATTTAAAATAAGCTAACTATTATTAACTTTTTTACTATTATTAGTAAAAAATTAATATCTAATTAAGTAAAGCAGATACGTATAACCTAAGTTTAAAAATAACTATTTAAAAATAAAAAGCTCTCCCTAATAAAAGTTAATAAAAGCTTTTAAATAGTATTATATAAAAAGTTATTAAAATAACTTCTAAAAGCTCTAGAATCTTTATAATATTTAGTAAATAACACCTATCCCTCTAATTAGATAGCTTATAGTTAAAGAATAAAAATAAGTTATACTAATACTTTTATAGACCTAAAAAGTGCTATTAAAAACTTACTAAGTATTATTACCTATAGCTAATATTAATAAATACTTATACTAGTTATACCGCGCTGCTTTTTAAAAAAAATAATAAATAGCTCCTTAAGCGTCTTAAATTTAATAAATTTATAGCTCTTTATAATATATTTAAATAAAAAAAATAATTTAAAAAAATACTTTCTAGAATAAGGGGTTTAATAAACTAAAATTCCCTAGCTCTTTTATATATATAGTTATTAATCCTTCCCTTATTATAAGTAGTAAATTAAAGTAAAGTAATAGTATATATTTTATATAAAATTATAATATATATACACTCTCTAAAAGTATTATATTTAATAATAGTACTACTTTATATCTTATAAATAATAGAGTATTACTTATTCTAAAATTTTTTTAAAAAACTAATAGTATGTATACTATTAAAACTAACATATAAGCTTTTTTTATTTTTAGTATAAGAATCTAAGTTATTAAAAATACTTTAAATAGTTTAAATAGAAGTTCTATAAAAAACCTTATATTAAAATATATAGCTATTATAAAAGGCTTTTGTCTAAATATAGTATTTAAAGCTTATTTATATAATAAGAGACTTTAGTACTTAGACTTAGATAATATATTATATATAAAATTTTTAAAATAGAGCCTTATACTTATAACGCTTATTTATAAATATAATTTTATATTGATTAAATATAAATCTCTATTCTTTTATTTTTTAGTTTAAAGTATAATACTAGTATATTAAAAGCTTTATTTATAGTTAACGTATTTATATACTAATACTAAGGATATATAGTACTAAAAAGTAAAATATCTAAGTTAAAGAGCTTTATATACCCTAGTCTAAAAAGCGTAAAATATTTATATTTTAAATACTAAACGTATATATTATAAGTTATATTCTTTTATATATACACCTTAGGTAATCTCTTAAAAAGTAAAAAATAATATTACCTTAACTATACTAGTATATTTTATAAAATCTTTTTAATATACTTAAAGAACGGCTCGACGAGTAATAAATAATATTAGTTAAATATAATTATAGTAAAAAGGTTTATATATAGAGCCTATAAATAAAATTACTTTTAGAGCTTATAAACGTATTTTTAAATTTTCCTATATAAGTATATACTTAGTATAAACTTAAAATTATAAAAAATTTTTAAAATAATAATATTATAACTTAGGTATAGCACGAAAGATCGCGCTTTAAAAAATAAATAAAAAAAGTTTAATATAAATATTAAAATACTATCTATATATATATATTAGCTAAATAGCAGTGCTACACGCGCTAGCTTATAAATTATTAATAAAACTATTACTATAAAATTTAGTATAAACCTACTAAAAAAGCTTTATCTCAAAATTATAAAAGTAGTTATAGTTTTTTATAATATTAGTTTAGTACCTTTTAAAAATATGTAATTTTTAAATAAAGTCTTTTATAGCTAGTTTAGATAGTATTTTTATTATTATAAATCTAAATTTATAAAGTACTAAATAGTAGATTTACGCCTAAATTAAAATAATATATATACTTATAGTTATTACGTATATCTACTAAATAAAAATTATATAGCCGGGCGTAATAAATATAAATTTAAAATAAATCTATATATTTATAGTAGATATTTAGTTAGTTACGTAGCTTTTAATATTTATAAAATATAAAAGCTATTACTTAACTAGATTATTATAATATATAATATTATATTTAATAAAACTCTTTTTTATAAAAAAATAGAAAATTAGCCTATTTTATAAAAAAAGGCTATAAAATTTATAAATAGTTTATATAGTATTAAAATTATAGATATAGGTAAAGCATTTAATAAAATTCTTAATATGTAAATCTAAAACTTTAACAAATTTAAAATGAGTAAAAATATTACGTAACTTAAGTAGTAGTTTAAAAGTATTTTAATATAAGTTTTATCTTATTTTTTTAGTTAATTAAATAAATAAAGCTTTATATAAGCAGTATATATATAAGCTATTAATATAGCTAGCTAATAGTCGTAAATCTATATATTATATAATATAAATATTAGTCTAATTTCTCCTTAGCCTACTTTAAAGCCTAAAGAACTTATAAGTATAAACTTTAAAAAAGGTAAATACTTTAATATTTTTTATAAAGTATACTGTAGTAAAAAAGTAGAATAGTCTAAAATAAAAAGCTTATAGAATTTTTAAATAGTAAATAAAAATTTATCTAATACTCTTACTTAAATAAGTAATATACAGCTCCTTATATTAAATAAAATAATTAGTACTCCTACTTATAAGACGTAGAGACCTATAATAGACTATAGCTTAACTACTTAATAGAACTAAAAGTAATATAAGTTAAATTATAAATGTCTTAATAAACTAGGGGATAGAAATAAAAATCTACTTAGTATTTATATACTATTAAGCCTTAACCTAAAAAGTAAGCTATTACGCGATATAAAGCTTATAAATATTTTATTAAATAGTATAGATAGCTCCCTCTAGTATAACGTTATAAATATATTTATTTTTAGTATAAATCTTATATAGGAAGAGCGTAAAGAGTTTATAATTATTAATATAATAATTTTAACTACTATATAAAATAGGGCCCTAAATTAAAAAGTATTTTAAAATAAAGTTTATATATACTGTAATAAGTCTATAAAAAACCTAGTAATATAAAAAATAAAATAAAGGCATACACATACTCCTCCTTTTTTAAAACCCCTTTTGGTCGCCCCGAGCCACTACAGTTACACTATTTATTCGATTAGTATATAAATATAATATAGTCTAGTAAAAGAGCGGGATAAATAAATATAAAAAATATTATTTTTTATATATATTTATATATTAATTAAACAAATAGTGTGGCTGTGGTGGCTCGGGGCGACCAAAAGGGGTTTTAAAAAAGGAGGAGTATGTGTATACCTTTATTTTTTTACTAGACTATTTATAAAAAATATACTATCCTTTTTAAAATGTAAACTTAGTATATAGTTACGCGCTTTAATAGTACTAAATATTAATTTTTACTTAAATAGGTATTTACCTATAAGTTTAATTAGAATAGTTACTTTATAAAGTATAAAACTCGCCTTATTATTAAAAACGACCTCTAGTTAAAAAATACGCTTTTATTAATATATATTATAATATTTATAGTATACTTCTTGTGTAGAGTTATAATAATTATAGTAGATATTAAAATAATTATACTCTACTTATACGGAGTAATAGTTGTCTGTAAAATTATAATAAATAGAAAATAGTACAAAATAATAAATAGTAATAATTATATTTTAATATTATCTCTTTTCTTCTTTACTATTTATATAACAGCTAGATAAAGTTTCTATTTACTAGTATAAATTATATAATTATATAACTATAGTTATATAATCTATACGCTCTGTATTACTAGTAAATCTATTTAAGTTAACTACTTTATATATACTAGTTACTTTTTTTTTATAGTAATACCGTATAAATACTCTATTTTCTTATATCTCTTTTTATACGTAAATAATTAGTTTTCTTTTTTATATAAGTATCTCTCTATTTTAATATATTTTTATATAATTAAATTGTGGTCTATTATTCGCGCGTTATACAATAATAAGGAGTAAAATAGTAGAGTATATTACTACTTATTAATTAAAATTATAGTAAACTAAAGTAAAGAATTAATAACTTTATATATTATATAAAAGTAAAGAATAAAATTATAGTAAATAGAGGTAAAAAGTTATTATATAATAGTTAAAAAGGGCTAGTCTAAAGCTGTACGGGATAATAATATATAAAAAAGAGTTTTTTCTTTCTATAATATTTTTTTTTAATTTTACCTATTATTATCTCTATACGTAGTTTTAGATATTTTTTTTTTTAACTTTTTAGCTATTTTTTTTATATAGAGTTAACCTCTAATAAAATTTTTAAAATAGCTCTAGTTCTGCACGGATAGTAGTAGTAGTAATTATAATAAGTTATAGTTATACTTAATTTTATTCTTATATAGGCTTCTATACTTAATAATTAAATTTAGATTACTATTTTTACTAGAACTGCTACTAATAGGGTATTTTTATTAGTTTTTTATATTAATATATATATATATCCCTATGTAATTCTTTCCGTACGGTAATATATTATAAAATAATAAATATATAGTATACTAGTTGCCTTTATATAATATAAATATTATTTTATTTAATAATATTAATTTAATTTTTTTTACTACAAAGATTCTTTATTATAAAAACTACTTTTATACGCTTCTAGTATAGTTATATAGAGTTTTAAAGTTATAATTATATATATAAAAGTACGGTAGTAATACGAAACTTTTACTCTTTATAGAGTATTATACTCTAGCGGTATTTTAGAGTAATATATATAATTTTTATATATAATAGTTACGTAGGGTTTAGTATAAATATTATATTTAAAGTATATAACCGTTTTTTTTATTTTTTTTTCTTTATTTTTTCTTTATTAATATAGAGGAGGATTAAAAATATATAAAAAAAGTAACAAAGTTTTTTTTTTTTTTTTTTTTTTTAAGTATAATATTTTAAAGATTTTTCTTTTAACCTTTATACAATAAAGTAAAAGAATATAATATATAAAAAACAATATACTAAAAAGTAATTTATATAATAAGGGATATCTAATTTAAAATATAGAAAATATATAAAATACTTTATTAAGTCTCTTATATAGACTCTAGCCTATTAACTAAAACTTTAATACTATAAAAAAGGGTATTAAAAGATACTAATTATATAAAAGAACTATTTAGTTTATTCTTTATAAAAGTATTTACAAAATTATTCTTCCCTATTATTTATTATACTTTAAAGATCTCGCGGTTCTCGTATAATTAGTAAAAAAATATAATATTTATTATAAGCCTTTTCTTATTTATTGTACTAAGCTTTATAAAATAATTATATAAAAATCTTAAATTTGTATAGACAATTATAGGGGCTAGTAAAGGATTAATTATATATAAGATCTTATTAATAGTAGTACTAAGAGTAATAGCTATATTAAAGCTTATAACTATTTTATATAACTTATTAGTAAGAATACTTCGCGGAACTTATTTATATTTAATTAAATTTTAATAAATAATATTACCGCGTACGGTAAACATAGTGTTTATATAATTTTTAATTTTAAAAATAATAAAATATCTAATCTATAAGCTAAAATCTTAATTATTTATAAAAAATTTATTTATAAAGATAAAGAGTTTTATATATTAAAAGTCTAGTAAAATATATAAAACTTCTTTTTTTATATTCTTTATCTGTTACTTAATTCTCTTATTTAGTACTTTTACTTTTAATATAGTAGGCTTTCTTATTTATACGGCTAAAGAGAGGTTAAATATAGCTTTTAGTTAATAGATAAAAGTAATATATATACCTCTTATATACTATTTATTATACCGCTATTAAGCTTTTAGATTAATTAAATCTATTATATAAAAACCTTTACTTTATTCTTTTTAGGTTATAGTAATTATTTTATCTTTTTTTAAAATAATTTTTATTTTATTAAACTCTAGAGGTTTATATATAGAAAAAAATAATTTATTTTTATATAAAACTCTATAGCTTATAGTTTATTTTTTTTTATTAGAGAAAGTAAAAAAAAATAATACTTAAAGTATTATCTATTTATATACCTATTAGGCTAAAAGTTTTTACTTCTTCTTTTATTATAAATAGGTATGAATTATACGTAAAAGGGAATATTTTTAGTCTTTTAGTATAGTAGTTATAGTATATTTTAAACTAATATAAACTTAATTTAGATATACTATATAGAAATTATATAACTTAGAAAATTATACTAAAGGGAAAAAGATAGTTTATTTTTTTTAGGGGTTTTATATATAGTATACAGAGTAGTAAGTTCTTAAATTATATATAAGCTTAAGTAATATTACGTAATTTATACTTTATACTATATAATTTAAAGAGTATTACGCTAAAAACTAAAATAAGTTTTTAGCTTATTTTTTAGATAGTTAGTAACTATATAAGAATAAACTATTTATTATTATTAGAGTAGCTAGTAAGTATATACTAGAATTTCTTATACAGGACTATATTTTTATTTTTAACCTTTTATACTATTTTAAAATTAAATATATAGCTTATATAAATAGTAAAATTATATATAATAGGTTTACAAATATTATTTATAATAAAAAAATTATTATTTATATAGTCGGATTCCTTAAATAGGGCTCTAAGTATTATAATAATATTATTTTAGTACAGCTTTATTACTAGTATAAAATTAAACTTCTCTTTTTAAGTTATAAAAGCTTCTACTATATAGTTTTATTTTAGGCAATTTTACTTTTTTAGTTTCTTAGGTTTAAGTTATATAATTATATCCTCCTCTTCTATAGCTAGAGGGTTATTATATAAAAAAGATTTACGGTAGTATAGTTTTATATATATTTATTTTATAGTTAGTAGCCTATATTTTAAATTTATAGTAATATTTAGTTTATTAATTAACTATAGTACGTATAAATCTATTTATACTTTTTTTTCTCTCTAGATTAGAACCTCTAATTTAATAAAAAGAAATAGAGTCTTTTATAAGTTTAGTCTATTATATATATTAATTATATAGCTTAGAATAAACTTTATATAATTAGTTTATAGAACCTTTAAAGCTTTATAAATAGTATTAGTCCGTATAATAATATCTAGTAATAGTAGAAATATTATACTAATCTTTAAATAGGCGCTAAAAATAAAAAGTATTAGTACAAGGCTATTTAGGCTAATAGTATTATTTAGTACTTTTATAGCTATTTAAAAAAATATTTTTATTACTTATATAATATCTAATTTTATTTTTTAAAATATTAAAGACTTATTATAATAGGCTGTACGTTCTTTTAATCTTACTAACTATCTAGTAGGTTTTTATTAGTATTTAGTAATACTTTACTCTTATAATCTATACGCTATTCTTAAACTCTTTTAAAATAAAATTAGTGCCTAGATTATATATAATAAAATTTAAAGGACTTTAGTAGGTATTAATTTAGTATTATATAAGAGCTGCCTATACTTTTTATACAAATATTATATTAAGAAAGGTAGTAATCTAAAATAATATTTTTAAGTTAATAATATAAAGGATATCGCGGTTACCGATTTATATAATATTAATAATAATTTTGTAGTTAAAGTAAGTATTATTTTTAATAGAGAACTTAAATCTATATAGAGCTGCTCTATATATTTAGTAATAATAGTATAGCTTTTAAATCTACTCTAATATAGTAAAGTTAACTTTATAGTTTATATTTTAAAATAGCTTATAAAATTATTTTATATAAGGGTGTCTAAAGCGTTTATAAAGTCTATATAGTTCTTTTTTAGTAAGAAATAAAATAGTTTTTATATAGTTTATATTAAAAAATAAATATTTTTACTTATATATAATTAGAACTATTATACTAGTTTTATATATAATAACGTTTAATATATTATTAAAATATACTGTTATACGGTTAGTATCAACTAGAAATAGTAAAAAGAGTATTAGAGTATTTAAAATATAGTAAGTTATTATACTAATTAGGTTTTTAATCTGTACAGTACTAAGAGTATATATTAATATATTACTTTTAAAGCTAATAGTAGTTTCTTTTAGAGTTTAATTAATTTTTATACTAAGGTTTTTATAAATATATACTTTAAGCTAGCCCTTACTAATTATTAAGAATTTAGCTATATTTATATTTTAAAGTTTACTTTAGTACTGTGTACAGTATCTTTTTTTAAGAGTAAATTATTTAGCTATATTTTCTTTATTTATAGAAAATATATCTTTTACTATTATATAATAGAGAAATAAGGCGGTAGTAAAATATTAAACTATATTTTCTTTTTAAGGACTAAAATTAAATATAATTTTATTTTCTAATTCCTCTATATTATTATACGAGGATTCTTTAAAGTCTTAAATATAGAGGGTAATATTACCTTAAAAAAATATTTTTTTATAAAAATTTTTATATATTATAATATACTAGTTGCGTGCTTAGGTTTTATCTTATATAAAATAGTTTAATAACTAGTATTTTTCTTTATAGTAGATAAAGTACTTTTTTTTTAGTATTAAAGTTATATTTTTAGATCTCTAAAAGGGTTATTATATATAAAAACAGAATTATTAGTACTAGGGGGATTTATTTTTATTATTAGTATACTTTTAGTCTGTGTAAAAAATCTTATATAATATTTATAACTAAATATAGTATATATATTAGTAATTTATATTAATTTATAATATAGATTTTAGATTACTTAGTAGTTCTTTATACATAGGCTTTATTAAAAATATAGCTTATTTAAGCTTTAATTAACCTTTATATACTTATATAATTATTATATAGAGTAGTACTTCTTTTTTAAACTAAGGGTCTAGAGCTTTTTATACTAAAATTAATTTATTAATTATTGCCTTTAAGGCTTCGTGCGGGGTCTTATTAGAGTTTTCTTACTTAAATTATATAAAAGTAATAGTAGTCTAATTAGTCTAAAACTAGTTATAGTTAATATATATATTAAAGTAGTAGTTTAATTTATTATATAACTATTTTTACGAGTGTTTTAGGCTAATATTATATAAATAGAACTAGCCTACGCGATTCTTTAAAATATTTAGGAAAATAATAGTATACTATAATTTTTAGATATTAATTTTCTAGTAAAGCTTAATAAAGATATAAGTTTTATTAGCTAGAATATTATATAGGCGGCTAGTATAATTATTTACTCTTTTTTATATTTTTTAAAATATAATAATTTTTTATAAATTAAGCTTCTCTAGCAGTATTTTTTATATAGATAAAAGTTAAAATATTAGATTTTAGTAAGTAGTATATAAAGATTAAAAAATTAGTAAATAACTAGTTATTAGTATTCTGTAACTAGTTTCTAGAGGAAATAGTAATATTTTAAAATTATATAATAATAGATATATTAAGTATTATAATTTACTATATATATTTAGAGGTAGTACTACGGTATATAAATTATATAAAATCTAGGGTTATCTATATTTATATAGTTTATATCTATACTTATATAATATAGGTCTAAAATTCTTTAGGTAATACTAGTATAGTAGGATTAATTACTTATATAATATATATTATAATAGTTAGCTTTTTTACTATATAGAAGGTATAGCTAGCGTATATAAAATATTTAGCTATTAGCTAGAAACTTAAAGGTTTAAGTGTAATAGCTTTTATATAGGTTATTTTATA
Organism: Pleoardoris graminearum; assembly: GCA_030770415.1. NCBI lineage: Eukaryota > Fungi > Ascomycota > Dothideomycetes > Pleosporales > Didymosphaeriaceae > Pleoardoris > Pleoardoris graminearum. The sequence goes on from JASEKS010000018.1 coordinate 568,944, forward strand.
GTAATATTAGATTTTTTTATTAAACTTTTTAATCTTACCTAAAGATTCTTAATTTTTTAATATTCTTTTATAATCAGAAGAAGAGTTTGTATAAAGCTTATTAGTATTCTTTTTTATTTATCTACTAGAGGTTATACGCCCTTATTTTATAAAATTTTTAATAGTTTTTTTTTAAAATACTTATTTTAGTAATTTAATGTGTAAATAGTTTTATTTTATAAATAAATTATAGTATAAAATAACTAGTTTATAGCTATTTTTTTACTTTATATAAAGTTTTATAATAACGCAGCTAACGTACGTATTAAGTTATTTAGTAGATAGGTTATTTTAAATATTTAAATTTTTTATCTAGTATTATAACTTAGTCTAGTTTATAAGTATTTATATAAAAATATTATATTTTTAGGTATATTTTTTTTATAATAAATCTAGATCTATTTTTATTATACGCTCTTTACCTTTTCTTATAGAGGAAGCTTTTTTTAATATTATTATATTATCCGGTTTATATAATATATAATTAATTATATAGTTTTAGCTTACTATACTAGTAGGTTTATACAGAGCAGTTTAGCTTTAAGAAAAATTATTTTTATTTTTTATATAGATAAGGGTTTAATAAAATATATAATTTAATACACTTCCCTCTATTTATAGATATAGAAAAGAGTCACGTAATATATAAAATTATTTTTATATAGTATAGGTTTAATAATAATTTAATTTTTCTATACGCCCTTACTAATTTGTAGTAAATAAGAAAATTTAATTAACTACTAGTAATAGAGTAGTTAAATAATTTAATTAACTAACTACTAATTAGTATTAGAATAACTATATTTTACTTATATAAAGTAATAATCGTCTGTCATATTATAGTAGATAGGAAATAGTATAAAATAATAAATAGTAATAGTTATATTTTAATATTATTATTTTTTTCTTTGCTATCCGTGCAATAGCTAAATAAAGTTTTAATCCCTAGTTCAGATTATATAATTATATAATTATAACTATATAATTTATACGCTCTGTATTACTAGCGAATCTATCTAGATTAACTATTTTATATATAGTAGAGTTTAATTTAAAGATTTTATACCTTAATATAATTAATATATTTTTTAATATACTAATTAATCCCTTAAATCTAGTATAGTATAAACTATCTAATAACTATAAATAAAAAGGTAGCTATATAAAGCTTAATTAAGCCTTATATAGCCTACGCGACTTATCTATACTATAGTATAAAAAATTTTCTAGTACTCTAACTAAGCTTAGCCTTATTTATTAAAAAAAAAAATTTTTACTTATTTTTTAACGTAGATTATAAGATCTTTATACTTTTTTATATAGATAATATTCTACTGCTATACTATAAAATTTATTAATAAAAAGCCTTTAAACTACGTAATAAGTTTTTAAAAATATATATAATAGAGAAGCGCGGAGTTATAAAATAGTATTTTAAAATATAGATAATTAAAAATTAAGAAAATTTAATAATTATACTAATTTATAATTTATATATTAAAAGGATTATAAAAAAATTTAAAGTAGCTAATTTAGTATTTTTTTATTTTAACACGTTTATTATTAAAAAAGCTAGTTAAAAATAAAATAACAGACAAGTAATAAAAATTAAAATTAAAATATATAAAGAGCGTGTTAGATATATATTTTATATGACTATTATAATATAACTAGATATAGTATTCGCTATTTTAAAACTCTCTTATTTTTTAATTAATTTAAGTAAAGAGTATTTTATTATAGTAAAATATATAATCGCGTTTTTTTATAGATTTTACTTTTAGATAATCTAATATAGCATATATAAAAGCCTAAAACTTATAATCTATTTAAACACTTTATTTATAGATAATCTAAAAAGTAAATAATCTTTATATAGCTATATTATTATATTATTAAGTAAAGTAATTATTTAGAAAGCTAAAAAATAGGCTATTATTATAATATTAATTATTAAAATAGAGCTGTTTGCGCTTCAGTATATAAATAAATAAAAAATAGCTTTAAAGCGCTATTTTAAAAAACTTATTCTAAATTTTAGAGCTACGTAGCGTATATTCTATAATACCTAATAAATAATTATACTAGTTATATATAAAAATAAGTATATAATAATCTATTTACCCTATATAATTATATAAAATATATAACTATACTAATAGTATTTAAAAAAGAGTTTTAAAATTACATACTTTTAGATAAGTGATATACTAGTTAATAAGTTAATGAAAGCTTTTACAGCTTAGTAATTCTAAAAATTTAAAAAGTAACTAAATCTTAAAAATAAAAATAAAAAAATAACTAAGCTAGAATATTAAGAAATTATATAATAATAAATTATAAAATATAATAAATTAAAGATAAAGTAGCTTATAAGCTGTTATTTATAATAATAATTTAATACCGTACTACTTAAAAAAATTCTATAATAAAAAAGTAGAAAAAATAATAAAATAATAAAAATTATATAATAACCTAATAAATATATTTAATAAATTAATAATTTAACTAGCTTACTAAACTTTTAAATAGCTTAAGCGTAGCGTAAAGCAATTTTATTAATAATATTATTTATAAAATTACTATCTAAGTCTTTATCTATTTTAATTATCTACTTAATAGTAGTTTATAATTTATTAAGCTTTATATTTTATAAAATATACGGTAGTAAAGATTAAAAAAAGTATATTAAAAAAATTATAGCTCTTTATAAGTAAGCTCTTTTATCTTCTTACTATAGAGCAACTTATAATAGAATAAAAAGCGCTTAGTAATCTCTTATATATAAATAAGACTATAATAGTAAGTATATAATTTTTTTAAATTTTTTAGATTAAAATATTAGTATATATATTAGTTTATAGCTATATCTACTTTTATACGTCTAGTAATAAAAGGTTAGTTTTTTAGTATTATAGTAGCTTCTATTACTTTTACTAAATAAAATAATACCTAAATAATAAAAATAAAATATAAAGCGCTTTAATTTTATAATTTATTAGTAATATTAGGCTATATAAATACTATTTAATAGTTCTAGAACTCTTCTAATTCTAATATAAAAAAATATATAAAGCTTAAAAAAATTATAAACTAAAAAGCTTAAAATATTTTTTTTTAATATTACTTATATTTTTATAGCGTAATAAAGTCTATAAAATAGATAACTTACTATTCTTATTTTTTTAATATTTTTAGATTTACTCTTATTTACTATAGGGCGCGACTTCTTTCTTAAACCCGATCTAGTAGAGCTTAAAAAAACTAAATTAAAAAAGGCGTAAATACCGCCTTATACATAAAAAAGCTAAATAAATAAAATAGGCTAAATAAAATTAATAATTTTAAAAGCCTATTAAATTTTTTTATTAGTATTAAGCTTCCCGTACGGTATTTAGATATTTAAAAACTAATTAATAAATAGCCATTACAGAGCGCGGTATAAATATTAAATTAAAAAATTTATTAAAATTACTATCTAGCGGTACGTAGAAAATGTTTTTTTTAAATTAAAAAAGCTATAAAACTTTTTAAATTTATAATAGTAAAGAAAGAATATTTTCTAAAGATAAAAAAAGCTATAAAACTTTTAGAACTAAAAGAGTAGGTAGATCTACTTATATTAGAAACGTAGAATATTTTTTTTCAGTTTATAATAGTAGTGTATTAACTTATAAAGAAAATAAAAAAGCTTTTAAATATTATAATATAAAAATTTCTAGCTAAGTCGTAGAAATGTTTACTTAAGGCTAAATAGTATTTTAGCTTTACTAAGCTACTTATTACCTATATGCTTTATAATAGTAATTTTTTTTCTTTACCTTTTTCTTACAAAGCGTAATTAGAGGCTAAAAAATAGTATTAAGTAAAAAGCTAAAAGCTAAAGGACTAGACGCTATTAGCTTTTTACTAATTTTAGTATACTTAAAATACTTAATATACTATTTACTCTTAATTATATTTAAGCTATTAACTATTATATTATAATAAGAATTAACAATCTTACTTCTCTTTATTAAATAAAGATTAGTAGAGCTTTTAAAAGAAAAAATTTAAATTTAAAAATTTAGAAAAATTTTAAAAAGTAAAAATTAAAAATAGTATTACAGCTTACTATAGCTATAGTAGTAGTAATATAAATAATTAATTTATAATACTTATAATACTTAGGAAGCTTAAGAAACTATTAAAAAAGATAAAACTAAGTAAAGAGCTATAATAAAAGGTAGATAATATAAAAGCCCGTAAAAGTAATAATAAAAAATAAAAAAAAAGTAAAAATTATTTTAAAAAAATTAATAAAAAAATTATATAAATACTATTTATATTACTAAACACTAGCGTGCCTACTATAATTAGTCTCTTACTTTAAAACTCTATTACTTAGTAATATTACCCGCTAAAAGTCTATATAATAAAACTCTGTTTAAAATTAATTCTATAGCTACTATAAGCTTAAAAAAATTAATTTTAAGCCGCTTAAATAGTTAAGCTATTTTAATTAGCTTAACTAGTAGGTATATTATAAAAAGATATTTTAAAACTTACGTTACTAGTTTAGTAAGCTCTTTAAAATAAAAGATTTATTTCTCTTTTACGTATATATAATATAGCTCTTTAGTGCTTTCTTTTATAAAAGTAGTCCTAATTCTTTAATTTTAGAAACTAGTAATTTCTAGCTTATTTTTCCTTTATATAAAGTTATAGACCTAAGAAAATAAATTAATATATAATAACTATAAATCTTCTAGATAGTGTTTTTTTTATAGTTAATTCTCTTATTTAGATTAATTACTAGCTTATTAAAGTAATTAAACTATTACTCTAAGTTTTAATAACTTTAATCCTATTATATAACTAAATTTTAATTAATACTAATTAACCTATTAGACCCGGATACTAATTAATAGTTATAGTATAACTATAAGAATAATAGCCTAAGTTTTATAAAAGAGGGCGTAGCGTATACTATAGTATAACGTTTTAAGTCTTATAGAGAGGATATAGTACGTACTATAATATTAAATAATAGTAATAATAGTCTACTAAACTTAAGAGTAATAGTCTATTAGACTTAAGAGTAATAGTTTACTAAACTTAAGAGTAGTTAGAAATATAACCTACTATCTACTTAATATTTTATAAAAACTTCTTTATTAGTAGAGTATTATACTCTATTCTTTATTTTTTATTCTTTATAATTTTATTAATTACTCAACGCCTTTACGTAGCTAGCTGTTTAATTTATAATATTACTTATCTTTATTTTATAATTCTATAAGTTTCTATAGAGCTATTCTAAAAGCTATTTTAAAACTTATTTACTATATATTATTAATCTATATTTTTATAACTTCTATTATAGCTATATAACTAGAGAATAGTATTACTATAAGTATATAGATATATTACTATCTTTATTCTTTCTTTTTAAAGGTAGCCCTTAAGTATACTAATAGTAAGTCTAGCAATCTTATAGGGGGATACAATAAAAAAACACTAATTAAAAAAGATAGCTTTTTTAAAAATTTATATAAAATTAATTACTAAGCCTAAAAATACGTAAATAATACCGTTTTAAAGAGATAATAATAGAGATTTATATAAGAATTTTAGTTACGTTATATATTACCTATAATAAATTAAAATTACCTACATATAGCAATTTCTTTAGTCCCTTTTTTAGGTTCTTATAACTTTTTAGTTAGTAAATATATTTAACTAAAATTTTAACTATATTATTTTAGGCCTAGTCTAAGTCACGTAACTAGTTTTTTTAAAGTATATTTGTAATCTTATTATATAATTATATTAATAATAAAAATTTAGCCTATACTTATATAATTACTGCTTACGTAATATATTATTAATATTATAGTATTTTATAATATCTTTTTACTTTTATAAACTTAAACTCCTATTCTTTTAAAATAGAGCTAAATTTTTTAGAACTTAAATCTAAAGTTAAACTTCTCTTAAAACTAAATAATTTTTCTTCTTTAATTACTACTACTTTAAAGAAGCCTTAATAAAGTATTTATAACGCTATAAAAAGAATTAAAAATAATAATAATAATAATAATAATAATAATAATAATAATAATAATATAAAAAAGATTAAAAGGGGTAGGATTTTAAAGTTAACTCTAGGAGATAAAAGGGTTATTAATAGAGACTTAACTAGAAGTTCTAAAAAAGAAAATAAAAGATTATTAATAGAAAATAGTCTAAATATTAAAAAAAAGATCTTTATAAACCTTTTTAAAAGGAGAGAACTACTCAATTAATATAAGTAAAAAAAATAATAATTAACAAAGAAAACGCTAAAAAAAAATTAAAATATACTAAAGAAAATATAAAAAATATTAAAAATATAAATTTAAAAAAAACAATTTTTCTAATAAGTTAGTAATAGAAAAAGGATAATAAAATAAATAATATTATAGAAAAAAAAAGTAATAATAAAGTTAGAAGAGAACTAGCTATTATCTAATTATAAAGTAAGTTATTTTAACTTTTTAAAACATTAAAATATATAACTTTTTATGTATTTTTAAGTTATAGTTTTAGTTTTTTAATATTAATTATATTAATTATTATATAGTATAAGACCTTAAACTAAAAGTTTAGGGTACAATTTAGATAGGAGGTAGAAGTAATTTAGTATTTACTAAAATACCTAATTTTTTTTAATTTTTTTACTAGTAAAAACTATATAAATAAAGTCCTTATACCTAAACTTAAACCAACTCTAAAAAGGGGTAATTTAAATAATCTTTTTTTACCTCTTTTTTTTATTAATATAATAATATGTATATATATATATTATTATATTATATTATAATTATAATTTTTATATTAATATTAATTTTGATTAGTAATTTTAATAAGATAACGCCCCTATTTATAAAACAATAAATATTTTAAACTAGTTTAAAAATAATAAAATTATACTATTTTCTTACTTAGCCTATAGCCCTAATTTAGCCCCTATAGAAAATATATAGAGTTATTTAAAATAAGAGCTAAATAATAATAAAAAAACTAATTTAGGTGTAGGACTTAGTTTATAAAGTATAGAGGCCTTTAAAAGAGTTATTATAAAAAAGTAAAATAATATACTATAAGAAGTTATTAATAATTATATTTTATCTCTTCCTAACTATTATAAGGCGGTTATAGAAACTAAAGGCTACTCTACTAAATATTAGTAATTTATTATTTACTAGTTTATTATTAAAAATATAAAAAAGTGACTTTTATATATAATTATATAATTAATATATAAATATATAAAAATATTTAATATACTAGTATAACTTAGTATCTATTATTATATATATAAAAATAAGCTAATATTATACCTTATATAAAAAGTTGTACTAACTTAAAGTAGGATATTAAAAATATTCTATATTTACTAATTTTTTACTACCTCTAAATCCTTTAGTAAGCAGCCCCTAATAGGGTAAATAGAATCTTTTAGTCTTTCTCTTTAAAATAGTATTTTTTTTGTATTTTTAGGCTTACTAATTAAAAATTTATATTATTTTAAAAAAGATATTTTTTTAAATTAGTCTTTTTTTATTGCACCCCCCTATAATTATCTTTTTCTTACTAATTTTAAGAAATACTATAACTATAGATACTAGTTTAGAATAGAAAAGAAGAATTATCTAGATATAATAGCCTATTACTAATTTAGTATTAAGCTTCTAGCTAAGATATAGTATACTACTATAGATAATAACTAATAGATACTTATTAATTAGTATAATAGTCTATAGTAGCTTTATAAATATCTACTATCTAAATAGTAGTAAGAGCTTTATCTAAAACACAAAATCTTTCTTAAGTATTATATTCTTAAACGCTTTAATAACTAAAAAGATAAGATTATATACGCGTTTAAACTAGCGTGTATAAACTATTAAATACTATTTAGTTACCGGCGGGGAACTATCGGCGGATAGACTAAATAATCTTAGTATAAAGTGAGGATATAATATAGCTTAGAATAACAGCTAATAGAAGTTAAGAACTAGAAAGAGAAAATAGCCGTTACTAAATCTATATACCGCGGATATAGCGTGTTACGCGTTACCGGAAATTAATATATACTTATTATTACTATTAGCCGTCAGCTAGGTATCCTTAAGAAGGAGGGAGAAAAGAAGAAGAAGAAAAGAGAAGGACTAGAGTTAATAGTTAAAAATTAATAGTTATCCTTATTAAGTAATAAAGCTATAATAAATTATTATAAATTAGTTATTAGCTTTTATTTAATTAAGTACTAAATAAGTTTTAGTAGTTTAATCTTATACTAAAGGTAAGTAGTTTATACTTAAATTTAGAAGAATATACAAGAGTTAGAGGAACAGAAGGAGCTTTAAAGAATAATATTTTAGCAAGTATAGAAGCAGGAGGACCTTTAAAGAATAATATTTTATCTAGCTGTGTTAACTACAAGAGAAGATAGAGGAGAGATATATAGGCGGCACCCTACGTATCTCTCCTCTAAAGAATAAGTGTCTATACTAGACTTTTTAAACTAGACTTTTTAACTTTTTTAACTTAACGTTTTTTAGGGGGGGTACGCTAAGCGCGCTAGTACACTAGCGTAAGACGCTATTCCTTTTTTAACTTAGCCTTATCTAACTTTTTCGACATATTAAGTATAAAGGTATATATATACTCCTTCTTTTTTAAAACCCCTTTTAGTTGCCTATACAGCCACTACAGCCACACCCTTTTATTTAATTAATATATAAATATATATATAGAAGAATATATAGTTTATACTTATATTTAAAAGATAAATTAGGTATTTATTAAAAATTAAATTATAATATTATAATAATTAATATTGTATATATATAATAAAAGTTAAACTATTATTATATTATTTTTTTTACTTTTTTATCTTTTCTTTATATTAAATTTAGTAAGACTCTTAGATTTAAATATTTTATAAATTATATAAATAAAGTAGAACTTTTAAAATAAATCTTCTTTTTAAAATATTTATATTAAATTTTTAAATTTTTTTATATATAATAATATACAATTTAAATCTTATAATATATAAATTTAAGACAATATTTATAATTAAAATAATTAGTATTATTATTAATTTTATAATATATATATAATATATTATATATATTATTTAATATTATTAAAAACCTAGCTATAAGTTTATAGATTAATATATTAGTCTTTTTTTCGATCTAGTCTTACCTAACTTTTTCGACACATTAAGTATAAAGGTATACACATACTCCTCCTTTTTTAAAACCCCTTTTAGTCGCCTACACAGTTACTACATCCACACCCTTTTGTTTAATTAATATACAAATATAATATTAGTCTTATATTTTAAAATAATATTATTATATATATTAATTTAGGTTATTCCGCGAGTTTAACAACGTAATAGCTACTACTTATTTAATTATATATATTAATTAAAAGCTTTCTATTTAAGTAATAATTTTTATTAATTTTTATACTAAATAAATATTATAGAAATATATTATAAATTATTAAAAAGTAGATTTTAATATATAACTATAATAACTATTACGCTACACTCTTTAAAATTATAGTTAGATAAGATAGTATTTTTTCTATTAAGGCTAGTATTTTAAACCGTGGTATCAGTTGATCAGAAATTACCTCAGGGCCATTTCGTCATGTTCATAACCACAAGTTAGTACAATCAAACGGTTTTTGAGTAAGCGATCTAAATACAAGTAGTTTAGTAATGTGATGGGGGGCTTTTTCTCCTGGAGTTTCCACGTTTCCCCTTGAAACCAGTTCCACCTCTTGAGTAAATGCCGACGTGGAAGGCGTCGGCTTTTCTCTAGTACCCACTAAATAGAATTGAGGTGATAAATGTGGTATGGGTAGTTGGAGTTAGCTCATTAGCAGGCAGATTTACCTTGACGAGGCAAAAGGGTAACTTGATTAGGTTGGAAGCCCATGTTCTGTTCCAACACCACATCAAGCGTTGGAATCGCAAGAGTCAGGATAACGAATGTCCCCAATGAGGTTCGGCACACGCAAATACGATATACCATGCATCAAGTGTAGGACGCCAAGACATTTTGGATGAGTGATCTACGTAACCACTGATTGTGTGTATTACGCGACTCACTGGCGGGCCAAACAGATTCACCTCAGTTCCTTCCTCTAAGCGAGTTTCGTGGTCCAATAGGCGAAATACGTAGCGAGTCGATGGAGAGCTTTCACAAACTTATTTCCCCTTTCATAGTAATAGTGTTGAGGTCGGTAACGAAATCTCCATGGGGAGGACCAATAGCCTTGCACTGTATCCCAACACTACCCTGGTTATGGGATATTTCTCCTCGTCGTCAAATATGTAGTACGTTGTATGTAACCCTGCGCTACAGCACTAGCTTTGCTTGCGATAGGGTGGACGCATGGAGGTCACAACATACGGCGGTTGCAGGCAAATATTTTGGCAACGTTACCCGGGGCTTCAGGGGTTGCAAGGGTTACAACCAAGCTTCTAGACTTCCCAAAGCGTGTTTCCTTTACTAAATCTTGTCCAAAACCAGCGCAAGCTGTACGGAGATGCTCGATTTTAGGAAGTTGCCGACTTTGGTGGTCTATGCACTGGCATTGCTGACTTTCTAAAGCCGAGCATCTTCGTATTCTGGAAGTCTTACACCCACCCATCGAGGGAAATGTGTATATTTCTCCGCCGTGGGTGACACGGCCCGATGTGACGTTATACGCGAGTACGGGACAAGCTGCAACCATCACCAACGACCAACGACCTGGGTGGGTCAACATCTACCCGGCTGGACAAGTACGCAACGAACGAACGGGCAGGAATCGGCATCTACATCGAGCTATCACAGACATTTCAAATTATCACATTGCAGCTCGCCAATAAAGATTAGACGGCACAGCACTCTCACGCACCGTCATTGCTCCTTGAGCAATAAACAGGTCTTTTTGCTATTGCGAGTGGACTATCCCATGTTCGGCCGTCGCACCGATTCGCTGCTCTGTTCAGCTCAGCTCTTGGCAACCAATGCTGTGCAATTTGCAGTAGCCGTCATATCCCTGTCCCTTCGGCGAACCCCGACTAGACACTCCACAAATGATGCTCTTTAAGTCGAACCCGAGATATACGACAGAGTTCGAGTCAGCCGCATTCATCATGGTCAGGGGCAGAAGAAGTATAAGTATGTGACTTCACAACCACCCATCGAGTATCTCTCCTCACTCACATCACCTACTTCTTCACTCGCCTTGCACAAACAACCCTTCCAAGCAACACACAATCACCAAATCGAAATCATCATGAAGCTTCAACTTACTCTACCTCTCCTCGTAACCCTCTGGGGATCCGTGGAAGCCGGTACGCAAGTGAATTGGTATGGATGCAGTGGAGAACAGGGCAACACCGTTTACGAGGGGGGTGCTTTGCATCTGGCTACCAATGTGGATGGATGGAGGACGACAAATCTATGCGGTGTATGGGTGCCACCACCAGGCTCTGATCGTTGCAACTTCTATACCGTGGGGAAGGGCCAGATTGGCGGTACTACGTACAGGTGCAGCGTCGCATCAGGAAGGTGCAACACGAGGAACTGGAAACCCATCCGGTCGTACGAGTGTTGGACGTCTTGAGAGAGGGCAAGGTGGACAACGAGAAGACTAACCCCATACGCATGTCAATTTTTCTGGGCAGTCTATTACTATCATGAATTGGTGTGGGTGGTTTTGGTGCAGACATGTGAGGGCCGATCTGCGGGCGATCTGATGCATGGTTCGGTCATTTCATGGGCAAAAGAGGAGGCACAGTACCGGCAACCTGGGGGCACTACCGTTCTGGTAATATTTGCTTTCGATAATCGTTGTGGAATTTGGATACGGTCATTATCTCATTGCTAAATTATGAAGAGTAATTCCAATGTCACGCGTCTGTCTCAATCATTCTCTTATACTTCTAAGCCAGGTAGTGTGCACTTAACTTTTTAATATGTGTGGCGAGCAGTTGGGCTATAAAGTATATCGTAAAGATTGCTTACTACCTCGTCCTCTACTGGTCTAACCCCAATATGAAAACGTCCGCATAGTCCGGAAAATCCAAGGCTGGAATAGGATGCTCTAGGGGTCAGGCTTGTATTTGGTTTCAAGAAACGCTACAAGCGCAACCAACAGCCTACATATTTAAAAATTAGAGTTTGTAGAATCCGGAAAATAACCCAATCGAACTATGCGGAGCCATATACGAGAGAAACTGGGGCCAACCGACCTGTTGTGACTACATAACTACCGATAGTAAAGCTAATTCGTGTACTTATCTGAGCTTCCTGTTTGAAATACGAAGTTGCGAGAACAGACCAAAGAATAGATATAACCAAGCTAAGGCCCACACGAATAAGTACAGACCTTTCTGAATGGCAGTAGTAGAGAATGTACATGCTCGACATTGGAGCTATGCTCTGGGCGATCGGCCGATGGTGTATTGTTTGCCACTCAAGCTTTAGAGTATACGGTCAAACTGCGAAGAGCTGAGCTCAGTCCTCCAATCGCCCGACCCTCCATACCACGGAACATGCCGTGGAGGCGCATCCATCAGAACAGCTTCCAGAATGTGCCAATCAAAAGCAATCAGCAGGGCTACTCCTAAACACAATCATATCGCCATCGTGGGAACTACATTAAAATACTTTGCCGAGACGATAGGCTTCAACGTCTCGTTCTTGGATCCCACGTGAACTGTGCTGTGCAAGTGCGTGGTTCGTTTCTGGTTTAATTACGTTCATTAGCTCTGGCATTGGCCACATCTTGGACACAAAGTCCTGCTCGCTTATGGTGCAGTGCTGCATGCAGATCTAGCCGAGGGTGGACCACTCACGCACCAGTGCGGCAATTTAGCATCCGGACTCGCTCGCGCTAGGGATTGCAGTGCATAAGGCTTAGACGAATAGGTGACTGCTACAAAACTGATTTTAATTCGCCCTCCGCTAACTATAGTGTATAGTACTTTTTATTTATACTCTAGACTTTAAGTTATCCTTCTTAATACCTACTACTAAGAGCTTACTACTATACTTTATACGCCTTATTATTTTTAATAAAAAACGTTAACTAAATTTTAAATACGTAATTCCTTACCTCCTTTTTTTTTATATAATTTTTATTAAGGATTTAATAGTAAGTAGTTTTATATATTTATTTAATCTCTATATAGTAGAACTTATAAGTATAAGCTTTATAAAGGGAATAATTAGATTATAGTACTAGTATATTAATAAAAGCGTTAATAAAAAAGGGTATTAATAGTTTAATTAGTATACTATCTATATAGTACTTAAAAAGCTAGATTTATATTTAGTATAGACTTATCTCTATTTAGGTTAGTAGGTACTAAATAAGTTTATACTATAATTTATATATAAATTAGTTTACTTTCTGCCTTAGAAGATCTTACTAAAAATATTATCTATTATAAATAATAGCTAAAATAACTTTAGGAGTATAAGGAAAATAGCTAAAAAATTTTATAAATAAAAAGCTAGGTAATATAACTAAAAGGGGTAAGTATAGTCGGCTAATAGGCGTTAAGCGTAAATGTGGGTGCTAAGAGTAAGCTCCGGGCGATAGGTGATTAGCGCTGCGCTAAGCCGCAGCACTACCACTCACAGATTGCAGCCGACGAATATGCCTAATTTTGGAGAGTTAAGTGCTATATTCCTAGAGCAGTAAGTCCTCTACTGTTCGACTTACTGGGTTTATTCGACAAAAGACCACATTTGCCTTGGCCGGTGGACCGCGAAAAAGGCGGAGCAAGGTCGAGAGCGGGCCCCACAGCGTCGGGAAAGTTGGGCATGATGACGGTGCGAATGCGAAATGCAGATGTAAATGTTGTGCTACAATCGCATGGGATGGAAGCCAAGAGTCCGTAGGCTAATACGGACGTGACACGGCACTGCGCTACGCTAGAGTGAAGAGAGTTCAGTTCGTTTCAGAAACATCTCTACAACTTTGACTCAAGCTTCCCGTTTAAGATCAACGAGAGGCATAGGAATACGCTCGAGACTGGGCGTTGGGCCGCGGCTACATTGGTGAAGCCACATAGGATGTCGTTGTGGAAGGTCTTCGATGCAATAAAAGCGAGTTGACGAACTACAACACCGTATCGGCGGACGCGAAGTATATTACCTGAGAGTAGGACCGATAGTCCTGCTACTCGTTCTCTTCTACGAAGTTCCTAATCTCTTTTAATTCCTACGGCATGAGTTTAATCTTGCCGTCGTTGAGTGGGGTTAGACGATGTATGATATTGTAGGTAACGAGACGCGTACGCCGCACATAGCCGTTTTAATGGGGTTGTTAGCCTCAGAATGTGTAGGCACGGTTTGCAACGCATTAAAAGTCTTACGAGGTAAGAAGGGCGGAAGCTAACGAATGCTACATTAGCACGCATCATCGTTCCCAAACACATGCAGTGGTAGACCAAAAAGCAGGTGCATAAATCTCTGTCACACTACAAAGAACGCATGCAAATGATCACTCAACTTTCTCGCTCCTATACCGATCATGCTGTAACAGCTCTCCTACAATGCAAATCACTCTCCTCACCCGCGACGCAGTATGCTAGCTGGCAGCTTCCTCCAACACTACCCAATTAAGTTCAGCAAAATTTAGGACATGGAATGCACACGAAAAACATATTTCCGCTTGTCCTAATATCCATCTTCGCCAGAAAACAGCGAGGAGGGACGGGGAGAAGAAGCAGTGTGAGCATGCTGGTGGGGTTGAGAGACGCCAAGGGTAGACGAAGGTCCATTCGCTGGACTGTGTCCACGACCGTGGAGTGACGGTGAAACGTGCGGCCGCCTTTCGCTGTCCTGACTGTGGCCTGGATGGGAGGAGAATAGCTCCCCATGTTCAGCCTCTCGTTGGGTAAAGTACGGTTCCGCTCCACGAGCAGAATGGGGTATAAAACTTTTCGAATCGCTAGATGACCGTCCTCCTGTGCCCATGCCACTCCATGGCTGTGAAGGATTGGGCCAACTTGGTCCCTGGTTGTAAGTATTCTGCTTTGGCGGGAAATCGTGCATGGCGGGAAATCCACCGCGCCCATACTCAGAGGATGGCGCGAAGGGATCTGGTTTAGACTGGGCGTAGAAGTCACGGCCATCATGCCTCCCATAAGAATATTGACCCGGCAAGTCATTATAGCGCTGACTGCGAGTGCTGGTCGACGGCATCCATTTGAAATGGTCAGCGCGGTCTCGATCGGTAAAAGCGCGTCCGGCATCTGTGGTACCGATTGTTTCCTCGATGTAAGAATCAAACTGGGAGGAAGCGTCCGCAACGGTACGAAAGTGTGAAACTTTCAGATGCGCTTTCACGTTCTGCTCCGCGGCCTTTTCTTCCCAGTCTGCATCATCGTCTATATGTTCGAGAGCTTCGTATTCGGCCATTGCCAAGGCTGTCTGGTATGCATTTCGTATCTGACGGCCGTTCCATCTTGTATTGCCCATCTTGTGATATTCGAAATGGCTTTCGGCGAACTGCATGATTTCGGTTTCGTCAACGAGTAGGTTGCCTTGCTTCCGATAGACAACTCGATCGAGATTCATCTTCCATATGGCCAAAGTTTGGTCCTTGTTGAGCACTGGATAATATAGGTGTAGGTGGATTCGCGACTTGAACGCTTCATCGAACGCTCCTACTCGGTTTGTCGTAAGGATCAGGATGCCCTTGTAATACTCCAGTACACGGAGGAAGACTGGAGTGTGTCAACAAAAAAAAAGATAAGCAATTTGAGCGCGCAAGCAGCCCTTACCTGACACTATGGCGTTACGTTTTAGATCAGCCCTTGTTCGCTGTGCCAAGAACACGTCGGCTTCATCAAGCAAGAGGACACAGTCCCATGTCTCGGCTTTTGCAAACGTGCTGCTCAGCCTATCTTCAACATCACTTGCTGTCACTCCGAGATCTCCACATGTGATTGGATACAGGGGTTTTCGGAGAGACTCTGCAACGCACTCAGCTGTAGATGTCTTGCCGACGCCGGGGGCCCCGTGGAGAAGAATGACCAGCCCTTCACCTTTCCCACGGACCAGATCGCGCTCTACCTTTGCCTGGGCGTACTGCTGGCGTAATCGCTTCTCCATGAAGTGTGTTTTGATCTGGGCGCGAACCATGTGCTTATGTCCACGGGGGAGCTTAAGATCCGCCCAGCCTTCCTTTTTCGCTTCGACCGGATGCAAACAATCCAATGCCAAAATTCCAAACCTCCTTCTATGTAGATCGAAGCCAACGACTCGATCAGGAAGCAGGGCATACTCTAGATCTCCAAATGTCCTACCGTCGACCCCGTCATCGCTAATTCGATTCTTTACGGCAGAGAGAAAGGTGTCGCTAGCGATGAAATCTTCCATATCAGCCGCATCTAAGTGGTTATCGTCGTAGATAGAGTCTGTCTCAGTCTTATGTAGCACACTCCGCGATCTGTCTTTCCAAATGTATTTTGGATAGTCTTCTTCCGACTCAAGCCCCGAGCCACCGCTGGCTTCCGGTAAACCATGTTGTATCACCCACTTAGAGTCTTCCCGCTGGGCTTCCTTGAAATCTACGATGACATGTCCTTCCACTAGGGCCATCTTTTGGGCGGGCTTACATGGGATTCCAGAGGGGTGGTTTGCCAAAGTAGGACCAACGTAGAGGCAGTGGGTAGGCTTCATATATTGCATGAACCTCCTCCCTCTACTCACTAGTTGTTCTCTTATCTCTTGGTAGTTCGCAACATATCTCGATGGACATGGGTCGAGAGTACTGATCTCCTTCTGTCCCTCGAAAGGTGTAATCTCGAATGTGTGGTCAACAGGCCCAAACGACGTTCCATCATATCCGATCATGTAACATAAGATTGAGAATTTGTTGATCTTCTGTGATGGAGCTCGCGGTCGCTCACCAGCCATGGCCGAATAAGGAGCTCCAAGCACGGGACGGCCCTTTGACACATGCAGAACCTTCCAAAGAACAGCCGGTCCTCTCCCGGATGCCTGGTCGGAAGAACTCGGTTCCTGAGCTGAAACGCCGTGACTTGCACTTCTTTTGGTGTCGAAGTCTCTCCAAGATACAACCAGGTCGCCCGGCCGATACAAGTAATAAAGATCACGAAAGAATATTTTCTCTCGAGTGCTTGATAGATATTCCTGATACAGTGGGGTGACGTCTGTATCCATGAATTTGACTAGGCATCGGAGGCTCTGGAGTGCCTCGTAGCTTTCAGTAACCTCCACTGAGGCAGCAGAGTCGGACTTTAGCAAACTTTCTTTACTTTGTTGGGTCTGGCCCTCATTACTGGTATTTGTATCAACATGAGTTGAAAGCTTCTGCGAATGAACATTGCTCGGGATCTTATCACGTAAAGCTTCCGCTGGGCCGTCGGACCATTTGGCTTCCAGGTCTTGCAGCCATTTTCTTATTGCGTCTCCATGTCGAACTAATAGTTTATACGGTCGTAGGAAAACGGTTGGCTCAACACTCCAAACTGAGTCGGTTATGTCCCTTAGGACCATCAGAAGCGGTTCGGAATTGATTCGAATCCTTTCGGGCATCTCGATTTGCGATTCGACGAGCTCATTGGTTTCTTGAGACTTCACCGGTTGTTCCTTTGCGGACAATGGATCATGCACAGAGCTTGGTTGACTTGGCTTTGTGCTGGGTTCCTCTTGGCCCCGTTTAACATTCCATTCCTCTCGGTGCTTTTCCCAATAGAATTTCGCTGGGCCCATGAGAACCTCAATAGCGTACAGATGTGGCTCATCTAAAGATGAATTCTTGAAATCGGTCCATTTGACTCGATGCAGCTCTGGGATGATATTTTTGGCGGGCATATCGGGTTCAGATGAGGTCGTCGCACTTGCTTTGGGATCCGCGTGGAGGGTTTGGATGCGAACGCCTTTCGTCTCTGCTTGCTGTACCCCAGGGGTGGCCACCATCCCACCGGAGTCAGATGCATCACTTCCCGTACCTTGGCTAGGCAATACCGTTGCACTAGAGTCAATCGAGCTTGAGACATCGAGCCGGGCCTGAAGGCTTTCAAATTGAGCCTTCAATGCTGACAGTTGCCTGATAAGATGGGTTTTCACCGTGCTAGGATTTTCCTTTGCTGCATTGCCGTTTGGTGAAACTTCCCGCGCGTTGACTTCGTCATTGCGACTGGCGGTGGGATTTTCAGCCTCGTAATTTGGTGATGTTAGTTGATCATGGCCTGTTGCTGTGTCCATCTCCGAATATGAGTGGGCGATGTCAAGTCCGAAGGGAGAATGTGTCCCTGGGATAACTACCGACACAAAACGTAATAGCTAGGTTGTTGTTTGTTCGGACGGCTGAATCAACCCCTCATTTTCTAGCGAGGCGTCGCCGTGAGGCTCTGCTCCGGCCAATCAAATCGTCCCGGTTACGAGATTTGTCAGCGGTGTACTGCAGAGAGTTCGTCAGCAGGCAACAGACTTGAACCTCATAGGTATGAACCATCAAACTACTGTTCCATGACTTCATCCTGCGTTGAACATTACGGTACTAGGCCAATAGTCTGTTGATACCTCCTCATTCAATGTATACCATAGGTATCTAAACTTGTGTCAAGGCACTGACAAGTCAGCCCGAACCACAAATGGCTGCATCACACTCATCTAGTCTTGCGCGACGCGAACCGCATGCCTTGGTGAAAGACTGGATGTCCCAATATTCACCAGATCAACATGCCGTATTTCGACCGGACGCTTATGAGAACCAACGAGCCAAAGCTCCAAGCTCAATACAGAAGAGTGCAGAGTAATAGAAAGTCCACCCCGCGTACCTCTGCCGGGGCTGACTTCTTCTAGTGACCTCACAGATGACTTCTGCAAGGTCGTTCAGCAATATGAAAATTCTCTCTCCGGACACCAATCAAAGACGAAGATCAACATACGGGGTTCCCATTCTTGGGACGAAGTGGTTCAAGTAGCAAGAGAAGCAGAGGCAGTGTACCTTGCAGAGGGCAAGAGAGGCGCTACCGGAACCGTCCGTGGATACTTTCGTCGTATCGGTGACTACTCGGCTTCAGTCACCCCTTGGGTCGGACTACTACCCAACGATAAATACTTCAGTATTCTTTGCGGCGGACTGAAACTTGTCTTGGGGGAACGTACTACATTTCAGAGCGTGCGCTCTTCTTCGTACGAGTCCTGACTATATTATAGATTGCTGCCAGAAGAAGCGAAAGACGAACCATGATCCTAGACGCCTTCGACACTTTACCGGCTGCCATTCTTAAGACTCAACGCTGCCATGAGCTCTTTCCTGACAATCTAATGCTGCGAGATAGAGCTTTGGCTGTATATCTCGACTTGCTGACTATTATTGAGGGGATGACAGCATGCCTCATTGAGAAGAAGCTGTGTAAGGGAACACAAAATTCGATTCATTCCGCAAGTTCTAACCCGACCCAAAGTGGCTCGTATCAAAGACGGATTGAAAGGACCGCTCTCAGATTCCTCGTTGGACGAGAAAATAAAGCGATTCCATAAGTCCGTGGAGGCCTTGGATGAACAAGTAAACTACCTGCATCTCTCGTCCTCGGCTACGGCAAATGCGTCGATCGCGGCAATGGCTCCCAAAGTCGACAACACCGAAGGAACGGTAGTAAAAACTAGCCGAATTGCAGAATCCATTGATGAGAGAACGAAGACCCTCAACATCTATGCAGGAGGTATTGTATCTGGAATGGATGGTCTACGATCAGACGTGGCTTCCCAACGTGAGATAACACGTTCCATGGATCGACGGCTCGACGCGAATACTCAGGCAGTCTACCATCTCTCCTCTATCCTACAAGATGTGCTTGACTACGCAGAATGTAAGTGCCCTCTTCGCCCAGGCTATCTTGCAGGCTAACAGCCTCAGGGAGAGAGTTACGCTACCAGAAGGTAGCAAGTGCCATCGATTCAATGACCAAACTTCAACAATCCCAACTCGCATTACTAGAATTTCTCGACACAGGCGCGGAGACCGCGAATAAAGACCTGAACTTCATGCTTCGCCAAGCGCAGTCGTGTGATGCGCGAAGCCAGAGTGCGATGTACTGGGTCCTCCAATCACCCCGTTTCAAACATTGGATCCAGAGCCCGAGCCCAGATGTCCTCGTTATAAACGGAGCCCTTGAAGATGGAATGGCCCGGTACTCAGCCATGAGTCTGTTATGCGGGATGCTCGCTCGATCTCTTGGCCAGCAGCCGAATGCGTGTGCTCTTCACTTTTTCTGTGGAATACACAATTCCAGAAGCGACCCCATCGGCGGGCCCAGTGGCATGCTCCGAAGCCTTGTGGCTCAGTTACTGTCAATACAACAATTCGACGTCAGCTTTTTGAGCTCTGGTCAATGGAAGGAAGGCCTCCAAGCCCACAGCTTGACCATGGTTGGACGACTGTTCCGAAAACTACTCGAACAATTACCTGAAGTGGTTGTGTTCTGCATCATCGATGGGGTTTCAGTATTCGAGGTGGATACTTGGGCCGGTGAGCTTCAATCAGTTATGAGAACGCTTCTCGACATAGTTGCGGATCCGGAACTCAATGCGCGTGTCAAGCTGCTTGTTGCTAGTGCAACTGGGAGTAGATGTTTGAACGGTATGCTAGGTGAGCGGAACATACTTTCAGTACCGACGAATATGGCAACTCCAAGGCCGCTTACTGATAGAACGATGCAACTCGAACTAGCCGAAGATGGAAGAGTGTCAACTCAAAAAAGGAAAGAATTGTTGGCTATGTCTGAGTACCGTCCTTCGTTTGAAGATGTATATGAGCAAGGCTTCGAATGAAAAACAATACCATCATCCCCTACAATATACCTACGCTTCTTCCTTCGTGTCGACGTATGTGAAGTACTTCGCCTGAGGGTAAGATCGATACCCCTGAACTTCATTCTCCTCGACAAACCTCCTTATCTCTGCTACTTCTTCCACCGTCAATGTGACATCCTTGGCCGCCCAATTTTCTTTAAGGTATTTGATTTTCCTTGTTCCTGGGACAGGGAAGAAATCGTCGCCTTAAGCTAGAATCCACGCTAAAACTAACTGCCCCACACTAACCTTCTTCTTCTCCGCAAACCCCTTAAGATGCGCAACGATTGTAGCGTTGGCGGCGATATTTTCCTCAGCGAACTAGGGGAAGTTTTTGCTGCGGCTATCGCTCGGATCGTCGGTGACAGATTCGCGGCTGGTGATGTTGCCGGTGAGCAGACTGCGACCGAGGGGGCTGTAGCATACGAGAGCTACACCGAGTTCGTAGTATATCGCGAGAAGGTTTTGACTTGCTTCAGTCTCGATTTCGCGGACGAAGGGCGAGTATTCGACTTAAACGGCGGCTACAGGGGCGATCTTGACAGCGCGCTTAAGTGCGGTCGAGGATACTTCGCAGAGGCCGATGTGTTTGATCTTGCCCTCCCTAGATGGGTTAACATTGTGGAAGAGTGTGAGCAAGTAGGATGAGGGGCCTACGCTTGGAGTTCCGCTAGGGCACGCATAGTTTCTTCGACGGGGGTGTTGGGGTGGAGACGGTGGGCATAGTCTGCAAGGTATCAGTGACATGTGCAGTGCCTTGACACCAATCTAGATAAACTTTACTATATCTATAATAGACACGAAGCTTATAAAAGCGCTATAAAAATTTTCTTATTAGGACTTATAGTCTTATTCCTATTATAATAAAAATTTTTAATACTACTTTTAAATTTACTTAAATTTACGTTTCTATTCTTATATTAAACTATTTTTTATTATATATGCTCTCTATAGGAGCTGTTTTTTACTTTCCTCTTTAAGCTAATTAGGATTAGTAATTTTAAAAAGTATATTCTTAAACTCTAGAACCTCTTTAAGTGTTTAAAAAAATTAAAAAAAGATAACTTTATTTTTTATATTTATTAACGTCGCTACTATAAATTTTATTATAAAATATTTTAGATACGTCCTTAGTATAGCGTAGAGTGTATTAATAAAATCTAGTAAAATTAAGTACTTAGGATACTAGAAGCCTTTAAGATCTATATAAATTTTAATATTATTAATATATTAAAGTATATTTCCGCTAATTAATTAGAGTATAGGTACTTTTTCGATATATTAAGTATAAAGGCATGTATATACTCCTCCTTTTTTAAAATCCCTTTTGGTTGCCCCGAGCCACTACAGCCACACTATTTGTTTAATTAATATACAAATATATAGAGTATAGGTATACTTTAATTATATTCTAAGTAGTGCCTAATATTATAACTCTAGCCGTTCTAATTATAAAAAGCATTATTAATACTTAAGTTATATTTTTTATATTTAAGTCTAAGTAGCTTTATACTATATATTAGGCTTATAACTTCTTTATAGACCTATTTATTAATTTTAAAAGCCTTATACTGCTTTTTTTAAGTCTATACTAAGGAATAAGTTCTAAAAATAAAAAAAATACGTTTTTATAAATTATATTTTAAATTTTTTTTAAAAGTTTAAGTAGCTTAAACCGTCTTTTTAATAGTAATAAATTATAAGTATTATAGTACTATTATTAGTCTCGTATATCTATTAAGATAAATAACTATTTATATTAATACCTATATATTATATAAAGAGAGGTAAAGTGTAGCGTCGAGACACTAGTCTAAAAAAGGTATAGGCTAAAAAAAGTTATTCCCCTAGATATAGTTATAAAAATAAGCGTATATAAGAATTACTAAAAATGTTTTTATTTTATTTTTAGGTTAGTATAGATATGTATATATAAGTATTCCTATATATTAGGCTTAAAAAAAATAAAAATATTTTTAAAAACTATACTGTAACTATACTATACGCTTTTATAAAAGTAATAGTATTATATTAAAGTAAAATTTATATTTTATAAAATAAGACTCCTATTTATTACTTAACGTAGACGTATACAATTACTCTTTAATAATTTAAATATTTACTAAATTTTTATAAAGTAAAGGGCTAAACGCTAATTATATTTTTTTATTAAGTTATTCTCGCGTCCTTATACTATAGAGTAAAGGAAAGCTAAAATAGAAGGTAGATAGAGAGTATAGAAAAAGATAGTAAGTATTTTTAAAATAGTAATTATAAGTAAATATAGACCTTTATATATAAGATACGTCTAAGCTATTAATAATACTTTATATATTATAGTATAGATATAATACTATTATTAAGTTAGAATAAAATAATACTCTTTTATTAGTAGTTTTAATTTAAAAGTCTATAAAATCTATTTATACCTTTAAACTAACCTATAAGCCTTAGTATATACTCCGAAGTAATATTAATACTATAATTTAATTAGCTTATAGTAGTATACGTTGCCCCCTTCTCTAGGGTTATTACTATAACGTTATATAACTTTAGGCTAGCTGTTTAAACTTTTACTATATTACGTAATTAACTAACTTTTAATAAGCTTTTTATATAGTAACTATAAGAACTTTTTTACTAGTACTAATAACTTATAATCTTTTTAATAGTAATTAAAGTATTAAAATAATACTATACTCTTTATAGGGCTCTTTAGTCTTTTTAAAATAATTACTAACTTTCTTAATAGTCTTATATAACTACTTTATAGCGCTATAGTATATTTTTTTACTACTACTACCCGCTTTAAAGCCCTACTCTTATATATATATATATCCCTATACCTAGATAATCCTAACTACCTTAATAAGCTTTTTTTTACTAAAGCTTTACTTCCTTTACTATTTTAAAGAAATTTTTTTTTTTATTATTAAAGTATTATTACTACTACTATTATTACTATTCTCTATTTTAAATAAAAAAATATAATCTTTTTTTTACTATTTTTTTTACGAATTTTACTATATTTTTATATAAGTAAAATTAAACTTTATAGTTTTTATACGTGTTATTAAGGTTAAGGATAGTATCCTACTTAAGTAAAAAGAGGTATATTAAAATTAAATTAGAATTAAAGATGTTAACTAAAAAATTTAGCTTATTAAGTAGACTAGCTAGTTATACTACGTAAAAATAGAAGTTAGGGTAGTCTTTAATATAACTTAATTAGTTATTATTATTAGTAAAAGTCTATATTATACGCTATAGTTTACCTAACTTAATAATTAAATACTAAAACGCTAATATTATAGATATAATAATAATAATAAAAAATTTCTAGACTTTAAGTATATAGTATTTATAAAAAGGAAAGAAAGCTATTATAGTTACTATTTTAAACGCGCTGTATTAAACGCGCTATATTAAACGCGCTATATATAGTTTATAGTTTTACTTATAGTTCTACTTAAGATAATAATAATCTATAAATATTTTATTACTATTTTATAATTATTACTCTACTATTATTACAGCTACCGCCTAATAAATTATTTATTAAGTTATTACTTTACTAGCTATAATAGAATTCTAAAAATCCTATATTTAATAGGCCCTAGTTATAGCGCCTCTGTTCTACCTATCTATATTAAATAAAGACATAGTATATACTAAGTTAATATAGCTCCTATAGATAAACGTAAAGAAATAGTAGTATATATTATAGTTTAATAGTATATAATATTATTTATTAATATTAATAATCTATTTGTACTCTAAAGCTAAAATCTAATTAATTTTTTATTTAGAGATAACAGCGCGTATTTTATAATAAAAAAAATTATATAATATTAAATATAACTTTTATAGTGCTGCTGCCGCTAAAAAATAAAACGTAGCTATAAAATTTACTATTTAAACTAGGGGTTTAAGCCCGTCTTATATAATAGGGAAAGAAAATAAAGTATAAAATAGGTAAATATATATTTAGAATTTAAAACTAATACTTTTTAATATATTATCCTTTACTCCTCTGTGCCTTTACGGTAAGTTATACTAACTAAAAAGGTATAATATCTACTATTATTTTAATATTAAGCAGGTAATTATATATATAGCTAAAATAATATAGTATTCTACGTTTTATAGTACTACCTACCTATCTTTACCTAAAAATTAGTAATAGATAGCTAATAATAAAAGAAAATATATAATATTAAATTAAAAACTAACTTATAGTATTTAAACTTACTAAAAACTCTATTATTATAGAAGTACTAGACTATAATAATTAATTAGCGTTATAAAAAATAAGGGGTTTAAGTCTATCTTATATAGTTATAGCGCGGACAGGTAGCTTATATAACCTCTTTTATTTAAAAATTAGCTCTTACCTACTGTAAAAATGTAGATAAAAAAAATAGTTATAAATTTTACGTTACACCTCTCTAGTTAGTAGAAAATATAGAGAAAGTATATATTAAAAAATAATATATTATAATACTAAAACTATTATGGCCTATCTTATCTCCTATTAACTAAACTAAAAAAAGATATAAAGAAGTTTTATACCTTAAGTAATCTTTAAACTATTTAATCTTTTATTAAACTTTTTTATACCTCTTTTACTAAAATATAGCTGCTTACTATACTCCCCTATAAATATATTTAGTAACACTTTTATTTATTTTATTTTATATCTTCTATAGTGTTGTAGTTATAGCCCTTTTAGTTATTTACTTTACTTTTTTAACTACTTACTTATTTAAATTATAGTCTACTTTCTTAGCTACTATTTTAGTTTTTTTAACTTTATTATTACTCTAGAAAATAAATAAGTTTCTATTATTTTTATTATACCTAGTATACTTACTATTTTAAATAAGGCTAAATACTAATATACTAATATTACTTCTGTCGCTTAAGTTACTAGTAAATATTATACTTTTTAATAGAATAGAGCTTACGATACCCTTTAAGCTATTAGTTATATAAAATCCTAATAAAGGGGTAAGTACTATTATTTTTATAGTATAGGTAATAGCTAATATTTTACCAGGGGGTGAAACAAAAAAGGGTTAATCTAAAAAGATATATTTTTGAAAAAAATATAACTTTCTAATTAGTAAGCCTAAAAATACGAAAAAATTACTGTTTTAAAGAGAAAGACTAGCAGATACTATTCACCCTGTTAAGGGCTACTTAGTAAGGGGTTTAGGGGGAAAAAAATTAGTAAATATAAAAAGTTTTTAGAGCTCTACTTTAAGTTAGGATAACTTTTTATTTAAGGTACAAAATTAGCTTATTTTTATATATATAATAATAGATACTAAGTTTTATTAGTATATTAAATATTTTTATATATTTATATATTAATTATATAATTATATATAAAGGTCACTTTTTCGTATTTTTAACAATAAACTAGTAAATAATAAATTACTAATACTTAGTATAGTAGTCTTTAGTTTTTATAACCGCCTTATAATAATTAGGAAGAGATAAAATATAATTATTAATAACTTTTTATAGTATATTATTTTACTCTTATATAATAACTCTTTTAAAGGCCTCTATACTTTATATACTAGATTCTACACCTAAATTAGCCTTTTTATTATTATTTAGCCCTTATTTTAAAAAACCCTATATATTTTTTATAGGGGCTAAATTAGGGTTATAGGCTAGGTAAGGAAATTATATAATTTTATTATTTTTAAACCAGTTTAAAACGTCCGTTGTTTTATAAATAGGGATGTTATCTTATTAAAATTATTAACCTATATTAATATTAGTATAAAGTTTATAATTATAATATAATATAATAATATATATATATTATTATACTAATAAAAGAACTAAAAAACCTATTAAGTTACTTACCTCTTTTTATTAAGGGTTTAACTTTAGGTATAAGGACTTTATTTATAGTGTCCTTACTAGTATATAATGTAGAAGAATTAGGTATTTTAATAAATACTAAATTACTTTTACCTCCTACCTAAATTGCACCCTAAACTTATTGGATAAGGTCTCGGCCTATAAAATAATTAATATAAATAAGATTAAATAACTAAAACTATAGCTTAAAAATATATAAAAAGTTATATATTTTAATATTTTAAAAAATTAAAATAACTTACTTTATAATTAGCTAACAGCCAGTTCTCTTCTAACTTTATTATTACTCCTTTTTCTATAATATTATCTATTTTGTTGTCCCCTTTATATTACTAACTTATTAAAAAATATTATTTTTTTTAAATTTATATTTTTAATATTTTTTATATTTTTTTTAGCGTATTTTAAACTTTTCTAGCGTTTTCTTTATTAATAATTAGTTTTTTTTTACTTATATTAATAGAGTAGTCCTTTTAAAAAAATTATAAAGTCCTTTTTTTAATATATAGACTATTTTCTATTAATAATTTTTTATTTTCTTTTTAGGACTTCTAGTTAAGTTTTTATTAATAAGTCTTTTATCTATTACAGTTAATTTTAAAACTCTACCCCTTTTAATCTTTTTTATATTATTATTATTATTATTCTCTTCTTTTAATTCTTTTTATAGCGTTATAAATAAATTATTAAGGCTTTTCTAGAGTAGTAGCAATTAAAGAAGAAGAATTATTTACTTTTAAAAGAAGTTTAATTTTAGATTTAAGTTTTAAGAATTTTGGCTCTATTTTAAGGAAATAGAAGTTTAAGTTTATAAAAGTAAAAAGATATTATAATATACTATAATATTAATAATATATTACGTAAGCAGTAATTATATAAGCCTTATTATAATTGTTATAATTAATATAATTTTATTATTAGATTACTAATATACTTCGAAAATTTAGTCACGTGACCTATACTACGCCTAAAAGAGTATAGTTAAAATTTTAGTTAAATATATTTACTAACTAAAAAGTTATAGGAATCTAACAAAGGGGTTAAAAAAATTGCTATATTTAGGTAATTTTAGTTTCTTATAGGTAATATATATAACGTAACTAAAATTCTAATAATAATTTTTATAACTTTCTCTTTAAAACGGTATTATTCGTATATTTTTAGGCTTAGTAATTAATTTTATATTAATTTTAAAAAAGGTATCTTTTTTAATTAGTCTTCTTTTGTTTCACCCCCTGTATATTATAGCTATATATAATATATACCTTTTATTTCTTACTAGCGAAGTAAAATATAGAGTATTAGTACTTAATATTACTAATTAGTAAAATACTTATAGCTAAACTATTACATTACGTAGTTTAATAGAACTTTTCCGGCTTATAGGTTAAGAGAATAAGCTTTATTAAGAAATTAACCGCTTTTTAATCTTTTATAGTAATAAGTATATAAAAGTCTAAAAATATTATATTATTATTAATAATAAAGACTTTATATTTTGTCGTTATCTAATTACTAAATTTAATATTTTAAAGATAGAATAGAGAGACTATTAATAAACGGCCTATAAAATTATCTAAAACATTTAGAATTTATAACTGCTTATATATTTCTTAGGAATCTATTTTATTTTTAATATACTCTTTACTAACTTAAATTTTAAAGTCTCTAAATAACCTAAATTTTAAATCTAGAATGTAAAACTAGCCTCTTTATACTTAGAATTATTCTAATAAGTTAAAAATTATAGTTTAACTAATAAAAGAGTAATACTAAATAGCTAGTTAAGCGTTTAGCTAATTACTCTAAATATTATAATTAATACTAGGTCTAGTAACTCTAAGAAGAAAAAGATAAAATAATAACTTATACTTACTATTTATATTAGACTTAGCTATATCCCTTATAATAGGTATTAGATTATACAGTAACTATAAATCTAGTATAGTTATATAAGTAGTAATAGTTATTTAGAGTATATAATATAGGCGGTAGTACTCTTACTATGTATAATTAATAAGAAAAGAGTAGAACTATTAAATAGAGTAAATATTACTATATAGATTAACTTATTTATAAAAGTTAGCTTAAGCGCTACGTAGTTAAGTAAAAAGTTTAAAAGTTATAGGATAGATATTGGACTAGCTAAAAAATTTTATTTTTATAAGTTTTTATAATTAACGTATAGTGTAATAGTTAAAAGTAAAAATTAATTAACTTAAAAGAGTTAAATTATATTCTCTTTTAAATAGAGATATTTTTATTTACTTTTACTATTTCTTTTAAGTATATTACTAAGTACTATACTATTGAGTTGCTATTAAG
Organism: Pleoardoris graminearum; assembly: GCA_030770415.1. Classification (NCBI taxonomy): domain Eukaryota; kingdom Fungi; phylum Ascomycota; class Dothideomycetes; order Pleosporales; family Didymosphaeriaceae; genus Pleoardoris; species Pleoardoris graminearum. Next base: position 598,097 of record JASEKS010000018.1, read on the forward strand.
GAGTAGCGGGAGAAATATTTAAAAGTATAAAAAAAAATCGGTATCTAAATATTTATAGTAATTAAAACGCTGCTAAATAATAAAGAGCTATATTTATTTATATATAATTTAGACTTATTTATGTAAATAATCTTCTAAATATATATTTACTATAATAAATTATAAGAGAGGGTAGTACTATAAGTTAAGAAATAAAATTATATAGAAATAAAAGAACTAGTTAAATAAATACTAAATACTATATTTAATAATATAATCTTTTATAAAACCGCTTAGGAATACTTTATAAAATATTATTAGCTATTAATCTCTTATACTTATAGATTACGGAAAAAAATATTATTAAATAATAAAAAATAAAGAGATCTAAATTTAAAATTATATTTTAAAATAAAAGAGATAGTCCAGACGATATAGTATAACTTAAAAAAATTAAAATAAATAACTTAAGTACTATAAAGCAAAGATAGTAATACTTAAATATATATTTATTTAGTCCCTTTATATAGAATAACCTAAAATCTATATATATTCTCTTTGCCTAGACTTATTACTTTACTTTTTACTATTTATAAGTAAAAGGATAATATATTTTACTATTTTTTTATACTTACTTTTAATTTATATTTATATTATTTATAGTAATCTCTATAGCCTTATATATATAATACTCTTTAGGTAGGTCTTACAGTTAGCTAATAAGAAAGTAATTTTAAATATATAATTTTAAACTATTTCTAAAGTATTTTTATTAATAGCTAGTTTACTATAACTTAGTATTAATTAGGTAACGGGTTTATTTTTTAATATAATTTTAATATATATTAATACACTTTTTCTCTGTTTTAATAATAATAATTATATTACAGCGCTAATAATACTTTTATATATATTAAAATTACTAGTAATCTATAATCCTAATATATAATATTAAAAACTATTTAATTTAATAAATATTTTTTAATACGCTATAAGTGTAAAAATTATTAATATAGTATTTATATATTAGATTACTAATTATTTCTGCTAGTACTAATTTATTATAAAAAATAATTATAATTATATTACTATAAAAATTACTAAAAGTATAGTCTTTTATATAATTATATAAAGTAAAACTAGTTATACTATTATAATAAATACTAATTAATATTTAAAAATTATTTAATTCGGCTACTCGTTCTTAAATCTTTAACTTATACACTAGATATAATAAATGTATAAAATTTTTTTTCCTAACTATAAGTTCTATAATATATTAGCTAGTATCTACATCTACTAAATAGATTTTATTTTAGGACTTGCCTTCTCTTAAGTCCGGCGTTAGCTACTCGTTTTTAAAATAAAATAGTATTTATTTTAAATTATATAAGACTTTATAAAGTTTATTAACGTATATTCTTATTATATTAAATTTTTTATTAATTAAAAGACTAGATTTATCGCTTTAGTATAGAATAATACGCTAGCCTTAAAATAGATACCGAATACTACTTATAAGTTATTTATTTATTATTTTTAAATATTTAATTAACTTTCTTAAGTCTTCCCTAAGCGCCTTTAACTAAAATTAAATAAAATATACTAGGAGCTACTATTACTTTTTTAGTTTAGCTATCTAATAGTACTTAATTATAATAATCTTTTAAAAATAAATATTTATATAAATATAAGAACTAGTTATATTATTAGTATTATTAATTAAGTTAATACTAAGATTATCCTACCGGTCTCGACAGAGACCTAGAGGTTTTAAAATTATAATAAGATAATTAATATAAAATATTTTATTTTATTTAATTATATACTTAGCTATTTATTTTTATTATTTTAAATTTACTAGCTATTATTATCGCGTTAAAAGTATTTAGTCTAGGAAGGCTTTAAGGCTTTTTATATTTTTTACCTATTTTATACCTGTACTAGTATACTCTATTATCTTTTTAATAAAGCTTAAATAGTTTTTTATATTTACCCTTATATTTAGTAAGCGCTCTTATATACTTAAAATAATATCTTTATTATACTACTAGTTCTTTTTTAATTTATTTATACTTATTAGTTATTACTATTACTCCTATAAAGTAATTTACTATATATCTTTAGTAACTAGTGTATATCTATAAGTAGTAAGCTAATTAGCTTCTCCTTTTATAATATAGGTAGATTACGACGTAATAGCTATTTTATTTATAGCCCTAGACCTTTAAGAATTTTGCCTATTATATAGTAGTTATTTTTATTTATTAATTACGCGTTTACGGTATTATAGTACTATATATAGCGCTAAATATTATTAATAATTACTACGCCTAGCGCAGGTCGCGATAATTTAATTATAATATTATTTTAATAGTTTTACAGATATTATATACTTTATAGTACCTTTTATAATATCTTTTATAATACTCTTTATAGTACCTTTTATAGTGCCTAGCGCAAGCCTATATTATATTTTATAGATATTATATACTTTATAGCGCCTTTTACGGCGCCTAGCGCAGGCCTATATATATACTTTATTTATTTTACAGTATTAGGAGCGCGCTTTTTAAATATGTAATTATAGAAGTACTATACTATAGTTAGTAAAGTAATACCTTAAGCGTACGCGATTTATACTATAAATAGTATATATATTTAATCTTGCGCACTGTACGCGATTTTAATATTTAACTAGTACTATTTCCTTTCTCTTTCTTTACAAATGCCTACTTAGTATTAATTATAATAGTAGATACGCAAGTATAAGTTAGTATAAAGTAATAAATTACTAAGCTATAAAACTATTAAATACTATTAAGCAGTTATTACGTGCCTGTCTTAATATAGTACTTTTTTTAATTAGACTTAGTATAGTACTTTTAAGAGCTAGTTATTAGGTTATATAGTATATATAGCACTTTTCTTCCTAATTAGGTAGTTACTAATAGTAACTTTATTACATAAAAAAAAAAAAGATTATCCTATTTAGTATATTACTTAGGGGTTTTAAAACTATTTTTAGTATTTAGACCTTTTTTAATACATTAAGTATAAAGATATATATATACTCCTCCTTTTTTAAACCCCTTTTAGGTCGCCCTAAGCCACCACAGCCACACTTTTTATTTAATTAATATATAAATATTTAGTATTTAGACTTTATTATACTAGCTTTTTTATTCTAGCTATAATTACCTCTAGATATAGTTCTAGAAAACTTTTTATAAAATTATTAAATATTTTTAATATACTAATTAGTATATAATTAAAATTAAAAGAATAATTAGTTTATTTTAAACCTATAGCTTTAATTATTAGTTTAAAAAAAATAATATAGCACTTCTGTAAAAAAAAAAAAAAAAAAAAAAATTATATACCTAAAGGTATTCTGCCTATATTAGTCTAGTATACTATTAATTATTTTTTATTTACTATAGCCTTTATATTATATAAATAATTAGGTTAATTTTAAATACTTAATAAGAGGTAATTTAATTTAAAGTTTCTTTTATAAAAGCGTATTAATTATATCGCTTCTAGTTTATATTACCTTTTTTTTACCTATAGCTATACGCATATTTCTAGATAGTATATAAATAAGATATAAAAAAATAGTATAAAAAATCTATATTTTTTTAATTTATTTTACTACCTTAGAGGAGTACTATAATTTTATACTAGCGGTAAAGACTATTAGGATAAAAGTAAAAAAAGTAATAGTAAAAAGAGTATAGACTAAAAAAATTAGTAACTAACTATTAGGTAGATATAAAATTTATTTAATATTTTTTATAGCTAGTGGCTGAACTGCCTAAGTATACCTTAGACTTTAATAATTTTTTAGTAAATTAACTTACTAACTAGCTCTTCTATAGCCGCAATTAGTTTATTAATAAAAACCTAGTAAAACTTATTAATTTTTTTAGCCTATATTTAGTCTAGCAGAGACTTACTATTACTAGACTAAACAAGACTAGACCACGCTAGTAAATAGGTTAGAATTAAGTTAAGGTTAGGTTAGCTTACGTAAGACTCTAACCTAACTATACCTCTAACCTATTTTTTTTAACGCTAGTATAGATTAGAGTTAAGTTAAAATTATATAAATTATAGGTTAAAGTTATATAAAAGTTATACGGACTATAGGTTAGGATTAAATTATAAAATTTAAATTAGGGTCTTCTAATTAGGGTATATATTATAGTTAGTTATTATAGTATATTATAATTTATAAAATAGATAGTTATATTTAAGCTATAATATAATTTTTTTATTATTTACGCTATACATTATACTAAATTATAAAAATTAAAAACCTAAAATTCCTATTATACTTTACTAAGTACCTAAGCACTAGACGCGAATCCTTAGTCTAAATAATAACCTTTTTAGTATAAATATAATTTATATTATAATTTATAATAGTTAGTATATAGTAAATAATATAGTATAAATTATTATACTTTTAAAATATCTAACTAGGAAGGCTTTAGAGGCTTTTTATATAATATATAATATAAAAGATTAAAATTAGTAATTTTAATTAGAGAATTCTATAGTAGTAATTTTACAGACTAGTTAAGTAAAAAATATTTTTTTAATTAGTAGGCCGGTTTTTTACTAATAGTATTTAATTTTATAAAGGGTAATAGCTATATAATATTAATATTTAACTATTATTAAAAGCTATAATAATTTACTTTTTAGCTTAAATTAGCGTTTTTTTTTACGGTATTCCTATTAGTAGTATTAATAAATTTTTTACTTTTTATACCCTTACTATTAGTAATTACCTTTTTTAGTTTTTTAAAAGCTTTAAAAGCTTTTTTAGACTACTATTTACTAAAAAGAGTAGAGTTTTTACTATAAGCTAAGTAGGTATATAATATTATAAAAGTAAAGTAAATAATTAGATATATATTAAACTGTTATAATTATATATAATAATAAGGAGTAGGTAGTTAAGTTAGTAATAAAGTAGATAAGAGTAATAATTAAGCGTATATATATAATTAGGCTAGTAGTATATAAACTACTATTAGTACTATTACCTAATTACGTATAAACTACTCTTTAAATTAAACTAGTATTTTTTATTTTTACTACTCTACTATACTCTATCTTATACCTAACCTATATATTATTATATATTTTTATTATATTAGCGCACCGTATTATAGATTCTATTAAATAAAAAATCCTTAATTATATAGATAGACTACTATTATTTTATAAAATTAAGATTCTACTAGATTTTAAATATAATAGGTAGAATAAGCTTACTGGGGTAATTAATATAGTTATTTATAATAGTATTTTCTAATTAGTATAGGATTTTACTTATAAAATAGATAAAATTAATAAAATTCTTAAAATACGTAGTATAGGTAACTTATAAAAAAGTTATTTAATAAATCTATAAGTACCGTTTAAGAGTTAGCTAAGTTTAAATACTTACGCTATAGTATAAAGAGATTAATTAAATATAAAAAATATAAAAAAAAAAAGTTTTAAAAAAAGCTACTACAGCGGATTATTTAGTAAAATCTTAACTTATAAAAAAGCTTAAGGCGACTAAATAAGATACCTAAAAAGAAGTAGTTAAAGTAAAGTTTAAAAAGCTTAAAAAAAAAAGGTTTTATAATAAAAAAAGTAGTAAGTTATTATAACTATTTATTATAATTTTATACTAATATAATATAACTAAGTAGCTATAGATAAAACTTAAACGTATTCTTAAAAAATAAAAAGATATTATATTATAATTAATAATAGGCGGTATATAAAGGCTTTAGAAAAACTTTATTAAACTATTATAAGTAATTCTAATAAAAAAAACTAAAAGTTATATAGTAACTTATATATATAGAATAGATAGTATTTTATAAAAAATTATACAGAATACGTACTTAAAAAAATTAAAAAAGCTAAAATTAAATATATATAAAAATAAAGAAGGTAAAAATAAGTAGTATACCTTTATAGAGAATATAATATTGGAGAAGCTAGTAATAGTAATAGCCGAAAATTAAAAATAAGTTTATTATATTATTTTATTATATATATATACTAATTACTACAGAGAGCGTAAGCTAATATTTTTTAAAAAACTTTTTAGTAATAGTAATATAACTCTTAAAACTAATAAACTATATATTTTAAATAATAAAAGTAATAAGTATAAGGAAAAGGTTAACGATAATTTAAAAATTAATAAGTATTATAAGGGGCTTAGTAATAAATATAAGACGGAAGAATAGTAGTAAAAGTTATAGATAAAGCTATAAGTAGAGAATAAGAAGTCTTTTAAGAAGAATAAATAAAATAGCGCTTCTAAAATAATATAAGAGGGTTTCTCTAATAATAATATATAAGTAGAAATTATTAAATAGTACTATTATACTAAAATAGTTTATACATACTCTAATATTAGCGCGCTACTAATAACTTAAGACTATAAAACTTTATCTAAAAGCTTTATTATATAATTTTTTAATATTAATTTTTTTTAGAATTATAAATAGTTTATTATATTTATATTATATAATATCTTAGTTATTATTATACTATATTAATTAGTGTATTGCATTTTATTATTAAAACTAAAGTTTTAGTTTTAATTTTAAAGTTTTATAAATTTATATCCACTAACTACTTTTTAATTATATTTTAAAATTATTATATTTTAGTATTTTATAATTATTTTATACTTATTATTATAATTATTTTAATTATAATTATTACTTTATGAGAAATTTTTAAATTATTATTAATTTTCTTCTCTTACTTATTATTTTTCTTACTTAAAATATATAATTTATTAAACTTAGAAGTTATATTATTATTATTAATAAGCTCTCTTCTTTACTTCTTATAGTAATTAGGATATATATATTATAAAATAATAGATTAAACTTACTTTTAATTTTAAGCTATTACTATTACTAGTATTTTAATAATATATTCTTTATAGAACTATACTGCTTTATTTTAATTACTTTATTTTTAAATATATTTAAATTTAGTTTTACTAATCTTTTTAATATATATTTTATATAATTTTCTATATAATACTATTTAAATTATATATATATATTACTATATAACTTTTAGTTATTTTATTTACACTATATATATTAACTTATAAAATCTTCTTTAAAGTCTTTATATACTATCTATTATTAACTTTTAATATAAAATTATTTTATTTTTTAAGAATACCTATATATTTTATTTATAACTACTTAGTTATACTATATTAATATAAAACTATAATAAATAGTTATAATAATATACTACTATTTTTAATATATAATTATATTTTCTTAAACTTTTTAAGTCTATTCTAATTTTTTTAAAGGTATTATATTTAATCGTTCTAAACCTTTTTATAAGTTAAAATATTATAAAATAATCTACTATAGTAGTTATTATTAAAACTGTTATTTTTATATATATTATATTTAATTAATCGTTTTATACTACAGCGTAAATATTTAATCTTAGCTAGCTCTTAAATAGTACTTATAAATTTATTAAATGATTTTTTTAAAGTACTTATACTGCGTATATTAAGAATATTATTAATTTTACCTATTTTATAAGTAAAATTTTATACTAATTAAGTCAAATGATTATAAATAATTATATTAATTAATCTAGTATACTTATTTTACTTATTACGTCTAAAATTTAGTAAAACCTTAATTTTATGATATAGTAATTGTCTATCTATATAATTTAAATTTTTTTATTTAATAGAATGTATAATATAATATACTAATATAATTAAAATATATAATAATTTATAAGTTAAATATAATATAGAGTATACGTTATAGCTATAATTTTATTAACTAAAATAAATATATTATTTATAATTTTTATTTACGCTTTTTTATATACTATATTTAAAAAAATAATATTTTTAACTTATATATTTTTTAAACTAGTATTTTAATACTATATATTACCCCTTTATATATAATATAGAGTATAGTAAAATAGTATAAATAAAAAATACTTATTTAATTTAAACAATAGCTTATATATAATTAAGTAATAGTACTATTATAGTAATAATTTATAGACTACTACTAGTCTAAATTTTTATATATACTTAATTATTACTTTTATCTATTTTACTACTAACTTACTTATCTTTTATTATTATATATAATTATAACAACGTAATATACGTTTAATTATTTATTTTACTTTTATAATATTACGTATCTATCTTAATTATAATAAAATAATTACTTATAAATAATAATTTAATAAAGTTTTTAGAAGTTTTATATAATTTAAAAAACATAACTACTAGTAGAAAAGGTAAAAAAGATAGTAAATAATTTATAAAAATTACTACTATAAATACTATAAAGAAATATAATACTAATTTAATCTAAAAAGTAAGTTTTTATAGCTTTTTATAATAGTTAAAGATTAATATTATATAGTTATTACTTTCTATAAAATTATATACTAATATACGTTAGTAAATAGGTTAAAGTTAAATTAAGGTTAAGTTAGCTTATATAAAACTCTAATTTAACTATATTTTTAATTTATTTTTTTAATACTAGTATAGGTTAAAACTAAATTAGAGTTATATAGACTAGGCATTAGAAGTAAATAAAAATTATATAAATTATAAATTAAAAGTAAAATATAAAATACAAATTAGAATCTTTTAATTAGAGTATATATTATAATTAGTTATTATAGTCTATTATAATTTATAATATAAATAATTATATTTAAATAATAATATAATTTATTTATTATTTACGCTATACTTTATACTAAATTAAATATTTTAAAATTGTAGTTCTATTTTTATAAATACCTTATTACTAACTAAGATTTGTTAGTTTAAATAAGATTTCTTTTAGTATAAATATTATTTATATTTTAATTTATAATAATTTGTATATAGTAAATAATTTAGTAAAGGTTAAAATACTTTTAAAATATTTAACTAGAAAATCTTTTTAAGCTTTTTATATAGTTTATAATATAAAAACTAAAATAAAAATTTGTTATTTATAATTATATATTAGTAAACTAGTTTTTTGCTAATAGTATTTAATTTTATAATAACTAAATATTACTTTACTATTATTAAAAGCTATAAAAATTTAGTTTTTAGTTTAAATTAGTATTTTTTTAAGACATTTTTACTAATAATTTTATAGATTTTTTACTATTATTTTTACCTTTATTACTAGTAGTTATTTTATTAAGTTGCTTATAACTTTTAAAAGATTTTTTAGACTATTATTTATAATAAAAAATTTATTATAGTTTAGAGAGATACTTAATATTATAAAAATAAAATAAATAATTAAATATATATTAGACTATTATAATTATATAAAATAATAAAAAGTAGCTAGTAAAATTAGTAATAAAATAAGTAAAAGAAATAATGAAGTATTTATAAAAAATTAAATTAATAATAGTATACGGGCTACTACTAGTACTATTACCTAATTAAATATAAACTATTTTTAAATAAAACTAGTATTTTTTTATATATATACTAATTTATATTTTATTTTATATTTAATCTATATATTATTATATACTTTTATTATATTATTATACTTTATTAGTAATTCTATTAAGTAAATAATATATAATAATATAAATAGACTACTACCGTTTTATAAAATTAATATTTTACTAAATTTTAAGTATTAAAAGTAAAGAAAACTACTAAAGTAATTAATATAATTAATTATAAGAATATTTTTTAATTAGTATAGAGTTTTACTTATAAAGTAAATAAAATTAATATATTATTTAGAATACGCGGTATAAGAGGGTTATAAAAAGTTATTTAAT